>VXBP01006760.1:0-23405 GCA_013400115.1 Rhinopomastus cyanomelas | reverse complement strand
CAGCGGCGGCAGCATCCCCGCTTCGGCAGCCTCCGGGGAGCCGGGGGACGGGGCTGGGGGCGGCTGTCGGCGGACGCGGAGGTAGCGCGGGACGCGGCCCTCCCGCCGGCAGCGGGGTCGGCGTGTGCCAGCCTGCTCCTGCCTCAGCTCGCTGGCGGGGCCCTGCTCAGGCAGACCTGTGCCGCCGGCACCGAGCGGCTCTCCTTCGCTTGACAGCCCCGGCCCTGCCGCCCGAGGGACCTGTGCGGTTTGCCGAGCTCACGGCCTGCACCGGCTGCTCACTTCGCTGAGAACTTTCAGCGCTGGCCTTCCTTCCACGGTGCTAGCTGCTGTTAGACACTCGTGCACTTTTTTTTCCCCTATAAAAAAGGAATATTTGGTGAAAATAGTGTTTCTGTGTCTATGTCTGAAGTGCTTCACACCTGACAGGACGATTTTCTCTCAGTATTGCCAGAAAGTGCCCTGTGGGTGTTAGGGTGTAGGCTCCCTTGGAGGTTGTTTAACAGGCTGTGGGGAGACCTTGCTGCTGTCTACAGCTTCCTGAGAGGAGGTCAAAGGGAGGTGCGTGTTGGTCTCTTCTCACAAGTAACGGGTGATAGAATAACACAAAATGCCTCAAGTTGTGCCAGGGGAAGTTTAGGTTGGACATTAGGAGAAACTTATTTATTGGAAGGATCATCAGGGCGTGGAGCAGGGAGGTGGTTAAATCACTGTCCCTGGATGTGTTTAAAAGTCACGTAGATACGGGGGATTGGACTAGATGTTCCCTCACAGTCCCTTCCAGTCCCTAATGTTCTGTGATATGGAGCTTAGGGACGTGGTGGCCTTGATAGGATAGTGGTTGGGCTGTATGATCTTAGAGATCTTTCCCAACAGAAACAGCTCTGTGATTCTGAGGACAGATAATCATTGTTTACAAAATAATCTTCACGCAATCAAAAATACATTTATGCTCCCCGACTTTATTATTTTCGTGGAGTTAGTGAAATTTTCCTCATTCTTCCTTCAGACGAGAAGTTGCGGCCAATTAGAGTTGGTTAGGTATTTCAAGAGATACGTGGTTTTTAGGCCAGAGGGTTTAGATGATGTCAGGGAGTCACAGAACATTAGGGATTGGAAGGGACCTTGAAACATCATCTAGTCCAATCCCCCCCATACTCATATATAGGAAATTCTGGAAATATTCATAGGATTGATGGTTGGACTCAGTGATCCCCAGGGTCTTTTCCAACCTGAATGATTCTGTGATTCTCTAAAACTAATATCTCTCAACGCAGGTAGAACTGTACCTTGTTCTAGACCACTTCAGAGGTGCAGGTGACTGTTGAAGCTGGTAAATGACATGTTGAAGCTAACGTTCTGCACATTCAGTAGTTATTCTACTTTTCTTCTAAAGCTTTTCATTATTTTAAATCAAACAC
Organism: Rhinopomastus cyanomelas; assembly: GCA_013400115.1. NCBI lineage: Eukaryota > Metazoa > Chordata > Aves > Bucerotiformes > Rhinopomastidae > Rhinopomastus > Rhinopomastus cyanomelas. Next base: position 21,984 of record VXBP01006760.1, on the reverse strand, counting down.
ACCTTTGACACCTAATTCCTCAATTCTTCACTTAATTTGATTCCTCGTGTGCTGCTGTAGTGCGTTTAATCCAGCTCACATTGGTTGCTGGCACTTACCTGCTCAGAGTGAACGAAGTCCAGCCTGTCTACAAGTTCTGGCAGATTCAGAGGCCTTGCAGGGTCAATTCATCTGTTTTTCTTTTGTGAGCTGTATGGATAGTGCTCGTCGTAGCAGCCCCTGTTTGGCTGCTGTGTTCTAATATAATAGTTGTTTATTCTCACAGTAACTTTAGTTTAGGATTTGTTTTCTAAAAACCCTTGGCTCAGCTTTTGTCAGTTCTTTCATTGCTGTTCATCTCTTCTGACAGCTCACATGAAGGCCGTAGTGTAGGAATAATAAAGCTTTCCATATTTAATGTAAAATTGATTCAGCTATAATGGCTGTGCTGCCATCCAGTGGGACCTGGACAGGCTGGAGAGCTGGGTGGGGAGACATTGAATGAACTATAACAAGGGCAGTCTAGAGTCTGGCATCTGGGCAAGAACAACCCTAGGGACCAGTATATGGTGGGGACTGCCCTGTTGGAGAGCAGTGTAGGAGAAAGGGACCTGGGGGTCCTGGTGGCCAGCAGGATGGCCAGGAGCCAGCAGTGGGCCCTTGTGGCCAAGAAGGCCAACAGCATCCTGGGATGGATCAGAAGGTGGGTGGTTAGCAGACTTAGAGAGGTTCTCCCTGCCCTCTACTCTGCCCTGGTGAGACCACATCTGGAATCTTGTGTCCACTTCTGGGCCCCACAGTTCCACAAGGACACAGAGCTGCTGGAGACAGTCCAGGGCAGAGCCACAGAGATGCTGAACGGAGTAGAACACCTTCCTTATGAGAAGAGGCTGAGGGAGCTGGGTCTCTTTAGCTTAGAGGAATGGAGACTGAGGGGTGACCTCATTAACGTTGATAAATATGTGAAGAGTGGGTGTCGGGGGATGAAACCAGGCTCTGCTCAGGGGCATCTAATGATAGGACAAGTGGCAACAGGTGTGAGCTGGAACAGAGGAGGTTCTACATCAATAGGACCTTCTTCCCATGACAGTGACAGAGCACTGGAAGGGGCTGCCCAAGGGGATTGTGAAGTCTCCGTGTCTGGAGACGATTGAAACCCACCTGGACATGTTCTTAGCCCTTCCTCACGGAAAAGGGTGATCAGACCCTTTTTTCAGATTTTTTTTTTTATGGTTTTTTACAGGTCCAGATCTAGGACCACTTTGTGACTTGATCTGGGTGCTCCTGCTCTGGCAGGGGGATTGTGCCAGATGATCTTTTGAGGTCCCTTCCAATCCCTAGTGTTCTGTGGTTCTGTGTGGCTTAAGTTCTGCCTACACTACTTTTAGCTCACACTTTGTCACTCCTCGCTCGGTGTCTTTCCAGTGTATGTGTTTTTTATAGATGAAGTATGTCCTTTAGGAAGGCAAGCGGTGCAAAACAACTGCACGTGGACTTTGCAGATAATTATAAACGGGGCATTTGAATCCGGTCGACAAACAAGAATAAGAAGTCTTTTGTGTGTGTTTGTGGGAGTCCTTGTTTAATCTCTAAATTATGTATAAGTGCTTTAAATATGTTGTTGAATCTTGTGAGAATGGGCATTTTTGTGGGGGTTTCTTTGCAATCTGTTCATGCTGAGGGAAGAACGTTGCTATTAAGGCGAGGTGTCTTGGTAAATATAGAACCTGGGATAAAATTGCATAAGGGTTTGTGCTGATATATGGAATCGCCTGGAGGGAGGAAGGTGGTTCTAAAATAAAACCAGAAGGAATAAGTGCTGTCTAATCTGAGAAATATAAAGGAAGATTCTTCTTCACAGTGAGGGTGACAGAGCACTGCATGGGGCTGCCGAGGGTGGTTGTGGAGTCTCCTTCTCTGGAGACATTTAAAACCCACCTGGACATGTTCCTGTGAGACTGGATCTTGGTGATCCTGCTGTGGTGGGGGAGTTGGACTGGATGATCTGTCAGGGTCCCTTCCAATCCCGTATGTTGTGTGATTCTTGTTCTTACACCGTAGACTGCTTCCATTGGATCAAAAATCCTAGAATGGCTTTTGTGTCCTAAGTAATATTTTAAAGGATTTATCTCGGTGTCTTTATTCTGCTAAACATAAACTGAGAATGCAGATGTAACAGCATGTATAATGGATTAGTAGGGTGCTAGCAAAGTACATTTAAGCGTGTATAGAGCAGAGGTCTGCAGTACAACGCTTTAACCGGCTTTTGAGACTTAATGCGGATGATTTTAACCCGTGTCAAGCATCCTCAGGGATGGCTTGCAGGCCTCAAAGAAGCCTCGTGTTTGAATCCAGCCGGTGCAAACCTGACCACGTAGTCACGCCATTAATGCTTAAAATCTATCCACTAAAACAAGTTCATGTCAAAATCGTTCCCGTTGCTGTTGTGACTCAAAGTGAGTCTTTACGTGACAGTCCCCATCCCTGGAGGTGTTGAAGAACAGACTGGCTGTGGCACTTGGTCTAGCTTGTGGTGATGTGAGGTCATGGGCTGGGCTGGGTGATCGTAGAGGTCTTTTCCAGCCTCAATGCTTTTATGATTCTGTAATTAAGCTAGAGTGAGTGAGTTTCAGTTTGTAGTACCAGAGTATTACAAAAATATTACATGTTTAAAAATGCATTTTAAAACATATTCCTCCAGGTTTTAATCCACAAATGCCTATCTCCCCTGCAAGGAGACCTCTTTGGAATTAGATTGCCATCTCAGCCTACCCTGTTCTTTCTTCTTAAACACGTTAAAGACTTTCTGAAACTGTTCCTCCTGCACAGCCACGCAGGGTAACCTTAGCTACCTCTTGTTTAATTCTGTATTTCCCTGTGTTATGGCAATGCTGCATGTATCGCGTATCCAGCAAGCAGTCTACATCAATAATGGAGGTATTAAATATATCTCGGACATCATTCTCGGCATTGGTGACATACAGACATTGTCATGTTGTGTGCCTGAAATAGCATGTGCTATAGAGGGTATGGAATCTGTAGGACCGTGATGTTACAATTAATTATAGCCTTGAATATTACTTAAGGATGTGCATTTGTTTCTACACTTTAAATAAGCAGTAACCTTTTCAGATTTTTCAGTGTTGAGATATTTATATCCTGATTTTTTTTTGCCTTGAAAAGACTTGGAATTTTTCCCCTTTACTTTGTACACAGGGATTTTTTTATGCAGATCACAGAAGATTAGGGATTGGAAGGGACCTTGAAAGATCATGCAGTCCAATCCTCCCACTGCAGCAGGATCACCTAGACCCAGTCACACAGGAACCTGTCCAGGAGGGTCTTAAGCATCTCCAGAGAAGGAGACTCCACGGCCCCCCCCGTGCAGTTCCCTCCAGTGCATCTATTCTCTGTTGCTGCTGTTTCACACTGTTTCTCAGATGGCTTTGCTGGATTATCCTGAGAGCTCTGTGTTAACACTTCCTTGTAGGCCACTGTGTAAAGTTTGTGGCTGGCTGCATATGGCTGTTGTTTAGGGGTGAACTTGTAGAGTAGGGCTGATGGTTGGACTCGATGATCCCAGGGGTCTTTTCCAACCTGAATGATTCAATGACTCCATTACACTCATAGCACACTAACAAATTGTGATGCAGTATTAGAACTGAATCCTTTGAACAGCATATAAAGCTCTCTGTGTGCATATTTATAGTGCAAGTGTGTACACAATCTATATTAGTAAGGATATAAAAGCATGCATGCGTATAAAATGCACTCAAGATACAGACTGCGTGAATATTGTAGTAAAAAAATCATTATTATTATTCGATATTATATCTAAGTTATGGGATTTGCTGGGAGAGTCTGTAATCTAAATTGTTAAATATGCCCAGTCAGATGGGCTTTGAACTTGACTGCTGTGAAATCCTACCAAGGAAAAAGTGGAAAGTTCTGTGCTGTTCTGATCCTCACAGTGGGGAATCACAGAACACTAGGGGTTGGAAGGGACCTCGAAAGATCTTCTAGTCCAATCCCCCCATCCTTCATCCCCTGACTGCTTGCTGCCGAGATCTTTGGGAAAGTCAGAGTCTTCCCTGCAGAACTCCTTCCTCGTGGCAGACAGTGCAGGATGAGGTTATGTAGAGGGCCCCGAGTCCGCTGCTCTTCACACATCCTGTGTGTTAAGTGACTGTTTCTCCATCACTTCAGAAACACGTGTTCTGGGAAGCAGAGTCCAGCTGTGAGACTGTTCTGCAGTGCCGTTTGCCAGCGGGAAGCGATGCTTGCTTCTGCTGAAACACGGGGCTGAGCTGGGCTCAGCTTTTAATGCAGTTAGAAGCTGGTGGGTGATGGGAAGTAGACACAGTGGCTCTGGGCCAGGCTTTGTAGGGATTAAATTCTGGATGTGGTGTTAATGTGATGGAATCGGAGCCTTCCATACGGGTCAGCAGCACGTGAGTGATTGCATATCACCTCTATAAATGCACGTCACATGCATCTGCTCCTGGGCATCAGAAATACCCGGCTGATCTGGCTAGTGGCTTTAAAAGTTGCTCACAGTTCTCTGAAGTGCTTTACACTTCATGCATATGTGAGGTCGTATCCAGGCTGTTATTTTGCCACTTCAGACCTGGAGATTGTCAAACTTCCCATCACAGCGTGCTTGAGGGACGCTTCTAGCCCCCTGAGCGCCCCTTAGAGAGTAATGTCATTTGTGTGACAGGGGAGATGACACAAGCTTTTTGTTTCCTCGCCAGGCTGTAGAATGTTTTTCTCTGACAGTAAAGTTGGAATAGACACGTCACGATTTACTGCTGATGGTCAGGTTACGTTGAGGTGGCCAAAAGACAATAGTGTTGAGCTTTTGATTGTCAATAGGGTACTGATAAAAGCCATCCTCTGCAAAGAGCAGGCTCTCCAAGTAGTTTGAGAAGACAGGGGTCAATGTGTAGACTGGGTTTGATGGCTGGACTCAACGATCCCAAAGGTCTTTTGCAACCTGAATGATTCTGTGATTAACATGCTAGCGATACTGGATGCCTGTACAGCAGCTGTGTAATTGTACTCTGATACTTTGCTGAGTGTGAGGTGCTTCCCATGCAGGCAGTTCATGAAAGCAGTAGATCTGCTTTTGCAGTAGAATGTCTTTTATTCAGGTTTGGTCCTGCACCCCCTCTGTTTAATACAATACTTTTTTAGTAGGGGAAGCAGGGTGGGAGAAAATGGATGTGCTCTCCTCCAGAGTTTGCTTGACTGATGGTGAAGGGAGTGGAACATCTTCCTGATGAGGAAAGGCTGAGGGAGCTGGGTCTCGTGAGCTTGGAAAAAAGGAGACTGAGGGGTGACCCTGTTAATGTTGATAAATATGGGAAGGGAGGGTGTCAGGAGGATGGAGCTACAGTGATAAGACAAGGGGCAATGGGCATCAGGTGGAACACAGGAGGTTCCACATCACTACGAGAAGGACCTTCTTCCCATGAGGGTGACAGAGCTCTGGAAGGGGCTGCCCAGGGAGGTTGTGGAGTCTCCTTCTGTGGAGATGTTTAAAACCTGCCTGGCCATGTTCCTTTGTGACTGGATCTAGGGGGTCCTGCTGTGGCAGGGGGATTGGATTGATGATCTTTGGAGGTCCCTTCCAGTCCCTGATGTTCTGTGATTGTGTGAACTAGCGTGCCTCACACTAGAGAGTCCGCTGTGCAACAGGAAAAGCCTATTGGGTTTGGGCGAGCCCCTGCAGTTCTGACAGTAGGCAATTTTTGATGTAGTAGTTGAACTGCTCGGTGCCAGCTGTTTAACTCTACTTTTCCAGTAACTGATATTTCCCAAGGGTTGAGAGTGTTGGGTATCTAAAGAGAAGTTAATGAGGCTAAACCAAAGGCAGCAGTATTTACACTGAGAGAAACAAACGTATGACTGAGAAATTACTTGTACTCTCTTTCTCAACTGTGTTATCTATTAATCCTGTGCTCCTATCTAAATAAAGATAAGAGAATAAATGGCTGAATCTTGCGTTGGTGCTCTTGTGTGGAGTGGGAAAATGACCCACTGGAACTTCTGACCTAGTGTTAGGAAAGCCTGAGGGAGATGGTCTCTTTAATTTAGAGAAAAGGAGGCTGAGGGGTGATCCCATTAATGTTGGTAAATATGTGAAGGGTAGGTGTCAGGAGGATGGAGCCAGGCTCTGCTTAGGGGCATCTAGTGATAGGACATTCCAGTTCTCTATCTCCCTCACTGGGAAGAAGTTCCTTCTCCTATTGATGTGGAACCTCCTCTGTTCCAGCTCACACCCACTGCCCCTTGTCCTGTCATCAGATACCACTGACATTAATGAGGTCACCCTTTAGTCTCCTTTGCTCTAAGCTCAGGAGACCCAGCTCCCTCAGCCCTTCCTTATTGGGCAGATGTTCTGCTCCATTCATCATCTTCATTGCTCTGTGCTGAACTCTGTCTAGTAGTTCCATGTCCTTTTGGAAATGAGTGGCCCAGAACTGGACACAAGATCCCAGATGTGGTCTCACCAGGGCAGAGCAGAGGGGGAGGAGACCCTCCCTCGATCTGCTAAACACCCTCATTCTGATCCACCCCAGGATGCCATAGGCCTTCTTGGCCACAAGGGCCCATTGCTAGCTCCTGGCCATCCTGCTGGCCACCAGCATCCCCAAGTCCTTTTCTCCTACGCTGCTCTCCAACAGGTGAGTCCACAACCTGTCCTGCTGCCTGGAGTTGTTCGTACCCAGATGCCAGACTCAACACTTGCCCTTGTTATAGTTCATTATGAGGTACGATGACTTTCCCATCCCTACCCACATGTGGACAGTTCTAAGCTGCTTAATTTGTAGAATGCTTTTAATTTCGATGAGTAAATGAAGTGCACTGCCAGCTTGGGGGGTTTTTTCATGCTTTTAGGTACAGTCATGCTTCTAAAAATATTGGTGAGGTTTTACTATGTCATTCATGCTTTTACTTGAGGGATAAAGGCAAAGTTCTGCTCGTCTTGAATTACTCCGTCCATATGTGTCTGTACTTGATGCCTGCATCTTAAAAAGGAGAAGGCTTGATCACGGCTAGCATTTTATAAGCACTGCGATGTGACGGTATGTGGCAGTTGTGAGGGAAGGTACTGTTCTCTGACACATTAATCCTGTGTGATGTTGGGCCATTCACACAGTCTTCATGACTTATCATTAATCTTCCGTGTCATTCTTGCTTTAAGTCTTCTCCCTGTGATCATTCCTTACTCGGAGTCCACAGCTAAGTGTAGGGAATGTGGAATTTGTGAGTAATGTGGTGCCCAAGGAGGATTAATGCAGCGCTTTTGTCTTCCCTTGATCTGGGTTTTCATCCTGATAAGTTCATCGTTTTTTCAGACCAGAGAGTCAAATTCTATTTCCTAGCTTTTCACAAATACCAGCAGCTGTCCACATGCCAACTACGGAATGAATCCTGAAAGTACAGTAATTGTTATCAGGTTTGTGAGTGTTTATTTGTTCTCCCTCACTCCCCTAGCCACAGTTAACAGATTTGATCTGAAGCTGTGAAGTGATTCGTGATTTTTCGAAGCCTGGTGCTTGTCCACACGTGGGGAAAAATCAAATCAGCTGTGCTTGTAGTTGAGTCTGGAAGAATTACTGCATTGAACAATATCTGTATAGTATCATTAATACCATGATTCTTTGGTGGTCCTTGATCAATTACCTCTTCCTGTACTATAAGAGAATAAACTGCCGTGTCAAGTGCATTTATGAGAAGACTAGTTGTCATTACAGGACACGCAGGCATTTCAAACCCCTGTTCCTTCAGTCATGTAGAAACTTGACAGCTATTTACTACAAGTCTACCTTTACAAGAGACTAGTACCCAGCTGTGTAGCAATCAAGATCTTAGCAGAGAGAAGTGTTTCTCAGCTGAATTAACACTGGGGTTGTGGAGTCTCCTTCACTGGAGATGTTCAAGACCTGCCTGGATGTGTTCCTGTGAGACTTGGTCTAGGTGGTCCTGCTGGGGCAGGGGGATTGGACTGGATGAGCTTTGGAGGTCCCTTCCAGTCCCTAATGATTCTATGACCACCTAGACCCAGTCGCACAGGAACATGTCCAGGCAGGCTTTAAATGTCTCCAGAGAAGGAGACTCCACCACAGCCCCGGGCAGCCCCTTGCAGTGCCCTGTCACCCTCACTGTGCTTCAGTGCTGAGTGTTTGGCCCCCTTAACATGGTTCTGGCTGACATGGAAATTCCAACGTTTGTTAACATTGTTTTTACTGAAATAAAAGGAACAGGTACTGGAAAATGCTGGGAATGTTTTGGGCTGCCGTGGCTGCGATGACGCGTCCCCATTCCACAGTACTCGGATCAGAATGTTGTTCAAGATGTACAATCTAGTGGTTTTGTTGTCAGACTGTATCTGATCCCGTGGGTTTTGAGTTTGGTTTTTGCCACTTATCTGTTGTGTTGCAGTGTAATAACATTTAGAATTAAGGAGTGCAGAGGTGCTCATTATGTCAGCTCCAGCTCTTCAGAGACCAGATTTAGAAGGGGAGTCATGAATACAGACATGAAAACAAAACCTTAACAGAAATTACATAGAGGCAAAAACAACTCCTGTCAGGCATTTCCAGACTTGCTGAAGTCTGAGTATAAATGCTGATGAAAAACATCGTTACATCTCAGTGACTAACTTGGAGACGTCAACTACGCGGGAGCCCTAACTTCATTTGTTATGGAAAATTACATCAGGTTGAACCTTTCCTTTAGTACAGACACCTTATCCAGACTGCTAGTGAGAACTTGCTGTTGCCTGAGCTGAGCTTAAATGTACAGGCAGCATCGCACACAGAATCACACTGTGGTTGGAAAAGACCCCCGGGATCATCGAGTCCAACCATCTACTCTGCCTTACAAGTTCACCCCTAAACCAGATCCCTCAACACCTCATGCAAACGGTCTTTAAATACATCCAGGGATGGGGACTCAGCCACGTCTCTGGGTAGCCCATGCCAGAGCCTGACCACCCTTTCTGTGAAAACTTTTTCCTGATGTCAAGTCTAAACCTACCATCTTGTAGCTTGAGGAGGAGCTAAAGGAGAAGCCATTTGGTTTGGCTCAGGACTTACTGGCTTCATCCCTTCCCTCCTTTTCCACCTCCAGGTTCACTTGAATGCAATCTAATGGCATCATTTAGAAGCAGGTTATGTCACAAGCCATCTCCTGCTGGTCCTGAGCATTTGGTGTTCAAGATAACTACCTCCTGTTAATGCACTGGGTGTCAGTTGAAATAGAAACTAGAAATTTAATGCTTTATCCAAATTCTTTACACAGAATCACAGCATCACAGAACACTTGGGGTTGGAAGTGACCTCAAAAAATCATCTAGACCCTGCCCACAGCAGGATCCCCTAAATCCAGTTTCACAGCAACATATCCAGGTGCTTTTTAAATGTCTCCAGAGAAGGAGACTCCACAACCCCACTGAGCAGCCCCTTCCAGTGCTCTGTCACCCTCATCCTGAAGAAGTTCCTTCCCATGTTTATGTGGAACCTCCTCTGTTCCAGCTCACACCCATTGCCCCTTGTCCTATCATTGGGTGTCCCTGAGCAGAGCCTGGCTCCATCCTCCTGACACCCACCCTTCACATATTTATAGACATTAATGAGGTCACCCCTCAGTCTCCTCCAAGCTCAAGAACCCCAGCTCCCTCAGCCTCTCCTCAGCAGGGAGATGCTCCCCTCCCTTCATCGTCTTTGTGGCTCTGTGCTGGACTCTCTCCAGCAGTTCTGCCTCCTTCTGGAACCGAGGGGCCCAGAACTGGACACAGTGTTTGCATTTGAACACGGTGCAAACCATCACAAGTGTGTCATTAATAACTCTGCAGTTAAATTAACATCACATCTGTAAGGGCAGTATTGTAGCTAATAACTGATGGGACTGTCCAAGCAGAAACCTGTGCCCTGTAGCACAACTGACTGCAGAGCTATGCAGCAGCAGATGTTTCTGCAGCGTTCCTTTCTGTTTGTGGTCGTATTTGTCGGGTGAATATAACAATGTGCTTAGTCATTTCATCCTATTTGCTGCGGTTTTCTTCGTACAAGAGGTAGCACAGGTTGTCACTGCAAGGCAAAGTCACGTCTTACTCTCTGCTGGCTGGGGAAAGAATGTAAGGGACCTCTTGAGGCTGATCTGCACTTTGATACCGAATTTGCAGGCTAATCAAGAGATGCCAAAGTGATCCAGAGAAAGCCAGAAGCAGTAAGTGTGTAAGATTTACTTCGTGGGCAGACTTTCCCTTCTGTCTGAAGCGTATCGGAAGTTTGACCGCTCTGATAACTCTTCCAGCATTCCTGAGCTGGCAGTTGTGCTCCCCTCAGTCAGACTCTGTGAGCATCCCCTGTCCTGCCTCAGGCAGAATGGACTCTAAAGGTGGGTATCACTGGTGATACAACACTAATGAATAGCGGAAAAGAGGGGAGGAAAATAGCCCCCATTAGCTGAAACATCTGTTTGCAGAGGGGATGTCTCTGGTGTTAATGAAAGGGCACTCATTGTATGTTTCTGATGCTGGAACTTAAGTGGGGAAATGATGGTTTATAATCCTGTTGGATTTACCTCATCAGTTTATGATTGTAAGAAGATTCTTCAATGGAAAACAGGTACTGAAGAACATAGGTGGAGACGAGACAAGTGACAAAACACAAGGATCTTGCTGTGCTCAGGATTTGACGGTGGTTTCAGTGGGGGTGTTGAGGCAAATAGCCTGTTCCTTTCTTTCTTGAGTTGTTTTTTCACTTCATACCTAGGTAGGAAATATGAGAGGGAAGGATAAAGCCCTATTAACTCATCTGTGGGCAGTGCTGCCAACATCTGCTACTTGAGTTAACCAGATCACCTCCTAAGTCATCTAATAGCAGCCTTATCTCTAAGAAACGGTGCAGGATGGATTAAATACTGGAGGACTGGAAAGGCCAAATGCACCAGTTGTCAGAGCGGGGAGAGGAGTCAAGCAGAGAGACTGCAGGCATCTTAATACTGCCATCCAAAAAATCCCCCACCTTTATCAGACTGTTTATGTACAAGGTAATGAACAGATTTGTAATTGCCAGCATGGGCTTATCAGGCATAAATAATGTTAAACCATTTTAATTTCTCTCTGTGGAGAAAGCTGTGAACAGAAACAAAGCAGTAACTGCTGTACGTTCTGACTTGATTTAAAAGCTTTCATAAGTCTCCTGTGACATTTCCATCAGTACTGCAGAGAAATGTGATTGAGGAGAAGCCAGCGTACACTAAGTGCAGAATTGATTGGGCTAGTGTTGCTATTGATTAATTGTCCTCGGAATGAAAAGCTGTATTGAGCAGGGTTTCTTTAGAGACCTGCCTGAAGACTGGTTCTTCTTTGTGTTTTCTGTCTGGAGAACTGAGTGATAAAACGGGCAATAGCTGTCGTTCTGCAGATGACACAGAACTGGGGAACAGTTGTGCTGGAGAACAAGATCGTGTTTCAGAACGATCTTGCAAAGCTGGAACAATAGTCTGCAAACCAGTAGTCAAAATGCAGTGTGAATCATGGAATCATTCAGGTTGGAAGAGACCCTGGGGATCATCAAGTCCAACCAGCAACCCTAATCTACAAGGTCACCCCTAAACCACATCCCCCAACACCACATCTCTTTTAAACTCATCCAGGGATGGGGACTCAACCACCACCCTGGGAGTGATACTTTATTAATGAGTAAATCAGAGCAATCCTTCAGAAAAGGATTGGAATGTGTTTTTTATGTGATGGCCCTGCACTGTGCTTCCTCTGGGACGGACAGATAGAAGTGCAGCCAGTAAAATGAGCAAAGTCAACCTTATTCTTAAGTCAGCATTATCAGAGTCTCTGCTGGAACGCTGTAGGCCACTTGAGAGTCACATTTCACACAGTCACAGCATGACTGAGGCTGGAAAAGACCTCTAAGATCATCCAGGCCAGCCCATGACCTAACATCACCACAACCTAGACCAAGGCACTAAGTGCCACAGCCAGTCTGTCCTTCAACACCTCCAGGGATGGGGACTCCATCACTTCCCTGATGGAGCGGTCAGGACTGGGCTGCCCAGGGTGGTGGCTGAGTCCCCATCCCTGGCTGTGTTTACAAGTCGTTCAGATGTGGTGTTGGGGGATCTGTTTTAGGGGTGACCTTGTAGAGTGGGGTTGCTGTTTGAACTCGATGATCCCAGGGGTCTTTTCCAACCTCAGTGGTTCTGTGATCTATGCGGGGTGTTCTGCTGTCATCTGTACGTGCAGAGGAAAGCCTGTAAAGCTTAATTAAAAATTCATGGCCATGTTATGTTTGACAAAAGGCTAAACAATGCATTAGGCCAAATTGTTCATTACACTTTTATCCAGGGCAGTGTAATTATATGAAAAATAGCCTTAACAGCAAGAATAAAATTGATCATGGGCTAGTGCTAATGCGTTTATATGCAACGAGAGCAGGTTTAATTATAGTACATTTCAGCTTGCTGTGCCGAGGGCAATACGCTTTACAGCAGCACAGCAAAGTTTAATAAGCACGGAACATCATAGGAACAGCGCAGACTAAACCTTCCCCACATCCGAAAGCTGCGCTGCAAAGAAGTTTTTATTTATTGCCTCAGGTAAGAAAAGTCTGTAGAAACAGATAAGTGATGACAAAGCTTTGATGTTAATAAACCCAAATGGAAGTCAGAAATCAAAGTGTGTAAATGGCTGGGTTATAAAAAGAAAGATGACAGAGTTATACCCTGTAATTAGGTGTAATTTGTGCTTTTGGCACAGCTATTTGTCCTGCATGAATGAGAGGCTGTCTTAGGCTTTCTTGTCCCCTGTATAATAGAACTGCACCGCGGGCACAGCCCACTTCGAACCTCCCGAGGCTGGGGGTTTTTTCAAGAAGTATTTGAAAGCAGCAGGCCTATCGATCTCCTCTTATGTGAGTGCTGGAGGTGATTTGCCCTTCCTCGTACTTGAAAAGAATCACAGAACATTAGGGATGGGAAGGGACCTCCAAAGATCATCCAGTCCAGTCCCCCTGCCACAGCAGGACCACCTAGATCCAGTCATTAGGAATTGGAAGGGACCTCCAAAGATCATCCAGTCCAGTCCCCCTGCCACAGCAGGACCACCTAGATCCAGTCACACAATCACACAACATTAGGGGTTGGAAGGGACCTCAAAAGACCATCCAGTCCAATCCCCCTGCCACAGCAGGACCACCTAGACCAAGTTGCACAGAAATCATCTACTGAGTGTTTATAAACCACTTAGAGCTAGAAACAAAGCAATAATTTTAGAAGAAAGCAAATAAATCACAACATTCATTTCTACCTTGGGTGTAAATCACAGACGCCTGTCACAGCAGCAAATTACATCAAAACTGGAAAATGAATAATCCAATTAAATTATTTAATGAGTTGTTCTGTTTAGCAGCTGCGTAATTGGCTGTCTCATCCATATTTTAAACTGTTGTCGAACAAATTGCTATTAATTAATTTAATCTAATTGATTCCTGGGTTTGGTGCTGAAACCTCTTTTACAGCCACCTCTTTCTGCCTCCTGGCCCTGGTTGTCTGGGGGAAGAGCCTGACCCCCACCTGACTACAACCTCCCTTCAAGTAGTTGTAGAGGGAGAAATCCTCCCTGAATCTCCTCTTTGCCAGGCTAAGCACCCGCAGCTCCCTCAGCCTCTCCCTCCAGTCCCTTCCCAGCCTCCTTGCTCCTCTGGACCCACTGCAGCCTCTCAGCCTCTTGAAGTGAGTGGCCCAGAGTGGCCCAGAGCTGCCCCCAGTACTCGAGGGGAGGCCTCCCCAACTCCCAGTACAGGGGGAGAATTACATCCCTAGCCCTACTGGCCGCACTATAGCTGACCTGAGCCAGGATGCCATTGACCTTCTGGGCCACCTGGGCACCCTGCTGGGTCCTGCTCAGCTGGTTGTCACCCAGTAGTGCCAGGTCCCCCTCTGCCAGGCTGCTCTCCAGCAGCTCATCCCCCAGTCTGTAGCTGCAGGGGGTTCTTGTGGTTGAAATGTCTGTGCAGATGTCAGTGTTCAGCTTCCCTGGGTGGAATCAACGACTCTATTTTTAGACATGTGAAATTCTCGGTGTCTTTACGAAGCTACCACAAGAGCTGGTACCAGTCTGTGGTTTGGATCTCTGCTGTGAAGCTCACAGCTTCCTTTGATGGGACGTGACACGCTCTCACAGAGCACCCTTGGCTGAGCGGTGTTACGCTTCGAGGGCTGTAAATCCACGGTAAGCGATGCGAGACTTCGCTGCGCCCGCAGTGCAGAACCAAAGCCTCTATTTCTCTTACATGTGAAAATAGGAAATGACAGAGGAGTAAGATCCCTAAATGTATTTTTGATTTGTTACCAATGTCTGCTGTTGAATTTAAAGTCAAGTCTGACTTCTGATATTCAGAAGTTCTTCAGTTACTTAAATCAGTGCTGCAGCGTGGCCACGTGTCGGTGTTTGCTGGTGGCCTGAGGTGCTCCTCCACCTCCTGGGGATATCCTTCTATATTATGGTACCATCCTGAGAAGGATGTGCCCTTGCTGCTGACTAGGTGACAGAGCACTGGAAGGGGCTGCCCAGGAGGGTTGTGGAGTCTCCTTCTCTGGAGACATTCAAAACCCACCTGGACCTGTTCCTGTGCAGCTTGGTCTGGGTGACCCTGCTGTGCCAGGGGGACTGGACTGGATCGTCTTTCGAGGTCCCTTCCAATCAGTAATGACTGCATCTAGGGGATCCTGCTGTGCCAGGGGGACTGGACTGGATGGTCTTTTGAGGTCCCTTGCAATCAATAATGTTCTGTGATCTGCCCTACACACACCAGGTCAACGTCTTTCTTCCCAGTCGTCTTTTCCGTTCCTCAAGTCTTTTTCATGAATTCTACCTTGAGAAGGACAAACTCCCTGGGTGGGCCAAAGGGCTCTGTGATGATTCAGCCATTTCCTTTTCCTTTGGCCAGGCCAGGCCAGGCTGTAGCTTCCCTTCTGGCAGTCCGTGCTCATTCAAGGGTGGGAAATTCCTTCCTCCCACTCCTAATGCTGTTAGATTTCTCTCTTACCCCTCGTATCACACCCCACTGCAGAACTGCTGTGGCTGTTTTGGGGGAAGGTATTTGCCAAGTCTGTAGCTTCTTCTGCTGTGAAAGAAATAATCTTCTTGTTATAAAACCGGTTATGTAAGGGTTTCACTTGAGAGGTCGCAGTTTGGGGAGCTGGAGAGGTTGGCTGAAATGGCTGGAAGCTCATGTGGGATAGTACTGAAATTAAACAGCAGATCTTCAAACAGTCTTCTTTCAGCTTCTGGCTCTGCCGTCAGCCCTTGAAAACACCTTCAGAACTGAATGAATAGGGTGCTGCTGAAGTAACTTAGGCACTTCTGTTGGGATAGGGTGGGATGCAGTAGGATTCCAGACCCCTGTGGGATCTGACGGGAGCAGAACTTCTAGCAGGAATGCAGCTGCAGCCCAGTGACTGAGTGGTTACAGAAGCAGATGCCTGTACACAGGTTCTGAACCAGATGGGATTCCTGCAGACTCAGAACTTCTAAGGAAAACTTGAGAAACCCCTGTGTGCTGTGTATGTCCAACCAGTGCTGTAAACCTCACCTGTGGAACCAATCTGTTCAATGCCAAGAGGACCAACGGCGTTCTGGGGTGGATCAGAAGAGGGGAGGTTAGCACATGGAGAGAGGTTCTCCTCCCTTGTGCTTCTAAGTTGACTGATGAAGCTGTGCTTCAGGTGGCTCAGCCCATTGTCTTTTCTCCTGCTCACTTTGTGAGTTAAGCTTTCCCAGACAGAAGCTGTGTGTCTTGGGTCTAAATACCTGCTCCAGGTTGTTGCCGTTTGAGAACCGGTGCTTGTGGGAAGTTACCACAATTTTGGAACTGCCGGAACTTGACTCCTAACCAGAGTCCAACTGACGTTTAGTCAGCAAAATCAGTTCTGAGTTTGCTGGAGTCCACAGTCTCTAGTCATGACAGTGTATCCTAGCTTAGGGTCTGTCTGTCAGGGTGACAGTTGGCATGACAGGAGGGGGCCACGGCTTGGCCCAGGCGCAGAGGTCCATGTACCGCCTGCCTCGCCTCCCCACGCCTGCTGGCTGCGGTGGGAGATGCTGCAGGTGAAAAGCAAATCTGGCTTCAGACAGTCCAGAGAGCGCAAAAACCTTTGTTCTGGCAGATCTGGGGAGCACAGAGCCATGAGCACCGGAACAGACTGACTGTGGGGGCTGTGGAGTTCTCTCTGGAGATGTTTAAGTCCCACCTGTGAGACTGGATCCAGGTGATCCAGCTGTGGCAGGGGGACTGGACTGGATGGTCTTTTGAGGTCCCTCCCAGCCCCTAATGTTCTGTGATCCTGTGAGAACAGTAGCGAGCGTTGCCCCTTTGAACAGGAGCGAGGACAGCATTAAATGATTGTTGTTGTTTGTAGCTTAAATTCGTGGGTGGCATGCACCACAAACAAAATCCCAGCTTTCTGGTGGCCAGGGAAGTGTAGAGGAAAACATAAGGACCCCGATGAGTTCTGACAAACAAGTGAGGGCTACTTACAGAAGCCAGCACCATGGAATTAGCAGCTATATTCCAGGCCCGCTTGGAAGTCTTCACAAATCCTGTCACAATGGAAGCTGTGGAGTAGCAAAAATATTGTGAAACAAATGTCTCCTGGGTGGCTAATGATTGGCATTCTTTCCTTTTTACTCAAAGGGAAGCTCTCTATCCTCTGCAAAATGCTTGCCTGTCTCAACAGCAAGAGTGCTTTGGGCTGGGGATGTGAAATCTCTCCGGTGATTTATTTGCGAGGGTTTTTTTTTTTTTACTTATGCTTTTATTTTATCAGAAAAGAGGTTCCACATCAATATGAGAAGGAACTTGTTCACAGTGACAGAGCACTGGAAGGGGCTGCCCAGGGGGGTTGTGGAGTCTCCTTCCCTGGAGATGTTTAAGACCCTCCTGAACATGTTCCTGTGTGACTTGGTCTAGGGGATCCTGCTGTGTCAGGGGGATTGGACTGGGTGATCTTTCGAGGTCCCTTCCAACCCCTAACGTTCTGTGGTTCTGTGAAAGGGAACTGCATTAAATCCTTACTGTCACAAAAGACTTCTAATACCTTGGCTTTCTCTGTTGAGACATCTTGTAAACAATTATCGCACTATTTGTGCGGCTTGGTGGATGTCCTTCCAGTTTGAAGTAATTGTTGAATTCAGAACAGTTAATACACAGTTTAATTCAACAGATTTTGTTTAGATGAACTAATGGAGTGAGAGGGATTTGAGATGATCTCCCGAGGTCCCTTCCAATCCCTGATGTTCTGTGATTCTGTGAAACTTAAACCACCATGCTGAAGTTTTTCTGCTGAAGCAAAAGTTGATCAAGTGCTGTAGAGGTTGCCATCTCTTCCTTTCTCTGAGCATTCCTTGATTATTAAAGCTTTAGGTGCCATAGTGTTAATTAGGAAAATGACACTGGTGTAATTGCATTTTCATTGTCATGGAAAGGTGGCTGCTCTCTGAGAAGGAAAGAGTGAAAGGCCAGTATCTGCCTTCCTGTGTCTTTCTGGAGGTGGATGGTGTTAATGAAGACTGTTCATGAGCATGAAAAATTAAAGCCTCAAAGCTGAGACAAATTTAGAAGTCTAGAAAACAAACTCTCTCTAGGAAGCTTAAACTTGAGGGAAGAAAATGAAGTCACCCCAAATTATGCTTTCCTGTGCAAGTCATTAAACCCTTCCTCATGTTATTTTTAATTTAATAGGTCATCGCTTGTGTCCCATTAATTTCTGCTCCGTACAGAATCTGGGGAGGGATTGCTGTAAATGTGAACAATAGCTGTCTCTGGTGATACCTTGATGGCCTGGCTCGCTATTTTTGGCTGTCTTCAGTTGTGTGGTGCCTCCTAGGAGATTAGAAATTCATTACTGGGCATCTGTTCTTCCTTCTTGGTGAGAGCTGTCAGTCCAATATTTTGATTAGGATTATGATTCGGGGGAAGAGAGGGTTTATTGTTAGGGCAGAGAGAAGCCCTTCTCTTCTGACCGTGCTGCAAACAGCATTTTTCTGTCATGGCTTTCCAACCCCCCCCCCCCAGTAAACTAAAGCTGAAAAGACAGAGATCCAGCGTCTGCCTTGTGAAGCTTGTCTGTGTTTCACATGTTTGGTCTGCGTGCTCAGCTTTCGGGGGGCTTTCATTGTGCTACTGCTGCGGCAGGGGGATTGGACTGCGTGATCTTCCGAGGTCCCTTCCAGTCCCTGATGTTCTGTGATGCTCACAGTTCTACCGGTGAAGGGTAAGAGACTTTTTTCACTCCCTGGTAGCAAGTGTGTTTCTTGTTCCACAAATGTGCAGTATTTCTCCTAATCTGTTTTAAACAAAACCCTTGTGTTTTGTGCAGTAAAGCTTAGCGATAGGAATCTGGTCTCACCACTGGCTTGTTCAAGGGAGGAGAATTAGTTGTGACTTCACAGGGTGAATTAGCTTCCCTCAGCAGCAGAAAGTGATCAGAAAGCAACAAAAAGTGCAGCAGGCAGCTGTGAAGAATCTGTTTCTTACTTCCACGTTTTTGGAATTAACAAAGGAACAAGCTTAACGTTTAGAGTTTATCACAGAAGCCCAGAACATGAGGGATTGGAAGGGACCTCGAAAGATCATCCAGTCCAATCCCCCTGACACAGCAGGATCCCCTAGATCCAGTCATTAGGGATTGGAAGGGACCTGGAGAGATCATCCAGTCCAATCCCCCTAACAGCAGGATCCCCTAGATCCAGTCATTAGGGATTGGAAGGGACCTGGAGAGATCATCCAGTCCAATCCCCCTAACAGCAGGATCCCCTAGATCCAGTCATTAGGGATTGGAAGGGACCTTGAAAGACCATCCAGTCCAATTCCTTGTCATTAATCTGTTAGTTATTTACTTTGTACCGTGGCAGTGAGGAGCAGTGGCTATTCTGAAGAAGGGTGTCTCTTTTATCTTCAATGGTAGCATCTTCCTGACTCAACAGGAGCAAAAACTGTCAGGAGCAAGACATCTAAATTGGTTTAGTGAGAGTAACTGGTTCAGGTGGGTACATACTATGAAATGGGGTCATAGGATGTTAGGGGTTGGAAGGGACCCAAGAGATCATCGAGTCCAGCCCTGCCTGTAGCTGCTGTTGATCATTAAAGTTTATCACAAATTTCACAGCTGCTGTTGCCGCGTTAACTGACAGAACAGCCTGTGTTGGGCTGTCGTCTTCACTTGCGCAGTTTCGAGTTCAACACCATTAAGCTTGTGACACCCTGTGGCAGCGGAGAGCCACTGCACAGGATGGCCTTTGGACACCCTGCAGGGATAGAGACTCGGCCGTTAGAAACTGCCGTGAGTGCAGGTGACATTTGGTCTCCCAAACAGACGGCCCCCTCAGAGACAAGAGCAGAAGTCATGCTGATTCTCATCACCCTGCGTCGTACAAATAGGCTTAATGCTGGACCAAGCAAACATCCCAGTTCCAGGAGGATGCAGAACTGCTGGAGAGAGGCCAGCGCAGAGCCGTGATGATGATCAAGGGAGGAGAACACCTCCCTGATGAGGAAAGGCTGAGGGAGCTGGGTCTCTTGAGCCTGGAGAAGAGGAGACTGAGGGTTGACCTCACTGAAGAACTTGTTTCTAATATGCAGCCTAAATCTCTCAGCTCCTTGTCCTATCTGTACAAACCCTGTTGAAAAGACCTTCCCCTGCCCTCATGTAAGCCTTCCTCAGGTACTGGAAGGTCAAAAGAAGGTCCCCCTGGAGCCTTCTTTTCTCAGGCTGACCATCCTGGAGAATTGCTTCCCAGTTAATCCACACTGAGCAAGATGATGGGCACGGGTTCTGCTGTTGTATAGTTTCACGCACGACGTAACCTCCAATGAAGATTTAATGCCAATAACTCTGAAGCTCAGAACAAGTGACCACTGTTAACTGATACTTACTTGTTTCAGCTCTCAAACTGGCTTCAGGTTTATGGCTTCAGATTAAGAACTAACTCATTTTTTTGATTGTTTTGTGAGTGGCTGCTAGAGTTTAGCTTTTTGGGAGCCTTCTTGTGAGTGCCTAAAGATCAACAAGCACCGGCGTTTTAAAACTAGCTAGCTGGGTTGTTTCTAGCACACTTCCCTTTGCAGGTGGCTTTTGAAAGCACTCTGTGTTTAAAACCCCGGCGTGCATTTAGAGTGGCTTTGAAATCATTTTCAAGGTGGCAGCACAGAAAGAGTGTGGCTGACTACTTAATCTCTGGCTGGGGCCAGGAGTTCTTTGTACATAATCCCATCCTTCTTACAATGTGTGAACACAGATTAACTGACTGGTGGTCGTAATAAAAACCTGATAACAAACCCCTGGGTTGGGACTGCAAGTTGGTGTTGTGGAGCCTCGTTGTTGGTGAATTTCAATGCACTTGTCCCTTTTAAGAGAACATTTGTGTTTCATTTGATGTCTTGCTACAGGTGACAATCAGGCTAAAGCTGTCTGAGAGGTGAAATGCATCTTTCTAGCCTCGTAGCACAAACTGAACCATCGTCAGGCTATAGAAGGAAAACACGTATTTCTTCAAGTGGTGTGTGATGCATCTGCTGTTCCACCACCTGCTTTGTTTCTGATGTGTAAGCTGAAATGTAAAGTCTCTGGTGTTACAGAAGTGTGCGTTGGCATTCTCTTGAGCTGTATTTCATGTGTAGTTTGAGGAACAGGGGGCTGCAGGGAGACCTCATCACTCTCTACAACTGTCTGAAGGCTCTGCTCAGTGTGATCTCATCTGCTCTGGCAGGGGGATTGGACTAGATGATCTTTCGAGGTCCCTTCCAATCCCTAATGCTCTGTGATTGTGATAATGTAGAGATGATGGTGCTGGTCTCACGGTCATTAGCGACAGAACCAGAGGGAAGGGCTTCAACAGAGGAGGTTTAGAGTGGACATGAGGAAGAAATTGTTGATGGAGACAGTGGTCAGGCACTGGAATGGGCTGCCCAGGGTGGTAGTTGAGTCCCCATCCCTGGAGGAGTTTAGACGTCACTTAGATGTAGTGTTGGGGGATGTGGTTTAGGGGTGACCTTGTAGAGCAGGGTTGCTGATTGTACTCACTGATCCCAAGGGTCTTCTCCAACCTGAATGATCCTGTGATACCGTTCCACGTTTGTAAATTATTGTTTACTCACCCGGATACATTTACTTGAAGTAAAGTTTGAAGACTGCACTATGACTCCTTGCTAACGTGTTCAAATAGTGAAATCTCTATTACATGTTCAGCAGAAATTCGTTGCAAAAGCTGTGGTACAACATCATCTCTGTCTTTTCTTTACCAGAGACCACAGAATCTCCTTGGTTGGCAGAAACCTTTAAGATCAAGTGGAAGCGTTAACCTGATGCTAGCAATGCAGAAGCTCTGCAGCACTCATTTCTACCTCCCATGACTAAACATAAGCAGTGCTCTCCTTATCTCTCATTTCTCTAGATTCTCTGAAAATATAAATCTGCAGGAATGGTTGGTATCTTTTAGTCATTTAAATGGAGTGCTGAATGCTGAAAATATAAACGTGGGTGATAACCAGGTGGCTGCTGATCAAAGCAGCTTGGGAGAGCGCAAGTCGTGTAATGACTCAGATGATTTTGTGTTGCTGAGTCTCCAGGAGCCCTGGGCTTAATCACGCAAGATAATTGTGCTTTGAACACGTGTGAGCTCTCCCCGTCTTGTCCAGTTGTACTTTCTCTTCAGATACACCTAGCAGTTCATGAAAAATCACAGAGCATTAAGGATTGGAAGGGACCTTGAAAGATCATCCAGTCCAGTCCCCCAACAACAGCAGGATCACCTAGATCCAGTGGCACAGGAACATGTCCAGATGGGTTTTAAAATGTCTCCAGAGAAGGAGACTTGAGTACCCCCCAGGCAACTCATTCCAGTGCTCTGTTGCTCTCACCGTGAAGAAGTTCCTTCTCAATTTGATGTGGAACCTCTTCTGTTCCAGCTCACAC
>VXBP01006758.1:0-18926 GCA_013400115.1 Rhinopomastus cyanomelas | reverse complement strand
ATGATCTTTCGAGGTCCCTTCTGATCCGTAATGATACTATGATACTACTATGATTTACGTGTACAATAGAGAAATCAGTGGTGTTCCACAGAGCGCCTAATAGCATTAAAAGGGGAATAAATAAGGGAGGAGGCTTGTTAACATGATTTATGAAATTATTTCATATACTTCAGTTATAGTATTCAGGAAAAGAATGACTAAACCAAAGAATAAACCCCTGATTTTGTTTTAGGTTCAGAGTCCTTCTTGGATGCAGCCTCAACCATATATAATGCAGCACCCAGTAAGTTTTCATGCTTTTTGGTTGGTGTATTACTGATTGTATAAACAATTTACATGTTTTAAACAACAGGAAGTGGGTCAGTTCCCTCCCAGTTACTTCCAGAGTTTTGACATTTGCATCATGATGAAATCATGGGTTACAATGAAAAGTGAAAGTAGTAACTGGAATTGGGGTGTCATTTCATTAGGGCAGAAAAAGAAAAACTGCCTTCGGGGTGGCTATCAAGGTGCTGAGAACAATTAGAGTTACTAAGTCAGCAACCTGAGGAAGTTTGGGTGTTTGCTTTGGTTTTTTTAAACAAATGAAAAGCACATTGCAAATATGAATCTTTTACGTGCTGTTTATCTATCAGGAGCTTGAATTGAAGACCTGAGGTTTCAGAATGAGTCTAGAATTGGCAAGACTGAGTTATTTGTGAAAGACAGATGTAGTGATACAAATGATATTATGGGCACTCGCTTGAGAAAACCTGCATAGCTTGTTCAGGCTTCACCACTCATGAGTAATGCTAGTTTCCCTGCACTTTTGGCTGTGGCATCTGTAGCAGACTGTCAGGCATTCTAAACTGTATTCTCCCGTGATATTTTGCTTCTTATCTGTCATTTCCCTATTAATACCCTTATATCTGAGACTTACTACATTGCTTGAGATGACCATAATGACAGGCCCTTAAATATATGCACTCCTCTAGTTAACCAACATGACTGTTTCCAGATACGGAAAGGATGTTGACTTTAATTAACCTTTCCGGGCAGATTGAAGAATGTAAAATCTTCTTGGTAGAACATTTTCTTTCGCTGTGCATGCAGAGAAGGTGTTAGTGAACCGGAACGCTCTGTCGCACTTATTTGTTGTTACAGTTGTGGGTTTTGACGTTAAGTACACATACACTGCTTTCGGAATTTTCTCTCTGTCAACACAAATTCTCATAAAAGAATGTCTTGCAAATCATGCTGTGAAAGACCCAAGTTGTTATGCAATAAGGTGTATTACTGCTGAAAACAAGGATCTTGATTCCTGACTTCAGTTTTGGCCTCTGCAAAGGCTGCTGCTGTCTTGCTCATTTGTTTTGCAGAGGAGCCTGCAGTCTTACAGACAGGAAATTCTTTCAGTGTTTGATGTGTCTGTGACTCATTTCATTTACACTGATCACATGGTTGTTTTTCCAACTGTGCTCTCTACTTTTGAAAGTTTTTTTTATTTTTAAGGATTAGTTATTGAATCAAGACAGTGGATTTTGAAACAGTGCAACTGTTTCACTTAGTTTCGTGCCCCCATCAATTTGAACCAGCAATTCTGTAAACAAGTAATGCACAATATTAGGAAATGTTTGGAAATGTGTTTTTCTAGACAAGTTTTTGATAACCCTCCATTTCAGATTACTCTGAAAACCTTCCAAGTGTCCCCTCCATGTTTAATGACTTCAGGTGCTCAGAAAAAGTACCCGTCACGTGTCCTAAGTTAACAAGGTGGTGCAGGAGGGACAGAAAGGTCATCACAGCAGCTAGTTAGCAAACTCACACTTTGTGAAGTATTTGCAGCAGGTGTCTCAAGTGCATTGTACATCAGTTGTGTGTGTTCAGTAGGACATTAATGCAGTTATTACCTCTCTACCAAACTGTGCAAAATGCATCTGCTCAAGTAGAACACTGAGAATGCCCCAGACCTGCTCATGGGATTAAGTAGAGTTCTTGTGGTATATCCCCTCAGAAAGACAGCTTGTACACTCAAGTCAAAAATGCAATTGCAATCCAAGTGTTGCCACAATGATTCCTTTCTTGTTTTAATAGGGTGCTGTGCTGACTCCCTCCATGGACCACACCATGTCACTACAGCCTGCGTCGATGATAAGCCCTCTGACACAGCAGATGAGTCATCTTTCATTAGGCAGTACTGGAACAGTATGTACCAATTTAATACAAAATAGAATGCAGACAAGTAGAAAAAGCTGCGTGTAAATCACAGTGTTCATGGGCAGCTTGCATGCAGAAAAAGGAGTACTACTTTAAGTAGCCTCTCATCCAATACAATACCAAGAACTTGAATACTGTTTTTTAAGTCAATCTGTTTTTTATTCAATCTGTTAGATGATCAGAAGTTGGAAATGAGTAAATAAAAAAAGATCAAAGTAAATGAAAGGAATCTGGGAGGTAGCTCCAGAGTTGTATCAAAACAAAAACCAGTTGGTTTATTATTCATGAGATTAGAATTGTAGAAAGTAATATAAGAAAGTGAACCATAAGAAGAAATGCAGGCTGGATTCTAGACTGAAAGAGCCTTCTTTTCTGAGCAGATAGCTTTAGAAGAAAATATTAAAGATTAATGTTGGAATTAGGAGGAGCAGAAGTCCTTCACATGGCCTTTGAAGTCTAAATTTGAGTTTTCTCCAAGCAGGTATTTCTTTTTTCAGAAAAATCTATTGAATTCAGACACAAAAGTCTTTCTCTCATGTGTAGTGCTTTAAGGAAACAGTCAATATCTATTAAACAATATCATCATGGGTGTTTTGAATCCTCTTTAGTTTACGTTGGGCTTTAACTCGGCGCACTCTCTGTCTCTCTAGTACATGCCAGCCACAACAGCTATGCAAGGAGCCTACATACCCCAATATACACATGTCCAGACAGCAGCTGTTCCTGTTGAGGTCAGTATATGTTACAAAAGACCAGCGATAAGAAACATTAATATGGTGTCAGATTCCTTTTGTAGGAAAACTATAATTTAAAGCCTAACATTTTACCTGTGAGTGTACTGTGAATACAGTGTGTGTTGAAACTGTGGAATGTCATTGTTCTCAACTAACACAACAGGTATTCTAACGCAAGGAGCAGGAGCAGTCTTCCCTGTGAGCGTAGCTCAGGTGAACTTTGTGTTTTGTGGAAACCAAGTTCCAATAGGAACAAGCAGTCAGGGGCTGTATTCTAGGTTTTGGCTTTTCATTTCGTTTTCCTGTGAGCAGACTCGTTTGCTAACAGACCATGATTGTAACAGTTTGCAATGAAACCTGGTTTTCACTGATGTCTCAAACTCCTCTGCAGCTCCAGCTGACGAACGAAAAACTAAATGGTAAACTTACTCTACACCTTTTCATAGGTCAGTAATTCTGTGAGAGAGGAATTAGACAAGGTATGCTGTAGCTGTTATATTCACAATGAGTGCTAGGCAGTCTCTTCCAGAGCTTCTAAGAAAAACCATGTAATTCCAAAGTCCTTTTGCCCAGATACTCCAGAACTTGTTTAATTCCATTTATTCTTCTGACCTTGTTGGTCAGAGAAAGACTTTTGCTAATTAGGTGATTGCACTGGCTGCCAATGCATTATCAGATGAATGAATTCCCTGCTTTCTGGGGGGTGGTCTGCCTGCGAAGTCCTCACTTCTTTGTGTGTCCTAGTGCCAATCACACCACAGTACTTAAAGTGATAATTGTGTTTGTACATGTGGTAAGTAGATCTCATTCTTCTCGCTACCCCTCAAAAGGAAATGGGAAGAATGCTCTTTTGCTTTTGCAGGTAGAAAATATCCTAGCAGTTATTTGCTCCTTGTGTATATTTCTTTCTCTAATGTCAAAGGTTTGTGGGCTTTGTTCAATTATCATCAAAGCAGCTCCAGAAATGCAAGGTTTGCATTATTGTTTTATTTCTCTGTTTGCTGAAATGTAAATCAATGCAAAGTTAACATCTCAGTTTTGGAATACCCCACTTGAGAAATCATAGAATAATTAGCGATTGGAAGGGACCTCGAAAGATCATCCAGGCCAATCCCACTGCCACAGCAGGATCACCTAGACCAAGTCACACAGGAACACGTCCAGGCAGGTCTTAAACGTCTCCAGTGAAGGAGACTCCACAACCACCCTGGGCAGCCCGTTCCAGTGCTCCGTCACCCTCACTGTGAAGAAGTTCCTTTTCATATTGATGTGGAATCTCCTGTGTTCCAGCTTACAACCATTGCCCCTCGTCCTATCACTAGAGGACACTGAGAAGAGCCCGGCTCCATCTTCCAGACACCCACCCTTCACGTATTTATAGACATTAATGAGGTCACTCCTCAGTCTTCTCTTTTCCAAGCTAAAGAGACCCAGCTCCCTCAGCCTTTCCTCAGAAGGGAGGTTCTCCACCTCCTTCATCATCCTCGTTGCCCTACGCTGAACTCTCTCCAGCAGCTAAACATCCCTCTTGAACTGAGGAGCCCACAACTGGACACAATACTCCAGGTGTGGTCTCACCAGGGAAAACTCTTAACTGCACGTGTCACATGGAAGTATAGGTAGCAGATATGCTGGCTGATTTTGTGACTTAGGTCTTGTCTTTGTTTTGTTTTGTTTTGCAGGAAGCCAGTGGTCAACAACAGGTTACAGTAGAGACGTCCAGTGACCATTCTCCATATACATATCAGCAAAATAAGTAACTGCGAGGTAGGGGTTTATCTTGTCACATGAAAAATGTGAATTCAAAGATACTTTCTTTTGTAACTTCCAGTACCCTGTATTGATGTTTTTTAATGTCATAAAATCACAGTGATAGTGTCTGTGGCAGGCAGTGATTATAGTTTGAACTTGATCAGTGTTAGAAGCCAGGAAAGGAAGCCCAGGTTCCAGAAATGAGTTAAGAAATTATGAGTAATTCTGTAATTTCTCTAATAACTAATAATCTAATAACTGGATTATGTTGGATTTGAATTTGTTCATCTTGGCAGCATGCTGGATACAAGAATAACAAAGTAAAACCACGAGATTCACAATGCCAATGGGGACTGTACCTTTATAGCATCCTCTCGTTCTGTGGTACATGTAAGATTTGGAAGCAGCTTTGTGACTGACTTACTGACCACAGCAGAGGGATGGGCCCAAAGAAATTCTTGCTGACCTTTTCTCCTGAAGACTTCCCTGTTCATCTTTCATTCTGGGAGAGAGCATTTTGGTCCAGAATTTTGACAATTTTTATTCCACATCCTCCTTTGGCTCTAATTCCAGAGTTTTACATTCCTGCTCCAGGTTTCCTCTGGTTTTGCTTGCATGTCCTTTCTTTACTAAACGAAGCATTAGCTTTCCCCAAACTCCATCCTTGCAAAATGTTTGTCTTCTATAGATTGCCATCCTGAAAGTATTGTTTGCACTAACCATTCCCCTTATCCTCCACGTTTTTGAATTGTGGTTTCAAATTCTTCCTTAACTCGCCTTCCTCTGAGTGCATTGTAAAACAGGCAACTTGGCTACATAATTTTTTAAATTAAAATTGCTAGCACCTTATACTGAAAAATTCTGTCCTGCTGCAACAGTGTGCCAGAGTCCATCTTAAGAGAGTTTTTCTGTGGCCCTCAAAACATTCATTAGATATTAAAAATCACAACCAGTTTTGTGCAAAAGGTATTGAATTTAGTGCCTGAAATGTGAATGCCCGGTGGTGCACATACCTTTGGTTTTGCAGGCTGCTTGTGCTCTTTCACGACACTGTTCTTGTCTCGTCTTACGTGTTTGAGAATGTAAAGATAGAAACAGACCAACAGGGAAGCTTTGCACGTTAAACAGATAGTACAGTCTGCATAGCACAGCGTATGACCCGTGTTTATTACTGTAGTCTGGCCAAATGCTGGCATCTAGAGAAAGCCCACGTCCTTGATTTGCTTCCAGGGCAGGGAGAAGGCAAAGCCACAGGCTCTTCTCGTTATCCACCTCCTGGTGTTAAAATCACGGCTCCTGCGTATTTCCTGTGCCAACACCATGGACGGCATTAACCGCTTTTCAAGAAGTTGTTTGTTTCTCCTAAAGTCTTCCCTGTGGGCCTGTAAAACCTACCTACCAAGAGAGATCTGTAGTAGATGTGAAGCGTCACCCTGCATGCCATCTCCACAGCCTGCCTCTCTCTCTTGGCTTGTCAGTGCACTTCCCGTAGACAGGGGCCAAGCGGGAGGAGCGGTGTTTAGTCTGCAGAAGGAACGGGAGATGTGTTGCAGTCTGAGACATGTTTTGTCATGATGACTCGGTGCAGAATAGCAATCTCTGTGAAAGCAGCCCTGTGCATTTGCTGTGCCGGCTCAGAGAAGCACCGCTACCTGCGTTAGTAAGCAGCAGGAGCCAGTGGAATCTCTGTCTACGCCCTGGGCGTGTGGGGAAGAGGCTCAGTATTGCCCAGCTGATTTCAGCCCCGAAGTATGGCATTTGGTATTTCTGTCCCTGGAACATGCTGGTACTTGCCGTTTTTCAGACAGGTGAGGGGGGGGGGGAATGACGGTTATTTCGTGCCCTAAATACAGGGCCTTCTCTTAATTGTTGTGGCTTTGTCACTGTTGTCAAACTGGGACGTGTTTCTAAAGGCACATGCAGCGCTTTGGGAATGTCCTATTAAAAGTCAGCGTACGTGTTGCTACAAATAAGGGGGAGTGGCAGCTAGCACATTTCACACGTGGACGCAGTCCTTCAGAAACACAGAAACAAGGCCTCTTCTTTGGTGGTGGTTACTTTTGATAACTTTATAGCTAGTTTTCACAACCGTGTGAACATAGTCCGAGTGACTTGAAAAAGTCGCGGTCGTGAATCAACCTAAAAATTTACAGACCTCGCTTTTTGAAATTAAAAAATGGTCTACACTTTTTTCATGAGCTGGGTATTTTTCTAAGGCAGTGTAAGCCAAGAGGAGGAAATGGAGAAGTCGTCCTTCAAACTTAATGAGCCCTGAACTGCTGTTAAGTTTTAGCCGTGTGGAGGCACAGCAGTAGTGTCTCTCTGTTACCTGTTGTGCACAGCCTCCCTCAGGCTGCACCACAAGAAAGTTGTGTTCCTTTTTCAGAGATCAAAAGCCTTGTAGTTGCCACAGGAGTAAGCTCACATGCTCAGCCGCTTTTGGTCAATTAAAAGGAAACAGTAACAAAACAAAGAAGGGCATAGCTTTGAATGCTCCCCAGGGGGAACTCTGCACGCTGAACAGGTATGAGAGGGGAAAATGCAACTCAGCCTGTATCCCGCCAGAGAGCCTTGTCCTGGGAAGGGCCAAGCACCTGCGGCGCTGTCGGTGCTGCTTCTCAGACTGACACTCAGATTCCCTTTGTCTTCTCGTGGCTGTCTGCAGTAGGGGAGTACTTAGTTCTGTGGGCGTTGCAGAAGAGATTGTGCAATTGTGACTCTGCTCTAGCTCTGACCTTTCTGTGTTACAGATGTCCAGTGTTGACCTGGCCTGGAGAAGGGTGCAAAGGCTGAAACAATCATGGATTTTACTGATCAATTGTGCTTTAGGAATTATTGACAGTTTTGCACAGGTTCTTGAAAATGTTATTTATAATGAAATCAACTAAAACTATTTTTGCTATAAGTTCTATAAGGTGCATAAGAAAAACCTTAAATTCATCTAGTAGCTGTTCCCACGAACAGGTTTATTTTAGTAAACAAATTTTTATCAAGTGTTATGATGCAAAAAAAAGAAGATATTCACATTTCTGGGTATGCACAGATGACCACGAAGACTTAACTCACGTGCATGACAGAATTTGTGGGTTTTTTGTTTGCCTTTATTTTGTTTGTTTCCTTTTTATTTTTTTTTAAATTGTATGAAATGGGTTTTCTGAAGTTTAAAAGTAGTAAAACATCCAAGAAGATGTTCTGTGCTTGCAGTGTGTGAATGTTGCTTTAGTGCAGTGTTGCAGTTATAGTGTCTGGTCTTTTAGCTTTCTGTTTTTCTTTTAATGTAGTGTGAAGTGTCTTATCCTTTTCTATGAATTCCAATTTGCCTTAAATCTTTCAATGCTGTATCTGTTTCAGTAAGTAGTCCAAACTAATGGTGTAGAATGCTTTGACCAAATTAGCTGGTCTATTATGCCTTGTAAAACAGCAGCATAGGGCTTTTAAAGGTAGTCAATAAAAATTGCTGAAAATTTGGCTTTTTTAATGTGTAGTAAGTGTTTTTAATGATTTTTCACATAATATGTAAGGTAGTGAAATGCAAGAGGGGGAAAAAAAGGTTTTGTGTGAAACACATTTTCTGACTGGGGAAATTTTAATAGGATAAATTGTTTGTAAGGCCGTATGCCAGTAGTTCCCTCTGGTAGTCTGAATGATTTAGGAACTCTGCTGTATGATGCAATGTAAAATCTTTTTTTGCCTTTTTTCAGAAACTAACTTGATGTTCTAGTTTTAGCATAGTAGAGTAGAGCGAATCGGGGTGGGGATATCACCGAATGTTTTTGTCCTTCCTTTATACTAATGATAGTGCTTTAGGATGAGGATTGTGCTGAGACCTAGCAAACAGAAAAGTTGCTATTACAGCAAAATGGCAAAAGCTAAAGGACTCGATTTCAAACACACGCTGAGATGCAAGTGGAAGCATAATGGATTGGATACTCGCTCTCTATAGTAGGTAAATAAAAATAAAAAGACTTGGCACTTTTAAAAGGTAACTTTACCAAAGAACAAAGAGCCAGTAACCAATAATTCTGATTTGTCTCAGCATTACATCTTCTGTACTCTTTATTTTTGCCGGACCAGTTTGCGGTTAGGAGAATGTGCCTTTTTTGTACATTTGCATTTAGGTTTTATAATTTTAATTGATGTATGGACACAAAAGCATGAAGGAAGACTTGGATCCAAGCAGTGCCACACTTTACATCATCACTACAAGTGTTAAGTGTAAAGAAAACCAATTTTGAAACTATGAAATTCCTGATTCATAAAGACACAGTTATTTGTACTTCACATATTAGATAATTCACTGCTACTAAAGCTCTTTATTACAATTGCATATGTTTTAAATCAAATGCTAAATTAAGTTGTCTTCCAAAACTGTGTACTTCTCTGGTCAGCTGTATATGATCAGTTATCTACCTCAAAGTTTATTTCCTTTTGTATTGGGACAGGTTGCTGGCCCTCCCTGTTTCCACAGACCAAATCATCCTAGCTCGGGAGCTAGGGCTAAGCAGTTGTTTCTTTCAAGTATTTTTTAGTTTTTAAATTTTGTGTGAGTATTGGAGTATAGATGTCGGTGACATTTCATAGTTTCAAAAGTAAATTGCTGCTCTGAGAAGTGTAGATTCTAGTGAAATACATAGTCATAAGAGATGTGTTTTTGTTTTTTCTTTTTTTAAAAAGTTGTGGTATTATTGGTTCTATGCTCCCTGGAATATTACTGCTTTGTAAAAGTCCAGACTTCCTGCAGCACCTTGCCTGTATCTGGTAACTTTCCAAACCGGGATCTCTCACTACTTGATGTTTTTGCATTATTAGAACTGCAGTATGATAGCTGTGTTAGAGGGAGGGAAGAGCTGCTGCCAGAAGTGTCTGAACTAAGTGCCATACTCATTGTCTGGGTAAGATTTGGGAAATTTAACCTCTGTACATAAAGAAATAATCAGTTACTTAAACATCACATAGTAGACAGCCATTAAATTATAAAAAATTAATTTATGAAGAAAGACCTTTTGTACAGATTGAAAAAAAAAGATTTTCATAGAGATATCTATATGATCAAGAGAGTTAATTTTTTATTTTTGTTTTACTAGTGCCACAAACTTGCCAGTGGTAACTTATTTGTCCGGTTCAAGATAACTCTGTAGTTTTGTTTCCTAGGACTTGTTGTTAAACGCCAAAAGACATTTTTGAACTGTAAATTTGATTAGATTGTTAGCTTTTTTCTGTTTTATTTCTTTGAAAACTTTTGAATAAAAAAGATTAAAAAAAAAATGAGAATGCATTGCCTTTTTCCTTCAGCCCTTCCTTTATCTGGGGAAAACCCAAACAGGTTATGGTAAAACCTTTGCGTTTTATTTTGAAGTACTTGGATTTGCTGTTCTGCTTTAGAGTCTGGGGTTTTCCCTCCTCTGTCTTCTGTTCCAATCAAATTTTAAACCTTTCAAAACATACTGCATAGGCACTCTTTCAGACAAAACAGGAAAACTTGTATGAAAATTATATTATGAAATACCCGATTTGAATGCAAGAACTCCATTGTCCTCTGGGTCAGCCCACGCAGAGGGTTCTACGTAACCAGGCTTGCACACTAGTTGTGAAGGCAAGCCGGCTTTCTAGCAGTGAGAGTGGAAGTGGAGGGGCCACTTTGGTAGTTCATAGCATCGAGCTGTTGCCTGAAAGCGCTTTCATATTCCCCAGTGCAGTGGTACTGGCTGGCTTACCCACTTCTGGAGAGCAGGGGTGATACTTGGCTGAAATTAAAAGCGACCAGGAGTGTTGCCTTCCAGCTGCAATCTACAAGCATTTTAGTTCTTTAAAGACAGTCTCGGGTTTTATTATCCTTTTGGCAAGGTAACTGCTGCTCGTGGTGTGTCTCAGGCAAGGGTCGTAACCACAGAACGCTACAGATTGGAGGGGACCTCAAAAGATCGTGTAAGTTCACCCCCGCCCTGCTGGAGCAGGGTACGTCTGCAGTACCTGCTGTACCCAGACTGCCTGAAGATGCGCTGTCCTGCATGGGGCTCAAGGCCACGACCCTGGGATTCGGAGTCCCGTGCCTTACCAACTGAGCAGCCAGATCTGCTCTGCTCAAAATAAGGTTTGGAAAGGAAATAGAGCAAAATACCGATGAGCGTGTTTCCTCGGCCAAATGCTTTACCAGTCGCACAGCCCTCATCACAGTTTTGTAAGGCGGTGTGTGGCGGCGTGACAGAGTCTCTGATGGGGGCGGTTTGAGGCAGAGAGCAGCGTCTCCCTGTGCTGGTAGGCAATGGGGAGGTAATTTGCAATACCTCTCCTTCCTGGAAGTCAGTCCTTTACATTATGCATGTGGTCTTGACATGTCCCAAGGGTGCCGACAGCCCTGGACACACCAGGCAGCTGCTGGCTGTGCCAGCTGGGGTCATGCTGCAGACAGTGCAGCCCAAGCTTTTGGTCACACAATCCTGATGCAAGAGAATAAATGTGTTTCCTTTGCAGCTAGCAAAAGGGACTCATCTGGAGGTTAGAAACCTGGTTTGCATTAGCTTATGCAATAGAGAGATCCTCAGCTGTGATGGCTTCTATTATTAATGAAGGTAAAAAAAGCCTCATGCTGCCTGCTACTACATTTAGACTTCATAACTGAACAAATGCCTTTTTGACCAATTTACAGTATTTTAAATGCTGGCCTTGCTCATTGCCTAAAATGCACTGGGTGAGAAGTTGAATGCAGAAAATTTTTAAAGGGTTTTGTTTTGCTATTCTGGTTCACCAACACAAGGGATTAATCTCAGATTAATAAACAGTTTTTCTGTTTTCTACAAATACTACTTCATGGAAGCTATGTGTCGTCGTCTCAGAATAAGGGAGGATGTAAAGGTGTTTTGCTATCTATTTGCTTTTCTAATAGCCCCATAATAATCTTAGCTTCATACTCTTAAGTCCAAATATACGTGATAAGAGTGAATGCTCTCAGATCAGTTCCTTTTGCCTGATATAGTAAGGTTATGTGTATAATTTTTATCAGGCAGTCTGCAACAACGCGATGTCTTTATGTAATACCCTTTTATTATATATAATAAAACTCATTGCCAACTGCCTTGTTCAAATGTTGACTGTGTCCTGTTCCATGCCATTTGTTTCGAACCCTAGTTGCAAACGCTCTGTTTAATAAAGTGGCTCACCTGTTAACAACCACTGATAAGCATCATGTTTGCGTGGGTTGGTTTTGTACTGATACAAATACTTTGTGCAAGGTTGTGCGCAGACCCTACTGTTTGTTGGTTGGGAGTTACTGTAAAGTAGCCTTTCCTTAGGTGCTGAACAGAATCTTGTATCTTTCCTGGTTTGATAAATTAATTAAATGGGGAATATTTCTGGAGGAAGACAGTATTCTAAAGCACTTGCCTGGTACTCTTAGTTTTGTCTTAGAAAAACAAAATAAAGAGCTGTTTTGATCTTCCCTTCTAGGTTTATTTTATGCTGTGGTACCTCCACCATACCAGATAAACTGGATGATTCACTAAAACAGTGCCACCTTGCTTTCTGCAGAAACATCATGTGAGAAATACATTTTATGTGCCAGTATACTTCCATGAGTTTGTACTCCTCCTCCTCCTCCTGTGCACGCTTCACTGCACTTGTTCCTTTTTGCTTCGATCGACCACTCCAAAATGATTTGCAAACTTGCACACGTGTTGGAATAAAATGCTCAATCCTATCCTGTCCAGCAGCGTCTTATTGTGAAAGCAAACGTGTTATATTGGTGGCGTTTGAGATATGTATGCTGCTACCTTCCAGACACTTGCAGCACTGATTTACTTTTTCAACTGTAGAAGATCATCTGTACCATTCCTCAGCCAACAAATTCTGACATTGATTAACCCAAACAAATCTGAGGCTTTTGGCTTTCAGACTGGGTCCATTAATTCTATCCAGACCAGGGGTTAGGATATACAGAACCTATTCTGCTTGGCAACTTCTCCTCCAGCTACTAGGAAAAGCCAAGCTGATGTCAGAAGAGCAAAGATTTACGGTGCAGTGACGAGAGGGAGTGTGTAATCGCCTGCATGTGGAATGAGTCAGTCTTTCCTTTTCAGGACAGCTCTAGCTGCATCTATCTAGCATCTAAGAAACCCGTGCAGCCCATTTCTGTAGCAAAGGAATCGTCAGTGCACTAGGTTTTGCTTCCATGCCCAAGAAGAAAGGACAGGTCAACAGGCAAACTTTAACTGGTTTGGTTATCTTGTCTTTCTTCAATGGTGTTCCCTTGCTCAGCGCTCACATCAGTGTTCTGAATTCTACTGTGTTTCATCAGTCTCCCTTGAGCTAAATAATGCAATCTCTCAACAGCTTCTTTGGGATAGAAAGAGATGTCTGGAGAACTGGGGGTTGGACTCGATGATCTCTTGGGTCCCTTCCAACCCCTAACATCTTATGATTCTATGAACTTAAAAAAAGGTATGTGGCACCCTAAAGACTTCCTGCTTGCGCCACCTGAAGCTCATGTGCAGGGCTGATGCTTTTGAGCAGTGTCTGTGAAGTATTGAAGGGTAATGGGATAAATCAGTGGTTTAAAAGAAGACCAAGGGAAAATCTACTAATAAGTATCATGTTTTGGTAAATAGTTCTAGCTTATCGCAAAGAAAAGGAACATGACTTTTCCACTGTGTGTTTGAGACTCCCCAGTGGGAAATACATTTCCACCACTGCTAATCCTTTCTTTCCTTCCAGTCAGTATAAAAATAAGAGAATGTTTTTAGAGGTATTTGTTGCAGCCTCGCTTTTGTATTGGGTTTTCCAGGTATCTTTAGCCTGTCTCAATGATAATCTGTAAGTGGAATATACAGAACTAAGCCCCTAAAGCACTTAGGTACTGGTCAGCCAGTGGAAAAGAAAGGTGGGATTTCACAAGCCATTAGGCTGTGCACAATATGCTCACCTGGCAGGGTACCTGCGGAGGCTTTGCTGGCCAGACAAGCATCAGGCTGGAAAGGAGGGTCACTCTGCAGCTTCCTGGAGCAGATCCTCAGCATCACTGCATTTCCATTCTCTGCCAAGCTCCTCAGTGCCTCTAGCACTGACTGACCTCACTCTTCCTTTAGTTCTGTAGCTTTCCGTGTTGCTGTTTTCCCACCTGAGTCCTTGAGTTCCTGGCATTCTTGTCCCGTATCTTTACCTCTGTAATTTTACCTGTCTTCTGTCTCCACAGCTTTTTTTCTGCAGTCTGAGGGAAGGTTATGCAGCTACGACAGACCAGAGCTGAGCCTTGGTGCGCACGCAGGCAGCTACAGCCCCAAGACAGCGGAGGCCTCAAAGGGCACAGCCAGGGCTGCAGCAGAGGGAATGATAAACTCCAGGTCTTCCTTGTGTTAAGAGAACATGGTTCAAGCGCACTTGGAGGAGCTGGGTGTTCAGAGAGCTCGGAATGTATCTGTCTTTGCCAGAATAGAAAGATAACAAGGTTTGAAACCACTTTCAGAGAGGCTGGTGTAGCAAGGTGAAGTGCACCAGAAGTTGCCAGCTGTGTGTAACATTAAGTTCATGACCTCCTTCAGTCTTTTTCAGTTCCACTCTGCTCACTGTCGGTAGTTCAACAAGTTCCAGCTGTCAGTAGGCAGAGGGTTTGCATGTGAGTGGAAGGGAGGCAGCTCATCAGCAAGGCTTCACGTAGGAGAAGACCCATTGCTGTGTCTGTGGTTGCTCTGCCCTGAACTCAAACCACAGAAGTTACTGAACAAAAGCAGCAGTAGAGAAATCAGCCTCCTGAAGAGAGTGGGAACCCCTGGGTTTTAAGTTGCTTCTTAGTAAGTTGTATTTAAGATAGTGGTCTAGCTCCATCTTCACTGTGGTGTCCCTAGAAACAGCAAAACTTCACTCTCCGTTCTAGGGCAACAAAGGAGCGTTGAAAATCCAGATTTCAGTTATTTAAAAAAACAAAAAGAAAGCAGCAGTTCCAGGAATTGCTGTATTGAAAATATTTTGCAGATGAAACCAGCCAGTCCTCTCTGGGAAAACAAGTGAGGACAGTCGATACCGTTGCGTGTGTGGCAGAAAGCATATGCACAGCTCGTTTACTGCAAATGGTGAGCAGGCCTAACGGTGTGTGCTGCTCCCTGTCTCAGGGCTGCGAGTCATTTCCTAAGTGATGTGCTCATTGCCGGCCGCACGGAGGTGAGGGAGCAGCGCCCAGCCCCTCGGAGGTGCTGGCCTGGGTTCAGCCGCTCCCCACCGCAGTCGCCTTTGGCAGCCAGTGCAGTCTCGGGGACGACTGGGGAGACTCCCACAGCCCGGCTGTGACGCTGCTGCTGCTGCTTTACTCAAGAGCTTAAATGGCGCCTTTTCCTGCAGCCAGCAGAGGGCATCTTCGTTATGAGACGAGGCAGTCACAAAGGGAGGGCTCCCACTGATCGTGTGCGATCAGCACACGTCGATAGTTACCCGACATCAAACCCAAAACCTCATCGTGCCTTTGCGCAAGAGAGCAGCGAGCGCTCACGCTTCTCCTACCGGGTTGCCTTTATCAGGGAGAGGCGCAGGTTTTGGTGGTTCATGCGAAGTCTAAGGCCGCCTTCACTGCTCAGCTGGCAAGGCAGGGGGACGAGGGAGAGAAAGAAGTGGATATAATCAAAACCACAACGTCACCAAAAACACAAGTGCTCCGTGCAGGGTCAGGGAGGATTGACGAGTAGCTTGTATGTGACAAACGAACGCAAAAGGAGCCAAACAGCAAAGGAATTTTGGATAAGCCAGGCAGACTGCAGTGATTCAAGCCACAACAGAGCGAGAAACCTTTCTGCATGAACTCAAAGCCAGTCTGTTTGCATTTACTCTGGGAACATCTTTGTCATAATTATTATATCTATCTAAGAGCCCAGACAATGAAAAATACATTCATTCAGAACACAGTGTGGAAGAAACAAATACTTTCTCAGGGAGTAACTAAAGCTCAGAAAGCAAGTTATCATCTTGGGAGACTAATCCTACACTAGAAAATGCAGCTGGTGTGCAAAGTATCGGTGCTTGTTTTTGCAAAGTGC
Source organism: Rhinopomastus cyanomelas (assembly GCA_013400115.1). Lineage (NCBI taxonomy): Eukaryota > Metazoa > Chordata > Aves > Bucerotiformes > Rhinopomastidae > Rhinopomastus > Rhinopomastus cyanomelas. The sequence continues at coordinate 3,232 of VXBP01006758.1, read as the reverse complement.
ATCCAAGGTTTTCAGTGGTCATTGAAGATGACTTCTGTATCTATCTAGATTACTGAGACAGACGGGGAAGGTGAGAGGAGAAGACAACAGAAATAGTTGGTTTTGTTGCCTTGTGTGTATTTGTAGTGCAGCTTGAATCTAATGAATAAATTAACTATAACCCACTGAGGATGTTGGTGCTTCAAGTCTCAGAAGCTTTTTGTAGCATTCCATTAGGTCAAGGGGAATCAGCTTGCCTGCACATTTCAGACAGCTGCATTCACCTCTGGTTCTGCTGGACACTCAGCCTCATACTGCATCATTAGTGCCCCAGCAAGGCCAGCGACTCTGACCTACACAATCTTGCTCTTAGATGTGGACTACAAGAACCATTTGTTAGTGTCTGCTAGGGATTTGTCGCTCTTCAAAGTAATTAGATTAATTGCTTCTGGACCAGGCCAAATTGCTGTATCAGGCACAATAAAAGACCCAAACAGCAACCAGAACAAACAGGACAGTTCATAGTCTGTCATGAATAAAAATACTGTAAGTCTGGAAATATAAAGTATTTCTCTGTTTTGCATAGCCCTGGGCCTTAGGCTAAACAGTGCACAGGCACAGAGTTGAATTTCTGGAACGAGATCAGATCCAGGCATGTGTTTGCAATTTTTGATTTTTCATTTGAATGAGGATTGAGGNCCCCCCCCCCCCCCCAATTTCAGACCTGAAATCTGAATCTGTCCTTCACTATGCTTTTTTCCTTCTTTACAGTCTCGGGTGTTTGTGCTCATCTTCTCTTGGCATCTACCTCAATGTCAGAATGACTATGTTTGTCACAGGTTTTATATGCTGCTGCAAGCAGGACTCAAATTTAGGATTGGTGTGACCAAAGGACAATAGCTCTGCCAACAAGACAGATTTTTTTTTGCTCTAACTAGCAGATGCTCTGCTAGCGTCTCTCACTTTTTTGCCTCTCTCTTGCGTAAAGGACTGAAACCAGCCTGTCAGCCTGATCGTGCTCACAGGGACTACAACTGTTTGCACAAGATCTGAAACGAGACTAATACCCACCCTAATAACAGCTACTTGTGCAGGTTCTGGTGGTAAATTCCATTCAATGTATCACAGCTTTAAAAAGCAGAGATTTTTCCATAAACAGCCGCTCTTTTTATAGAGACTATTTTGCACCCTAGTGGATTGTGTTAGATGGTAACAAATCATTCCTGCATATCCCTGGTCATCAGTCACTTGCAAGAATAATGCTACAAAGAGAGGGGGCTAGAAAGAGACCCTGCTGCGATTCTAACCTTCTTCCCCTCCTCTGTCACTTGACAGTAGTTTTGGAAGAAGAAGAAGAAATTACCAGACATCTTAAAGACCTGGCATAAAATATTGGACCAGTGTTTCAGGTGTCACTGAGGGGCAGCAGGTCTAGAGGTGTCTTTCCAGTCCAGACTTAAGATCTTAACTAGCTTTAGCTTTTCAAACAAGCCTGAAGGCTACTGACTGCCAGTCATTCTGACAAGGTGATGACTAATGGGAACAATTAGCTCCCTCCCTTAACATGTTGTCTGTCATGGCGATTTGAAAGGGAGTAAGAACACTTTTCCCAAAGGAAACAGGTTGGCAAATGGGTTTGGGTCTGTTAAGGCTTTAGCATAGGTTCATATTAACAAAATGTCAAAAAGTTGTTCAGTGAAGAGCAGATTCAAGCCCATACTGTCTGCTTTGTCAAGTCCTATTTAGTTCATGTTCACATGTTGAAAAATTCACTCTGTAGCCCACCTGCAACTCCTCAGGAGTAAGATGAAGAGTTTCCATTACCTGCAAAGCGAGAAAGATACAGTGTCGTGTTGTCCACTCCATAAAGCAGCAGCTTTTACGTAGTAAAACACAGTTGAGGTGTACTGGATGAGTTAGAAGGAAGCAGCCATCAATAATTCTTTTTCTGAAAAGTTGTTTCCAGTTTATCGACAAAATTGAGGAACAAGTGACATTATCCCCATTATCCAGCTGCTAATCATTAGAGCTAAAGCTTGCAGAAGTGTCCTGCATCTCTGAAGTCTTGATTCTTACCACCTGTCTCTCATAGGGATTTCTTTTCAGATTTGCTGAGTGCCCAGAGCACAAAGGTCAGTTTGTGATGCTGAATTTCAAGAACGAAGGTTGGGTTCCAAGTTTCAAGAACCTTCGGCTGGGCAGATTAACTTGTTCCTTAGTCAGCATTTCTTAACCATACTGCCTGCATGGGTTCCAGCAGAGCTTGCTGAAAAACAAAGGAGAAAGACAAAGGATTTGCCACCACTGAGCTAGACCACTCTTTACAGTGCCCAAGACGCAATGGGACCAGTCCAGGAACCTCTGTGAAAAGCTCATGACTAATCTGTGTTTTCATTGTGTGACTGGTAGGAGGAAGGAGGATGTAGCACAACAGTCAATTTATTGGAACAACAATGCAGTCATTCAGCAGGGCATTATTCTGAACTAGTGTAAATGACAGTAGGCCAGCCCACTCCTGACTTCAGAAAACACAAGTCATCCAGATTCCATATCTAATAATGAAATTGTTCCACTGACTTATTTGTTGTCACAAATGACGTATAGCTAATATGTTCCTGCTGCAGACCCTGAGGACTCTTTGTTTATGCTAAACGTGAATGTATTCTAGCACATTAATTACTACCCTCCTGCTTGCTTCTTGGGTGCCTCCAGAATAAGTAATACGTTGGCATGACTTTGCCATTTGTCAGCCAGCAGTCTGGTAGCACATTTGCTCGTCAATCTAATTTTAACCTTTTCTCATACAAGCACTTGGTATTCCGCGTAAATCAACCAGACAGTCTGTCATTCAACAGAGTACTATCTTCATAGTCTTCCCAACTGTGTGCTCTATTGTATGTGTGCACTTGTAAGAAGCAGAGGAAAACTAAAACCAATATATTACTTCTGGTTTCTTAATACCAGAATGCCAGGAATCTCTATTACTGCTGTAGGGACGAATGGCGCCTCTAGTGGAGGGTTCGAACAGTGGGTCTGGTAACACATCCAGCGCTTTCTGAGTTGGGAGGTCTGTCCTGACTGACGAGGAGCGCAATGCGTGCTTAAAGGCTCCGTAGCACATTTTCTAGGTCTGTTCCTCTTACCGCTGTAATTTGCCTTTATGCACGCAAAAAATGCAGGCGACCGATGGATTACAAATGTGTTTATAAATAACTACTCTGTTGCCGAGAGAAGGGGCTGCACAACAGATCAA
>VXBP01006757.1:38263-74934 GCA_013400115.1 Rhinopomastus cyanomelas | reverse complement strand
GGAGCTGGGCTATTCTCCGTGTCATGTAGTGATAGATAGATAGGAGCAATGGTTGTAAGCTGGAACATAGAAGGTTCCACATCAACCTGAGAAGGAACTTCTTCACAGTGAGGGTGATGGAGCACTGGAACAGGTTGCCCAGGGTGGTTGTAGAGTCTCCTTCACTGGAGATGTTCAAGGCCCACCTGGATGTGTTCCTGTGTGACTTGGTTTAGGTGATCCTGCTGTTGCAGGCGGATTGGACTAGATGATCTTTCGAGGTCCCTTCCAATCAATAATGATTCTGTGATTCTGTGACCTCTTGGTGTAAACAGAGGATTTCATTTACACCAAAACTTTAGTATGGTTTTGTGCTGTCATGAGTGAGACTTACCACAGAAGAAACAAACAAAAGGCCTACCAACCCAACTAGTCTTTCTTCCCTTGCCCTAGCCATTTTTTTATGGTGCCCATGAGCTGCCCAAGGAACTGAGTACACCCAAAACAAACCAAAAGAAAAACAAACAAAAATGGCAAATCCAAACAGCTGCTTCATGAGCACATTAACAACTCACTGCCACCAAAAGAGAGAATCCTTCTCTTTCCTCCTGCCTCCTTTGCATTACAGCTCGAGTACTCTTGCAAAAAAAGTCAGCAGAATACAATACCACCAAAATTTACTTTTTTCTGCCTATTCAGTGAAACTAAGCCATTCAAAGATGGGCAAGTCAAACAGCAGAGCCAAACCAAAGTAGATACTTGGACAGCAAGTTTCCATTCTCATTGCTGGAGCAGCTGTAGAGCTACTTAGTACAATGGTGGAGAGACTCTGGAATCAATTGCCCCGAGACGTTGTGGCTGCCCTGGAGGTGTTCAAGGCCAGGTAGGATGGGGCTCTGGGTAATCTGGTCTAATTGAGAGCTATCCCTGTCCATAGCAGAGAGTTGGGAGTAGATGGTCTCCAAGATCCTTTCCAACCTGAGCCAGTTTATGATACTCAAATCACTAGAATGACAGGAACAAACAACTAGGAGAGGGTTGCTGAAAGGCATCACTTCTTTTGTGAGCAGCGTCAGTTTGAAGTGTTTGCATTAATTAACCCACAGCTTTCCTGTGGACTGTGCTGCCACCATGTACGCACACATACGTATTTGTGGTGCACCTCATCTGCATTTCAATTTCCAACAGTGTGAGAAGCCAATTACAAAGAGAATAAAACATAGCTGTCAAGTAAAGCGTAAGTGGAAACTGTAATACTAAATTGACAATAGTAAGTTTAGAGATTTTCAAACAAATATTACTAGAGTTCAGCAAGACAAACAAAAAACAAACAAAAAACTCAGGTTGAACTCCACTGTCTGCCAGGTAAGATACTCTTGGTCTTTTTTCCCTTTCAGAACTACTGTCTACCTTAATACATTAAGCACAGTTTGCATTCTATTTACATAGACTGCTGCCAAAACAAAAGCTATCTTTTCCGATGCCTCTTCTGTGCAAGAGCTTCAAACACTGATTTCAACAGCAATAAAGAGATGATCACTTCCCCACAAAAGGATCATTTTAAAAGAACAGACTAATGACTGCCCCTACCAAAGCCACATACAGCAAGAGTATCAGATGCTGCTTTCTTTAGTGTCTGTTAGCTAAATCCCCATCGTAGAGGCACCCTCCATAGTACTTACTGCTACCCACATCTTAAAGACTGTATTTATCCCAAGCCTCGACCTTACCCGTATCAGGTAATAGTCTCTCTTGAAGCCTACGCAGATGGAATTTTCACACCAGGCCATAGACTTGGGTACATCTGGTACACTGAAGTCCCCCTGAGGAAAACAGGTTAAAATGGCTGTTAAAACACGAAAGCTGAAGTGAAAAGCTCAGTAGAGGTAGATGGTACCTTCCTAGAAGAGCAGCATCCCTGAAACATACTGGACCCACTCCCATGGGTTATTATACCACTCAGGTGCTCACAAGGTTGGCTCCCTAAGCTTGCTGTCAGTAACCACTTTCTGACTCAATAACATGCCTGGAAATTTCTGAGAAGTGGCCTTACTCTACATTTATAGAGGCTGCATGCTAATATGCTTCACTAACTTATTAAAACAACCAGAATTTTAAAATACAGAACACAGACTTTGATTTATGAGACCCTAGTAACGCCTTTAATAGTGATTACAAACATCCATTTTGACTTGTATTTACTGCCTCACTGTTACATCACTATAAACCTGGAGGAGACTGAGGGGAGACCTTCTTGCTCTCTACAACTACACCTGGTCAGTGACAGGATGAAGGGAAATGGCCTTAAGCTGTGCCAGGAGAGGTTCAGATTGGATGTTGGGAAGAACTTCTTTCCTGAAAGGGTTGTCAGGCACTGGACCACCCTGCCCAGGGAGGAGGTTGAATCCCCATCCCTGAAGGTGTTTAACAGGAGGGTTGATGCTGCATTGTGAAACAGGGTTTAGTTGTGCTGATAGGGCTGGGAAAAGGTTGGACTTGACAATCTTGAAGGTCTCTTCCAGCTGAAACTGTTCTATGACTCTGATTCCATGAACATACCAGAGTCAATGGTCTGAAAGTTACCAGTGCCTCAGATTACCAAGGACTATCACAGATTGTGTAACAAGCAGTAAAGAACAGCTGCACTCCCTGTTGAGGCATGCTAGACTACAGAAACAACCCAACCCACCTGTAGTTCATGGAACTCTCTGTCCTTCCAAAAATAAAGTTGTAACTTCTTCCGCACTGCCACGCACATTCTCAGCACCTCTTCCCCTGTATCTGACTGCTGTGAAAACAGACAGGCCTAACTGACAGGCACTCGTAAACTAACAGCAAGTAAGATAATGTAAGGCCAATGGAATCCTCAGCCTGAAGCAAAGCCATCAGCTGAAGAGCAGCTTTGTTCATCCATGCCAGAAGGGCATTCCCTAAATGAGGAAGCACAGAGAGAAGGCACGGTGGGATCATTCAAAAAAAATGAACTTGGGCAGGGATTGTGACACCAAGGAAATTACAAATCAGTAAACAGACAAACAAACACAAGATCAAAGACACACAGAGACACAAACAGAAGATAAGCAGATTGCTCCAGAGTCCAGCCCTGAAGACCAGGACAAACAGCTTGAACTCTATGCAGCATAGGAGAGGAAGAAATAGAACAACACAGAGACGCATTCTGCTGATAGCAAAAAAAAAAAACCCCAAACAATTGTTTAATGTTCTGGCCTATTGGAAATGTTTCCTGATTATGAAATATTAGCAAAGCTAAGTGCCTTCACACACGAACAACAAGGCACTTTGAAATCACCGATTTTAAAAGTGCCTTGAAAAAACAAAAATCACTAGTTTTAACAGCTACTAAACTTATTAGAAAATGCTTAACACTGAGCACCCATGGGGCAAAGAGATAAACAATGAAGAGCACCAAGCCAGCTCTTCTGGTTACTACTAATATGGGTACACTGAGAAACGCACTTGGATCTAAAGTAATCACTTAATACAGTACAGTGTATGAATAGAGAATTGCTACACCTTATGGAACCATTTTATTAACTGATTTTATCACAACAGCCCTGGGATTTCCACGGCCAATACAGTTTAACAAACAAAAATGTAACCCAAACAGCAATGGAGATACTTGTCACAAGGAACCACTATGAGGTACCAGACTGGCGATTTAAGGGAAGTGATCGGTGTTTATACCAAAGACATCCTTTCAAAAAAAGAAGACTAAGTCACTACAGCACAAAAATGCCTTGATACTTTGCATCACGAAGTTAAAGGCTACAATCACAACAGGTACAGGGAGATCTCTTCTGAAGCACAGGGAGAAAATCAGAGTGATGACATTAAAAATTGTTGCCTTAAGCACAGCTTCAACATCCTCTAGGTTCCAATTTTAAAAAGCAATAGTACCCAAATAACTGGCATGTTACACACAATTAACCAACCTAATCTATACAACACCACATCTTCTGTTCTTCCTCTTACCTGAAGATCACAAGTGAAGAGAGACGCACCTTTTGCCTTGGACACAGTGGTGATTTGTTGAAATGTCAACAGGTCATGGACATAAATGTTATTTTCTGGTTTAAACAAAATTTACAATATTATTCACTACATAATAGTACATATAGACCTCTCTGCTAATTAAATATATATTATAAAAACAACTTGTGAAACTAAGCACTTCAAGAGAGGAAAATGTTTTACCAAAACTGAAAAGAAGGTGCTAAAGCATACGGAAATGAAACACAATAAATGCAGAAAAGACAACTGACACCAGCACTGTAATAGAGAACAAGTGCTCCTCCAACAAAAGTGGTTGTGGAAGGGACAGCAGGCAGGCCAGAGAGCCAGGTCATGCTGAAACACAATGAATGAAGACCATTTCAACTGCCTCCTGAAAGTAATGGAAAGTGAACAGTTGCAAACAGAAGGTACTGTGGTGGAGGTTTGGTACACAGGCAGCAGAAATCTATACATGCTGGTGTCAGAACAGCTGGGACTTGCAGATCACAAAGAACAGAGTAGCAACATCAGCAAAAAAAGTGATAGGAAGATCAGAAGGTTAAAGAAATACAGTTCAAGACAATTTCAGATCTTCCACACAATGGTAAAAGATCACCATCTGCCTATAAACTGGATGCGGTGTACCACATCAACAGCACATCTCAGACATCAGGTCTGGAGAGAAGTTTTAGCACGCACACAATCACACACAGATATGCACATACGGGTGTACATATGTGCCAACACAATCACACAGCTATATAAAAAAAATACACATATATGGTTACATAGATAAAACACACACATACACTTTAGCATGTGCATTTTTAATCACAAACTTTGCATTACTGCTTAGTTCACCAAGCTTGTTTATTTACAGCAAGCAAAGCTGCTTCTCCGTTTGTGTGGCATAATGCTTCCTCTGCAAAGCCAAAAAGCCTGAACCCTACAAGATGACCTTTCAACAACTAGTCTGCTATGCAGGTGTGAGGAAAGGGTGCCACGGTCAACCAAGAACTGTGTTAAAAAGAGCTTAAGGTTTCACTTACCTAACAGACTGACCAGAATTTTAAACTGAGAAACAACATGAATCTGAAAGAAAGAATTCTGTTAGTGACTCCATCCATAAACTAAAGCCCTGAACAAGCCTTGGTTATAAGGAATCTACTTTCTCAAAATCACAAAACCAGTAAGGCAGCCATCTGTGCATAGTCGTCCTCCAGCTAATGCAAGCTCTTTCACTTTGACTCAATTTTCACAAGCTAGCACACAGAGCTTACAACCCTGGCCGCTAAAACATGCGGTAAGTGGTAAACTTCTAGCACAAAAGTACTTCTAAAGGACGTCGCCAAAATATACTGCATAATCTTTGCGCTGAAGGCGTTCCCAAGTTCCAGTGAGGGAAAGCCTAAAAAAACCAACATCAAAACCCAGTACTAAGACTGTCAATTACCATAGTTCTACACTGCAAAAGCAAGAATTATGTTCCTGTAACACTTGAACCACATTCCTTTAATACTTTATCCAAGAGTCAAACTATGTATTGCATAGATTTACTTCTTCATAAATATTCTTGGTCAGAGCAGCTGAAGATTTACTGCAACAGCAGCATTCCCGCAAAGGCAAAAATAACCTGTAAGATCCAATTCTTTCTTTTCTCCTTTAGCAACTGGTAGACATTTACTCCTGTTACAGAAAACTTGGGCAAAACCAAGAGGCTGTGCTGCCTCCACACTGAGAAATCTCTATGTTGGAGGAAGTTTTTTGTTACATTTAGCAGAAGTACATTTGATGTTTCATTTCTTGGCTGAAAACACTGCAAAACTGTTCCCATGTCAAGAAGAATCCTACCTGCTGAATCTTTTTGGAGAAGTTCTTGTTGGATTTCTCTAGTGTCACTTCAAACCTATTGCAACCTACCAAAAAGATTTGAGAGAGCATGTAAACAGAAGTTGCCCTTAACTTTAAGACTGAATATCTTACATTAAATATATCACAAACAATTATGAAAGCAAACTGGGTCACCTAGCACTAGAAGAATGACTGATCCAACAACATGTACTAGCTTTTGCTTAATAGCTAAATGCATTGGAAGGTGTTGTCACAGTCAGGTGAAAATGTAATTTACAACTCCTGCACCCATCCAAGGGCCTCATTAATAGTTATCTTTTGCCTAGCCAGAATTTTAGATAACAATAACTATATTTAAGTGCTTTGAAACCCAGAGATACAGAGATACACATAGACTTTCTGGAAGACAATCAGGTATCAGCAATTTAAATTGCCAGGGAGCACATCACTGCAAAGTAGACAAGGAATAAATACTACACCACAAGGGTTTAAAAGAAGTTTTAGGGATAAAGACTTACAGACACTTTCTGATGACATAACTTCTCCTGGCATTGATGCAAAAAAGGGGGAGAAATTTACCACGTGAGATAAGGCACTACCAACTCAAGACTAGCATGTCCTGACTGGAACAGACAGTTTCAGAAAAAGCAAGTTGAATTTAGTCTCTAGTACCCAAGTAGCTATAAATTAACATCAAGGCAAGAGCTAATGATCTTAGCAATAGATGTTTAGTTTTTCTTTCTTGTTCTATACTATGTTCAATAGCATCAGCATCTACATATCATCAGAGAATGCCAAACACAAATCCATTTAGTGAAAATTTGTTTTAAATCAAAACCAGAACAGTTCTACTAGTGGCATCTCTAGAATAAGCTATGAGAGCACTTATGACTGTCAAAGAAGCAGGAAGAAAAACACATGACAGAACTAGAGAGGATTCCTCTTCCCCATCCCTTGATGCTTACAAGCCCACAGAATAAAATTGCTGTTTCACTAAACCAGTCCTTTAATAACAGAAGGCAAACATCAAACCTCTGGCAACTAGCATGCTGCACTGCTTTACCACATGTCTGTGCACCATATTTAGAAAGTTACCCTGACTTACTATGAATTAAAACATGTGGACTTAATACAAACGACGCTTCAAAATGGAAGAAAAAAAAGCTGATGCCATTTGCTACCTTTCTAGCACATCTGATACACAGTACATCCACTTTTTCCAGAGGTCCTGCACAAAATTCATTAAACTCTACAGTATAATCAGCAACCATACTTGTGTTAACAATCACTACAACCTCTCATGAGTGCAGGAAATAAAAATAATGTAATCAACTTTAGATGCCATTTTCAAAATCAGCTTACCTATGTCTTTCTTGATCCTGTAAAGCAGGAGATGTCCTTGTTTGGTACCTACAAGGAGCCATTCCTCTACAAAGATGGGGAGAAAAAGCATCTAATTAGTTTCAGCAAAGACTTCCCAGCTAAGTAACATTTATAGGAATACTTGGAAACTTGCTTCAAAGAGTATTTTCTGTGGCAATTACATGCTTGTCTCCTATTACCTCTCCATTGGAAATGCTCAGAAATAGTTTTCATGCTCAGGAGAGAAAGGCCAAAGATCAATCAGCAAGGCATTACATCCTACCTACTTACACAAAGGTAAAACAGCAAGCCACTGCACTCAAGAGACAATAAACTATTCCTCAGCTCATTACTATCATCCTGACAACACAGTGCTTCCCAATGGAAAGAATGGGGTTCGCTTGGATTTTTTAAAGTAATTGTTTAGAACTCTCTGAAATAGTCAGCTGTGTTTGGAAGGACAGCAGTTGCTTTGCTCAAGCAGTACTTGAATCAGCTGGATGATGAACACTCAATACAGATTTAAAAAGAACTTTTTTACATACAAACTTCACAGCAGAGTTTCAGACTCTTCCTAATTATGGTGCACAAAAGGCACAGAATCTTCACTGGGTCACAGAATACAACTGCAATTTTTTCTCCTTGCTGAAGATCACATAAAAAAGAAGCACAACATTTTTGCTATATCTAGCACTTTCTCATTAACACACACACTTGCATTTCAACAAAACCTTGTTTACTAAAAGTCCCTTTCTTCCCCTTTTCAGTAGAAGAGTTGCAGAGGCAAAACTACACCTTTTCCACATCCATGCTGTCACTTCTTGCTACTTCACCAAAATGCTCTTGTCGAGATAAAAGGTAAAGACCTCAATGCAGGAATAAATTATCATCACATCTTCCCTACACTGAAACTTGAACATAAACGAGAGCCACCTATAAACAGGCTATAACTCTGTTCTTAGGACAAATTACAGTGATCACAATTCCAGCGTCCAGCTTTCAATTTCTCATTTCGTGCAAGGGCAGGAACGCCTAGCAGACGCTGCTCAGTCTAAGCAGCCTGAGCCTTGACAGCATCCGAAAACACCACCCACGCGTGGGTACCCCTGACCCCAGTGATCGGACCCCAAACTCAGGACCCAGGATCGTCGTTAGTGACAGCGCAGCAGCGAGAGAACCAGGGAGCGCAGCGGGACTGCGATTCACGGCAGCTACCACCCCACACCGCAGCGCTTCCGGGCTGCTAGGCCGTGCAGACTGCCTCCTGCACGGGCACCGGGACCAGGCATGAGACACCAACTCTGGCCTCAGGGACCCGGCTTACACTGGCCGGGGCCCAGCGCAACTACCCGGTCCAGAGGCGAGAGCAACGGCGGCGCCGCGTCTCTCCAGCTCACCCCAAGCCGCCAGACAGTCGATCTGCAGCGGCAGCTTCTCCAGGATGGGCACATGCTCGAAGGCGTCGTGCATGGCGGCAGCGGCTCCACGGGCCCAGCGCTGCGGGAATCCCCCGCCGTGGGGGGAAGCCCGAGGAGCTGTCCCCACGAAAGCCACGGGCCCAACCTCTCCGCGCCCTTCCCAGCGGCCCGTGCACCCGCCCTCCGCCTCTTCCGCTCCGAGCACCGCCCCACTGCGGACGGACCCGGCCAGGAGGGCGGGGAAAGCTTTACTGCGCCCGCACAGGACAGCCTGCAACGGTCTGTGGGGCTGGGGCAGGGCATGAGGGTGACTTCTTTCACCCCGACGTGAAGCGTCTGCGCCCTGAGACACGCGGCTTGTTTCCCACCAGGGTTAGCGCCTAAGGCATCGGGTCGCGTCATCCACAGCAAGCTGGAAACACCCTGCAGGCAGCGAGAGAAAATGGACGAGTTGCAGGGGGCCAACGGCATCCTGGGCTGTATTAACAGAGGTGTGGCCAGCAGATCGAGAGGGGGGATTCTGCCTCACCTGGAGTCTTGCGTCCAGTTCTGGAACTCCTAACACAAGGAAGACATGTAGCTGTTGGAGCGGGTCCAGAAGAGGCCACGAAAACGCTCAGAGGGCTGGAGCCCCTCTCTTATGGAGTCAGGCTGAGATAGTCGAGAGTCAGGGCTGCTCAGCCTGAAGACTCCGGGGAGGCCTTAGAGTGAAACTTACAATCCCTGAAAGGGGCTGTCACAAGTCTCTGGAAGATTGCCGAGGTGGTCAGGGAACGATAGAACGAAGGGTCATGGTCTGAAGCTGGAAAAGGGCAGATTGAGGCTGGACAGAAGGAAAATGTTTCTGAATCTGAGGGTGTGGGAACCTTGGAACAGGCTGCCCACAGAGGTGGAGGCCACATCCCTGGAGCCATTCAGGGTCAGGCTGGATGGGGCTCTGAGCAATCTGTTTGAGACGGTCCTGCTTGGTGTAAGGGGGTTGGACTAGATGAACTTTGGAGGTACTTTCCAACCCAATACATTATGAAAGCAAGTGAAAACAGCAAAACAGCTCCTGCAAGTAAATGTCCATTTTTGGAGGTCCTAAATTTTACATAAATGAACTTGTCCTTTGGAACTGTCCAGTGAAGGTTTGATTTCCCAAGAAAAAAATCTGCTTGTTACCCTGCCCCTTCTAGAACAGGCTGCAGTAGCATTTACTTTGTGGAGAGGCACAACATACTGCACCACTGACCTAGATTAACTAAAACAAACTTTAAAAAAATCACGCATTGCTAAGTTCTGTGAGCACCTTCAACAGAGAATGTCTTAGAAAACAGGTACTGAGGACTCTTGCATCCAGCATCACAAGCCATAAACCATGCAAAGCCACATCCACTTCTGAAATAACTGCAGTGCCAAGAGTTACAGCTCAGGCACATCTGCTCTCTGGTCTCCTTGACCCAAGATTCCTACAAAAAGAAGAGGTACATAGCACCAATTTAATGACAGAATAGGTGATTTCTCCTAACACCAGGACATAATGACTTCACATGTAAATGGCTGTAATCCATTTGTATCCAGGGTGCAAATGATGAGGCACTGGCCTCATCAGGTTTTAAAAAGTTGAATGCTTAGCCTTTTGTGTACAACATAAAATGCGTAAAGATTGAACACCCACAAACCCCTACCTCTAAGGTAAACATATCAATCCCTACCCTGGTCTTGCAATCCTGACTCACCCTGGCTTGTCAAGCCTGTTGTATTTCTTTACCACATTGTGTGATTTCTTACTACTCACTTCCTCCTGTGGAACTCCTGGTAGCAACATCTTGTCACCATCATGAAAAGCTGGTCAACATCTTCTTGACTCTTGTTTTCAGACTTCCACATGGCATGCTTGTGTTAGAACAGTAATGTACCAGCTGCTTCTCACAAATAAACCAATCCACATGCACTGAACTAGTCGGGCACTCTAAGAAAACTCCCTTCATCTGAATTCCTGGCAGATGTTTATTTTTTAGTGCAGCCAGAGCATAATATAGAATCATAGAATCATTACGGATCGGAAGGGACCTCGAAAGATCATCTAGTCCAATCCGCCTGCAACAGCAGGATCACCTAAACCAAGTCACACAGGAACCTGTCCAGTCGGGTCTTGAACATCTCCAGAGAAGGAGACTCCACAACCCCCCTGGGCAGCCTGTTCCAGTGCTCCGTCACCCTCACTGTGAAGAAGTTCCTTCTCAGGTTGATGCGGAACCTCCTATGTTCCAGCTTACAACCATTGCCCCTTGTCCTATCACTACATGACACCGAGAACAGCCCAGTGCCATCCTCCTGACACCCACCCCTCAAATATTTGTAGACATTAATGAGGTCGCCCCTCAGTCTCCTCTTATCCAAGCTAAAGAGACCCAGCTCCCTCAACCTCTCCTCATAAGGGAGGTGTTCCACCTCTCTTATCATCTTTGTTGCCCTACGCTGAACTCTCTCCAGCAGCTCCACATCCCTCTTGTACTGAGGAGCCCAGAACTGGACACAATACTCCAGGTGTGGTCTCACCAGGGCAGAGTAAAGGGGGAGAAGAACCTCTCTTGATCTGCTAACCACCCCTCTTCTAATCCACCCCAGGATGCTGTTGGCCTTCTTGGCCACAAGAGCACATTGCTGGCTCATAGTCATCTTGTTGTCCACCAGGACCCCCAAGTCCCTTTCCCCTACACTACACTCCAACCGGTCAGTCCCCAGCCTATACTGGTACCTGGGGTTGTTCTTGCCCAGATGCAAGACTCTGCACTTACTCTTGTTATAGCTCATTAGATTCTTCTCTGCCCAGTTCTCCAGCCTGTCCAGATCTCAATATCTTCTAGAAACAGCCTCTTCAACATATCTAAATCAGCAGTCAAGCTTCAGAATGAAAAATCAGCTTCTCCACACCACTCAAGTCCTGCAGGTCTCAGACCAAAGAGTAGATGTGTTTGCTCCCTCCTGCTCACCAAGTCTTGGCAGTAGCCTGTAGGATTTAAAATTGCAACATCTGTTTTGAAAGAATGGGTATCAATCTGAATGGTCTTCCCTGTCTACATAAAATTAACAATCCTGCAAGATCTGTGGTTTCACACATTCAGAACCAATAATCAGTAGAACCCACATATCTGACCAAACAGCCTGGAGATGAGAGGTCACGCTCTTGCTACTCCCTCATCCCCATACCCATCACTCCTCACACACATACAAACTACTGCTTTTAGCCACCTCTTCTGCAATTCTAATTGCAACAGCAGATGTTCATGTGCCATAGCCAGCACGACAATGGGACACCTGGCCTCTGAGACAAGTTCTCTGCAGGACTGCGAACAATGAAGTCACAGCATGTGCCTGCTACGTGCTAGAAAGCACATGCTGCCTCCCAAGGCTACAGAAACTCTGCCAAACTACCTGAAAGACAAGAACAGCTAAGGAAGCAACAATAACTTCAAATACTGAAGAGGCAGGGATCTACTGGAGAGTCCAATGGAACTATGAGGATGATTAAGGGACTTGAACAACTCTCCTGTGAAGAAGGGCTGAGGGAACTGGGCCTGATTGGTCTCAAAAAGAGAAGGCTGACTATCTAACAGGTCTAAATATCTAACAGGTGGATGTCAAGAGGAACAGGCCAGTCTCTTTTTGTTGGCATCCAGTAATAAGACAAGGGATAACAGGGATAAGCTAGTATGTAGATTCCACCTTCCACCTCAACATGAAGAGAAGCTTCTTTACCGTGAAGTTGACAGAGCACTGGCACAGGCTGCCCAGAGAGGTTGTGGAGTCTCCTTCTCTGGAGACTCAAAACCCACCTGGATGCAGCCTTGTGTGATGCCTGTCCTAGGTGATCCCGCTCTGGCTGGGGGGTTGGACCAGATGATCCCTAGAGGTCCTTTCCAACCCCTAACGTTTTGTGATGGCTGGAATGATAGAAAACAGAGGACGGTCTAAAACCGCTGCAGTTGTAGGCTGAAAGCATCACACTGCTACAGCATTTATTTTACTCCTTAAGTCATTGAGCTATGAATGCAATTAGGGAAACTGCTTAGAGTTTCTACTGTTGCTCAAAAACCATATGATTTGCCCTATCTCTGTGAGCTTTTCCAGCGATGGACTTCCACTCTACTGTCAAGCCTAAGAAAAAGAAAGAGCTATTTGGAGTAACTATTATGAATATGCAATAAAGGTTTAAGGAGGGAGCTAGAACAGGTAGTAAGAAAGTGGAAGGACACCACGTAAGCCTTTCTACTCTTTGCCTAGCTTTTATTCAATAGTACATACAAACTTCTTTTGTGCTTTCAGTAGAGAACATTTTTCCCTATTTTTTCCTCAAAAAAAATCACCATCCCCAAACAACCCAAAACACTGGGAACTTTTAAAAACAAGTAATCAAAAAAACCATCAAATATCAACTATCATGTAGCTTTATTTCACAAAATTTTTCCTCTCCAAAAGGACATGGAGGTAACTTTTTTCATCTCTATCAATTAAGGATAGCAAATTAGAAGAGTTTTCTAATTAAAGATTTACCTGTGGCCTAATGGGGATGGCAGAAGTGATGCAGCAGCTCTTGCAGAGGCAGACTAAGGTGTGCAGCCTCATCTTTCTTTCTCTGCTCATCCACCACAGGTTAGCTGCCCCGACAGCACAGCTAGCAGAAGAAACTATTCACTTGAGCCTCAGCTACTCTACTGTAAAGTGCCACGTTTCAGCATCAGTTGCTGATCAAGATGAAGGAGAGCTAAGCTACCAGACCTTACAGTGGAAACACAGGCATATGTTCATTTCTGCTGACACAGCTGTGACTGAAAAACCAGAAGTCAACTCCTTCTGCCATTACAGCAGCACCAGCCACATCAGCTCCCTGGAAGTGCAGCTGTGCTGCTGCTTGCCTCATAATTATCCATTGCAAAGGTTATGAACCCAAATTAGAGCTTTTGTCAAACAGTCCACAACAGATTTCCACATATAAGTTATTGCAGGTGAAGCCTCTACAGCCTAGCACAAAACAAACCAGAACACTGTTCAAAAGCTCTTTCTTCCATTTCAAAAGGAAAAAGCAACTATATAGAGTAGAAATCTGCAACTTTGAAACACAGTGATCTCAGAGTACCTCTTGGCCACAGGAACAAACTGTGACAGTAAAGCCCATCACCAAGTTACTTAATGTGGGAGGCAATTCTAAACAGACACCAGGAACAGAACTATCCCAGCACTGTGGGCTCCCATTAAAGTAAGTAACCTTTCAAGTAAGGTAAAGCAGTGCTTGCACCCTCTAGAAAGCAAATGCCATCATCTTGTAGACAAGTGCAGACTTCTTGGTGGGAGATGTTACATGTGAAGGGAGAAAAGTTATGCTGACATGACTAGCTAATATCTGCTTAACATGAGTAGTCGAGCACTCATGGAGCACTGCAAGAGTGGGTTTGGTGAGAACTGGGTTTGTGTGTGTGGTTTTTTTAGATTAAATCATGCAATACATGGACAGGAGGGACAAATAATTTCTTCCAGGCATCCACCACATTGCCAGCAATGAGATGTGCCACAACACGGAGTGTCAGCTCTACACAGCTGTTGCCTATACGTCAATGGCATTTAAAATAGAAAAATCTTTCTTACACAGTGTTATGAATAAAATTGCACTTGCTTTTGTTAAAAACTCGTATCACTGTAACTTTTCCAAATATTTCCTTTCTGGCATCTTGATTTTTTCATTAATAGGAACTTCTCACTAAAAACATCCCATGTTAGACACAACGTGTAACAGCAGTAAGTGTTGTACCCATTATCTACCAGAAATTTGGTCTGTTGTTTCTTCACTGCTCTCTATCTGTCCGCACCCCACCCCCCAACAAGGTACAGGCAGTTCACCTCTCAAGTGTCGATTGTAACATTGAAATATAAAGCAGACATTAGGAATGTTTTAGTTTCAGATTAAATATTTGAAAAGTTACAGAAGGTGCTGGAATAGTACAGAATTACATTGCTTAAAAATCCAAACTTGCAGCAACTTTGTAAATTTGAATTTCCAAAAGGTTTATCATGTCCTTGTGAACATAATCCACAGCAAGACACCCTCATGACAATAAAGCATCAAACCTCCAAGGCTGAGATTAAGAAACAACCAGCAGGATGCACTTGCTCCACCAAGCAACTTTAGAAGATGCTTCTATGTTTCCAGTATCCAAAAGTTAACTCCTTCATTCCATTTTGGACCTTTCAAAGTGTGTAATCATTCTTTCCTGAAAAACAGAACACTCAGAGTTGTCACTTCTCCCAGCGGTGGTATGCTTTGCATAGTCACAACTAATGCATACTCATGCATTTTCAAGTCAGGAGTCCAACATACACAGCAGACATCCCACTTCTTTCAGTATTCCAAAGTTATTTCATCATAGTTGTCCCCAGTATCCTTCTCCATGCCCTCCCCCTGCCCCTCACCCCAGCCATTGTAGTAATTTAACTGCTGCACTGGCAAGATCAGAGTCCAGTTTTAAGAGCCAAGTCCTTAACAGGTGACTCATGACTCCTTCAGTATGTCAGAAGACTAATTTGAACTGAGAATTTGTTTACTGACCTCATCTGAATCCAGAAGAGCTGGAAGGGCACTGCAGTGGGGGGGGGGAAAATGTGTATTTGTGAGTATTTGTATGAATGAGAGCACCAACTGAGAGCATATTACTGACCACTTACACTGTACCTTAAACTTTTTAGGAGAAAAATAATGAGGACACACCTTTCAATTAAACAATTTCGAGAAACACTAGGAAGGAAAGTCAAAGATGTACCCTCAATGACCTTCACAACTTTAATTTATTTTTCCTAAGCTTCTCATTACCAAGCGAGTAATTACCAAGTTACCATGAAAATAGGCTGAACTTGATGATCTCAGAGGTTTTTTCCCAGCCTCAATAATTCTGTGAAATGAGCTGCATCACTCATATGGTAACACTGCTGAACAATGCTTAAGGCATTACAATGTGGGACCATACTGTAAAAACACAGCCCAGAAGTCCAATGAGTTACATAGCCTTTTCAGCTACAAGAGACCTCCCATCTCTTGAAATCTTCTCTTTGTAACTTTGACTGTACTTTCAAGAAGATATAACCCTGCATCGGATTACCTCAAAATGCCACTTCCTAGCCCATACAAGACTACTCCTTGTTTTCTTAAGGAATCCTACATTTATTCCAAAAAACAAATATTACAACTAGGAAGAACAAATTCAGTTGGAAAAAAGCACTTTTTCATTATCCTGAAGCTTCACTTGATTTATTATCTTTAATGTCACAAGCAAGAGTTTTTTACCTAAATCCAGAGCCTCTGTCAAAATTGGACCTGTCTGCAATCTGTGGACTTACGTTTTGCTGTGAAAATTTTAGACAGACACTGGCACATATAGGATGCAAAAGGTACTGAAAGCAGAATACATAATGGACTGCCTAATACAGGTAACTACACTGCCAGAAGAATAAAAATTACTCAGACTTTCTAAATGAAGTTCTAAAACTGAATTTAAATTACATTACTCAGTTGTTTGCATCTGGCAAGATACCCAAAGGAAGCACTAAATAGAAATAGAGGATTTCTTTGGTCTTCGTTTTTCTGGGTTTATTTTGTTTCAAACTTCTGTGAGGTGCAAACAAACTGGTCTGTAGTTTCGCAGTTCTAGGCTGCCCTCAGTATCTCCTTCTATCAATACAACACGCAACTCAGAAGGGGTTTTGTGTGTTTCTACGTACAAGGAACTTGCCTTTATTTGACTATAAAAATACTCACACATCTGTCACTGATGAAGGAACATTCTCCTCTACCCACTTCAGGTCATCCTCCTGCTACAAGCACAGAAAACAAGTCAGTCCTCTCAAAATGCTGTCAAACACAAGCCTTTTTCTTCTCAGCCAACATGGCAAAGCCCATTGTATTAACAACATGTTAAAAAAAAACCCCTCAAAAATAATCAGAAAACACATATAAAGGGAAAAAAATTGGAAAAAAACCTCAAAACCCACTTCTGTCAGTTCTGATAGTCTAATACTAAGTAGAGAAAGCAGGCCCTCAGGACAGTGCTGATTTATGTTATCTAGTCTGAAGTCCTCCAGAACGTTACCTGTACAAGATGTCACAGATGAAAAAGTATAAAAAGCCTAAAGGTAGACTTTGCAAAGCTAAGTCTAAGCCTAATGTCCGGATTCCTCATGTCTAATTCACATCACAAGCTTTGAAGTTGGATAACTGACCCTTTCTGATCCCCCTCGTACACAAAATACGTAAGTTTGATTTTCAGGTTATCCCTTCTTAAGCAGTGTACGGTTTCAACAAACCTTTGAGAGAAACCATGTCAATGACAAAAAAAAAATTACTGCTATTATCATACTCCTATATGATAACAGGATTCCTACACGATTCCTGTAAATACTTTCCACTTTTAAATCTCTGCATTAATTCCATTAGAAGATTGAGACATTTTCTACCTCCTACTTGAATATGAAACCACCTCTGCTTATAAGCCACATGGAAACAATGCAGTTAAGACTAAAAATATTCCCCTCAAGCTATTTAGGTAGCTACATAATATACGTATCACCCCATCTGAGTAATGAATCCCAAATCTCAACATTAGAAGGCAATTTTTTTTAATGTTTATTTAAAATTCATAGAATCATTCCTTCTCAGGCCGAAAACTTGTTAAAATAATGCATCACTTATTATCAGAAAATAGCATTATACAATTCCATCCGTACTCTATTGCACAAGCATTCCTAAAGAAGAGAGCAAATTCTAAAGCTTCCCTTGCACTTACAGGAAGGCAAACCTGTATTTGCTTTCTTTTCAGATATACTATAAGAACCAGGAAACTCACACTTTTAGACTCAACACTTTGCTACTACTGGGGGAACAACCAAGAGAGACTTACAGCTTTGTTTGCTTTTACATTTCCATTTGGTTCTTGCTTTGTACTTCTCATTTTCATTCCTTCTGAAGATAAAAAAAATACAAAAGATAACTTGACTATAATTGCTGTCAGTGAAAAGTGTTGAGTGTTCGTTCAGAATATTTCATTAAATCCCAAAAGATAGGGTAAGACAACTTTATCACTTTCCCTTTCACTTTTTCTGAGAGGTAGAGTACCCAGTTTTTCCCGTTTTTTAACAACTTCATCTAGGAAATTGCAATTCCTAGCCCGTTTATTTAAGCCAGACAACATCAGTACAGAGTAACTGACTGTAAAGATACACAAAAGCCATCTGGACACAGTCCTGGGCTACCTGTTCTAGATGCTCCTGCCTAAAGAGGGGCTTTAGGTAAGATGACCTTCAGAGGTTCCTTCCAACCTCAACCATTCCGATGGAATTCCCAACGTTTGTTTTACCTACTAACTGCTAACCAGCCACTTTGTTGACTCAAAAGCTGAGAGGCAACATGCATCTCTAAGCCTGGCAGACAAATGCACCTCAGGGATTACACACTCCTCCTCAGCTCCTAAACCAGTCCAACAGCATTGATATATCCCACCAGAACTGATCTGTAGACAGCAGTAGTCATCCTACCTTTTATACACTTTATAAACAGTGCTGTTAAAATAGATAAAGTAGGAAGATGTAAGGCAGAAAAGAGAGAGGGTTCTGTCATGGAGAGAGGTGAATGAAGAGAATGATGCAACCTACTATTAACAGAGCAGAACTCCTTAATTCATGTGTTATTTAATGAATATGTAAACATTCATCCCCACATTTACACTGGACATTCCTGTGCTAGACTTTAACACGGAAAATGAAGATGATTGCAGAGTTTACAGAACAGATAATTAAAATCCTTAAACTGGATTTTAAAAGAGAAGTGATAAGTAAACCACTACCTAGCAGCAACAAATGAGATCAATCCTTGTCATTATGGCAGGATTCAAACCTATGACCTGACACAGTTAATAAAACAAAGTTCAATAGACACAGTAAAGCAACCACAAGGATACTAGTGTTTTCCAGCATCAACTGAAAACTCCAGAAGTAAACAGGCAATGTAAACACTAAACATAAAGCCAATGTTTCCTCTACAGCTACATAAATCAATGACAACAGGGCGGCACTGATTGCTTTTACAGCACTCATGAAATTTTTCCAGAGAGCAAGAAACCGTCTCCAGAGAAATTAAGTGAACAAAAAAATTCTCCTACCAAAGCTTTCCTTTAACATTGGCTCTTTCTGCTCATCATCCTCCTCCTCTTCAGACAGCGGTGAAAAAGCAAACCTTTAGGAGGGAAAGAATGAAAGCTATCTTAGAATAACATCTCTTGCCACATGACTTCATTAAGCTGTGTAGTTCGTTGTTTTTAAAATCTATACTAAACCATAAAACCAAAAGTTTAAGTTGCTTCTCTTTACGTTTACCACCAGGAACAGACTGAATTTTATCTGTGACTGAATTTCCTTACACTTCCTCAAGCTCTTATACACAATGCTTAGTGCTTTTATGGATCAGTGCACAGCACTAAAATAACCCCAGCACTACTACTTTGGGTAAACAAACAATCCCAAACCCCCAGTTTTAGAAAGAGCCAAGAAAAGCTGAACCTTTGGTTATTAGCAGACGGTCTCCACAGAACCATGATGACAAAAAGGATCATTGAGAACAATAACCGCCAGATAGCATCATCCACCCATAGCTCCTGCCAGTCCTGTCAAAAGAAACAGCAGCACAAAGAAAACGTTGCAAAGAGGGTCCACTTCCTCAGCTCTTTCCACACGTGAACTATCAGCATCTGACAAAAAAAAGTTAATTACCCATTACAGTGCAAATACCAGGATGTGGTAGATAACTCTGGACGTAATTCACAGAAAACCTGTCCCACAATTCCCAGTCTCACCTCTTAAACTGCCAGAGGGAAACTCACAATGAGGCAGCAATTGCAGAGAACATTCAATATAAACTCACCGACTGACAGTCCACCAGCCTGAACTTCATGGTGGTCCAGATGATAAATACAATAGATGCTGCAATATTGAAACAAACAAGCTGCTTACTACTACAACATAAATTAATCCAAATATACTGCTAACAGGGCTGTGTTTCCCAAACAAAGGGCAAAGACCAAAAGACTGCATTCTTGGAATCCCATGTATTAGTTTTGAAAAACAAGACATTGATTTATTGCACTGACCTTATACATTAAACTGAGGCACAGGCAGTATGTTTTATTCTTTATTCTTCAGAGACACATGGCATAAATAAAGTATGAGGTATTCAGCCAATTACCCATCCCTACTCATTACTCTTACATTGTTTTCATCAAGCTTCCAAACTATGGTCTTCATCCCACAGTACTCAGTGATACTGTGATTTTGGCAAAAACTACCTCTGTGAAGTTAACAGCACAGAGTAATAATCTTTTGCCCCAGCAGCCTGATAGGATAGGAGTGCTTCATTAGAGGAGACTCACAAAACTGCTCATCTTATTAAGACTGGGATCAACAATTCACTGCCTCTGAAGCATCAATGTAAACACTTGGCATAGATTCACTGTAAGAAATGGGTCAAGCATTAGAAAAAGCTGTACTTTGATAGCATTTACTGAAAAGACACTCAAAGATCTGTTTCAGTGATCAAATCAAACCATATATAGAAATAGCAAGTGCACTTATTAACATAATTTTCTGTTTACCTGCTACTGCCAAGATGAGCGTGTTGGTGAAGTGTCGATACAAGGAGAGTTTCACAACATTCCTTCGAAGCTTTAGGAGTTTCATAGTTTGAGTTAAGCTGATGAATATGTATGGGAAGTCAAGGAAACCCTCTGAAGGGACTAACTGGTCACAGACTTAGGATGACGCTACAAAACAAGCACTCACACAGAGACATCACAGTAGGAAAGAACTGGGATCAAACTGGGTGGGCAGAAAGCTTTTAAAATTTTAAACAGACTTTTGCGATTGACTTCCATTAAAAACACTTAAGGCATTTTGCTACATCTGGCTTTGAGTTCAGCATTTGACAGCAGCTGCTAAAAGTCACACAAGATTATTGTTATTTGAATGTAGTATATTAAGACACCAAAAAGGCCCTGTTTGTGACCTATTTCAAGCAGAGTTCAAACTTTACATGAAAAATTTTAGGTCCGATGTTTGTTAAGCAACCTTCTCTAAATCTGAGTGTTGTTTAAGACTACTACTCTGACATAGTGCTACACTGGAACAAAGGCATTTTATACTTCAACAATCAGAGACTGATAACAGATAGAATAACTAGTCTATGCCCAGGAGCTGCTCCAACAGTTTTCTACTAGTTAACTCATCCTCCTCACACTGGCTGTAGCAGAAGCTTACCCAAACACTCCATTACAAAAGTTCTGCTCACTATAAGTAAAATGAACATATACTTGAAGCTGATTTTAAAAACAAATTTTGGCCAAAAAGACTCCCCAAAAATCAAATTTTAAAGAAAACAGCCCACTAAGTAAAATAGTGAAGGATATCCACCAGCACAGGGCAGTATCTAGGAAAGCCAGGGGAATAAAAGCCAAGGAGGCAAGATCATTCTGGGCCTGGAGACAAAGAGAGAGCCAGTAAGAACAAACTGAAAAGGAAACAGGTAAAGAAGTGAGGAGGGTTAGGCTATTTTATAAGAAACCACAAATACTCCGTCACAATGCTTTTGAGTTTTACTAACTCCAGCACTGTTGAAAGGAACCTCTGCTGAGGTGACTGCTGCGAGAGTGTGCTCTGGCCACTCCCATTACAGAAAACTAGCAATCAGCTTGCTAAGAGTTAGAGTAATTAAAGATGTCACCCTACCCATGGATAAAATGAATGCTTCACTAGCAACCATGAGTTTGACTTCAAGTGACAAAAACTTCCAAAATCCCAACTGAAACAAGCAAATCATCTCTTATTCCTTTTAAGTCTAAGACAGAATTAGTAAGCTGTGAATAAACTTGTAATACTCTTAATACTCTGCAGTTTATAAAAGGATATCCACAAAATAATACAGGCATCAATCATGGACAAGGCCAAGTTTGCTATGAGAGCCACAGTGTCATGGAAAAACTGAAAAAGTACCAAATATATGACATGTTAAATACCTTATCCCGAAATACCCCACTGAATAGAAATGAAACCTACATCCCAAGATGCACTTCATAATGAAACAAGTTATTTGTGTAGCCTGACCTAATCCCAAGTGTACGACACAAGGGTCCACACAGAAAGGTCTGAAAGAAACTAGTTTGAAACCCAGCTAATCAGAGAACTATTGGAATTGCTTCAAAATACACAGAATTACATCATGGTACACAGAAAAGACAGGACTAACTGTCAATAATCCACAGACAGTCTCAGAGATGAACCATTTCTTTGTCTCTCTTCCCTGCTTCCAACATAGCCCCGGGACTGCCCATTAGCACGAGTCAATAAAACCAAGAGCATTTGCGGCTTATGGAAAAGTCAAGCAGTTACTGACCCCTGTGACTCTAAGAACACCTTCCATGCCAGAAAATAATAAATACAGGGCTCCAGCCATAACAACTTTGTGAAGAGTTACTCCAAGGCGAGGCCTGTAGGAAAATAAAGTGAAATTCAGATTAAGTGATTTGAATGTAAAGCATGAAGTAGATTAATTAAACGTTGTTGTGGCAAGTTGCTTCTAAATTTATAAATAGTGTTGTTACAGTGCACAAAGTACACTATTTCATCTTACAGTATAATGTGACTGTGGAAGATATTGCAAACAGAACTGCTTCCCAGTTGGCCCGTTTAACTTGTTACAATCACTTCAAAAAGTCTCAGCCCACCTCTTCTTTGCCAGTTCCCCCAGTACATCCACAGCTGCTAGAAGCTTCCTTTGCCACACAGCATGTTGTTTTACCATTGACTACAGCTAAGGACAGACAGATGAGCAGTAATCTTGGCAGCAGAAACCTCCTAGAGTTGTATGTCTGTTGACTAGTGAAGACACCTAGTCCTTTACAGCACTTAAGTAACACACATACCTTTTAAGCAGCAAAGTATAGGGAGTGGAACACTACCCCAAGTTATTAAGAAGAGACACTGAAAAGTCTTTCAATAGAACACTACAAGCCTGTAACAGAATTACTCACTTGACTATCCCATATCCCAGGCTGACTATGATGACCAGAGTTCGAGCCAACGAACGCTTCACAGCAGAAAGAAGTTCTGCCAGTATTACTGCTCCTTGAACTACCAAAAGCACAAGGAAGGAAGTTAGGTCATTAAAATCTAATTTCTGTTTTATAACCTACTATATGCAATTGTATGCAATTATATGTATGAGAGAAGACATTTTAAGAATGTTGTACAATCTTCTTACTGCCTATGTCTGGAATAAACTTTCCGAAAACATAGGTCAGCATCAAAAAAACTACTAAACAATTTTACCTCATTAGAAGTGGAGAGTAAATTATCCATAAAACACTTATCCATAATACCAGCCTGGATGATCTTCCAAATCAATCAACAAAACCTTCTAGACCATGGCTGCTGCCAGTGAACAAAGGCATAACGAAGTTTTACTTGCAGAATTTCATTTGCATGTATCCATCCTAAAAACTCCAAATCAAGAGTCATACAGCCTTACGTGGAGATTGTCACTGACAGATTATCAAGCTATGCGTTGGATATCAAGTCATCTGCAGTGTTTAACACAGTTTCAAAGTCTCCTTCCAGGGCCAATTCCAGCTGCCAGAAATTCATTACAAGCTACACTTAGGAAGTCTTACTTTAAACTCCAAGACTACACTGAATATTCTCCAAAATCTATAATTTCACATCCCTAATACATTACGCTTAGGAGTCAAAGAAAGCAACAGCATTTTAGATTTAGAACACAAATCACTGTATGCACAGAGACAACAAAGAAAACACAGGAACTCTCATTCCCTGGCATTTGTTTTTAATAACCCTCAAGATATCACAGACTTAATCTATACGTGTCACCCCAATTTAGCATAAACCATTAATGTTGTGCCCCATTAATTAAACTGCAAGCTGTTACCTACCAGATTCTCCTGTGTAGCGGATATTCTGGAACTCTGCATAGAAAACTGCTTTCTCCAGCATTCCCAGGAAGATAACAGCACCAATCCAGAACTGGATCCTCAGGAGATCTCGCCAGTAACAGGCTGACCATGCAAGCCAGAGAACTCCGAAGAATACATACACAATACACATCACCATGAAAAACTATTGCACAAAAAGAAAGAACAAGAAGTTTAGACCTGGAAAAAACATTTCTGTGTTTGCATTCCACAATCGTAAGACAGCTCTATTTTCTCCCTCAGTATAGCAAATCCTGACTTTTTTATATACAACTGTGACTAGAAACAAACATTAATTCATTTGTCTTCTTTCTTTTCTGTGACAGTCTAGTTTCTCACTGCCAGCAAAGGGAATCAGAGTAACTGAATTTCTGGGCTGTTTCTCTCAAAGAAGAGCCTGTCAAATTAATCACAGGCAATTCTTCTAAAATATCAAGTGCTAATAGCTTTCAAAATCTCAGATAACAAAGTTCAGGCAAATAATCAAGGATAAAAAACCCTTGCCCTTCTCATATATTTTTCTATTACTAACTTCATTGTCCATTTACAGTACTCAGCAAATAAACTTACAAGTCCCCTTTAGACATCATTTCACATGATGAGATAGTACTCAGCAAATAAACTTACAAGTCCCCTTTAGACATCATTTCACATGATGAGATAGTATCTCTGTTCAAACGATTTGACAGATTCGCTCACATCTTCATTTCCAAAATTTTGGTTTCTCACCAAACTCTAAGTCAACCAAAAATGCGGAAACGAAAAAGAAACACAGCTAATAATTCAAATATATTCTTTTACGGTATTGACTTGGGGTTTTTATTTTCAGTTTGTGTTTTGTTTGCTTCAGAAAAACTTTAGGGTTGGCATGAGGAAAAGGTTCTTGAATCTGAGGGTGAGGTATCCCTGGTACAGGCTGCCTAGAGAGGTGGTGAAGACTCCATCCCTGAAGCCATTCAAGGTCAGGCTGCATGGAGCTCTAGGCAACCTGGACTGGTTAGAGATGGCCCTGCTTGTTGCAGAGGAGTTGGCCTAGATGACCTCTGGAAATTCCTTACAACCCAATACATCATGTGATTCTATGGTTCTATGCACTACCAGAGTGCTTGTCTCCTGAGTAACTTGCCTGACAGTGTTACTCAGCAATTAATTTTCTAAATGACGGACCCCCAGAGCAAGTTAAGTTTTTGGGACGACACTAAGCGAGTGAGACAACACTAAGCGAGTGAGACATTGCATTACTGAAATAGTAAGATATGAAATGAACAGCAGCAAGCGCTTAGCCCAATTATTAGGACTGTAATAACCAAACAGTCTCCTCTTGCAAAAGGAGTATCTTCTTAAACCAAACAAGCATAGAAGTCAAGTTGCAAAATCCATTGAAACGTCATTGAAACTGGAAAAGTCTTCCAAAGGAGAACATCTGCTATTTTTCTGGTGGTCTCAAACCAGGCCAACACTTTACTAAGGCTTACAGACTTACACAACCATGCAGTTCAGATGGTAGGGCTTCAACATTCAGATGCTGTGTTACAGCAATAGACACAAACTGTTCTCTGGACATGCCACATGGGGATATTCACATATGTGAATTACATGTCATTAAATCTGCTGCAGGCTTTTTACTTCTGTGGGAAGGGTAATGCTTCAGAAATGCAGTCAGGGTCTTTTGTCTGCAGCCCACTTTTGCCTGTACAGTCAGATTAGTGACCTTTCTTGTTACTGACCTCCAGCTAAAATCTGCCTACTCTACATAAAATATTTAAGTTCTTTTATTTTCTTCACCTCCTTGACAGAGACAACCAGCCAGTAAGTCAAACAACTCATTTGAAGAAAAAAAAGAGAAAAGCTCTTTGTAGTTCAGTTATGCTTTCACTGCTAGGCAGTATTAAAGGTCTCCTCATGAAGTGCAAGACAGCTAGTGCAGGAAGAAAGATTAAGCTGTAAATTAATAAAGACAGCCACAACAAACGAAAGGGTAGCTGTACAAAAGAGCACAGAATAGCAATTTTTCTAATATATGAACTAAAAAGAATAGCATCAGCAAAAACTGCTCAGTTTAGAGCTAATGATACTGATAACCTTTGGATCTACTGATTGGTAGGCATCTAAATTCAAACAATACAGAGAAGGACAACATTAGTGGCATTTTTTCCTCTCTATGTCTAGTACCCTGTATCTAGCACAAAAAAAAAACCCCAACACCCCAAGAAAACCAAACCAAAACACACCCTCTGCAAGATACTTTATCTGAGACACTGGCTTTGTGTCTCACAAAGCATGGAAGGAGAATATTTAATTGAAATTAAAATCAACTGACAACTGTACAGGTCAAAGAAAAATTTATTTACTTACAATCATCAGAGGATAGTCTGCAAGTGAGAGATACTCGTACGGTCCCTTCAGTTCTACTGTCACTGTCAAAAGACAATCCAAAAAAACAGTAAGAACCAAAAGGAGGCACCTCAACCAAAAGCTGAAGTACTCCATTGATTTTTACTCAAGCACAAAGAAACTCCGTATCTTCACATAGCTTTTAAATCTGATTCGCACCTTAATCAAAGAAAGTTAAGATTCAACACACTGGACTAAAAGCATACAATTAAAATTACACACTCCATTACCAACTAATTCCTGGCAGTATTTAAAATAAAAGTCATTTGTGCTGGAGATTGATGTCTAACCAAGGTAAAGCACACACAAAAGTTTAAAACTTAACGGTGCTTTTCAAACATTTCTAAAGTCTGGATAGATTTTAAAGTCTGCACTACAAGATACACTATCATATCAATGTGACAGTTACAACCTTTGTATCCTGCATGATTTAAGTTTATTACTGATTGTCAGGAGAATGGAGCCAGGCTCTTCACAGCGGTGTCCAATGACAGAACAAGGGTCAACAGGTCCAAACTGGAGCACAGGAACTTCTATATAAACACAGAGAAAATCTTTTTCACTGTGAGGGTGACAGAGCCCTGGAACAGGCTGCCCAGACAGGTTGTTAAGTCTCCGGCTCCAGAGGCATTCCAAATCCACCTGGATGCAGCCCTGTTTGACCTGCTGTAGGTGATCCTGCTCTGTCAGAGAAGGTTTGGATTGGATGGCCTCTAGAGGTCCATCCCTCAGATTCTGTGATAATCATTTAATATAAATCAATCTGTTGGTATGGACATTTGATTGAGATTCCTCTTTACTGCCTTCATTCAACTGACAGACTCATACCTCAAGACCAACATCTTTATGTGTAGCATGAGGAACGGCTGACAGACCTGCAGCTGTTTAGCCTGGAGGAGATTAATGGGAGACCTTATTGCTCTATACAACTACTTGAAAGGAGTTTGTTGAGAGGCGAGCGTCACTCTCTTCTCTCTAGCGGCCAGTGATAGGACAAAGGAAAACAGCCTTGAGCTGTGCCAGGGGAGGTTCAGATTGGATGTCAGGAGGAATTTCTTTCCTGAAAGGGTTGTCAGGCATTGGAACAGCCTGCCCAGGGAGGGAGTTGAGTCCCCATCCCTGGAGGGATTTAAGAGAAGGGTAGATGTTGTGTTGGGGGACAGAGTGGTGCTGATAGGGCTAGGAAAAGGCTGGACTTGATGATTCTGAACATCTCTTCCAGCTAAAACTGCTTTATGATTCTGTGATTTTCAGGACATTAACAGTCACCTATTTTATAATCATGAGACAGATTTGTAGAAGATAATACATCCATGTGAAGCGAAAGACAGCTTCTTATGAAACTGAACCACACAGTATGTAAGTACCTTTGAATACACTCAGACTGATATATTTAAAAAAAAAAAGGCACTGTATTTAAGCTTACTGTAGAAAGAGCTATCTTACTTGTAAATGGCTTATTTTGAGACAAGGAAGGTGTTGTTCGCTCCATTCGTTTATCTTTGATAGCAGAATCTTTTGCAGTTGTAATTCCAATTTGCACAATAAATATATACGGCCCATCTCGCCAGGTTTTGATAACAGCATTCATTGCCTGAAAATAAAATATCTACATGAACAAAGTGCACAGCCAAGAAAACACATGGGTGGAATCTTTTGTAAAAATAAAGTTTGGCTCTTCCTACATCTACTTGTTAACAAATATTTGATAAGTAAATGTTAAATCTATTTATTAGAGATAATAATTAAAACTTAGTCAGAAGAACCAAAGACCTGGGAAGTGATCAGGGCTCTTTTGGAAATTCAATGCTGGCTTACAGCAAGAGTCACCTGAGAGGGACACCAAAAATGACACTAAATCTTGTTTTGTTTTTAGTCTAGAACCATTAGGACTGTTGCGGAAATACTTCTTTCCTCTTGAAATAAATTATTTGCATCAGCATAACGACATACAGTTCCCTGGTAAAGACCTCCTCTGGCACGGGAATTGGTCTAGACAATCTTTTGAGGTCTCTTCCATTCCCTCTGTTCTGTGATTCTGTGGTTCCGTGATACAACGCTAGATGGAAGAGGTAGCCAAAAGTCAACCAGTATGGACATTTTTATCTCCTGTGGAAACTACTACTGCCCCTGCAACAGCTCTCATACTTGTAAGAAAAACCATGCCAAATGCTGGCAGCATAAAATAGAGATTGGAGTTACATTTTACCAAACTGTTAGTCCACAACTGGAACAGTTCTAGCCACCTCAGAACCTGCAATATTTACCAAGAGCTTTGAGGTTAAAGCTACGGCTATCTACATGACTGCCACTCACCTGGCCAATACAGAACTACCATAAGGACTATCTGTGATGGCCTCTTCGAGAAAATATCAGTATTAAGAACATGTATTTCCCAAGAAATTGCTGACTACATGACCTAAAGCCAACAGAATCTTGTGTATTTAAATGTGCTGATATTGTCTGAAAAGATTTAATTAAGAACACAGTAAGCTTCAGAGAAAACGGTTTGGTTATTTTATACACCCATTATCCCTTAAGAGACCTCCATCTCTTGCTGCACCGATTTCTTCTTTAACAATTGCACAAAGAGCTGCTTATGTTTCAGCTTTAAGGTAAAGTGCCCTTAAAGTACTCAGGAAGTGAAACATTCTTTTGGTTGGCAACCAAGACATTTGATTTCCAGTTATTTTGACAATACTTCCTGTTTAAGGCTTGAATAAATACACAACAAAAATACTAACAATTTTTTTAAAGCTGGACACCTCTCATACTTAGTTTGAATGACTCTTTCATGTACAGAAAGAGCAGTTACAGTTCTGTTTTTCCATAGTGCTATCCAATTTCAAGCTAAAAATACGAATCCAGGTGTCAAAAAACCTGAAAGAATTGCATCATCCTTGTGTAAATCCTACCAGTAATTTCTTATATAAAATCTTTATATTAAAAAAACCCTACAAATCAAGCCTGTTGGATTCCAATATACATACAGCTTTATCTGCCGTCATTGTGTGATTTCCTCCACTCTCCTTCTTATCTATTACACCCTTAAAGAAAAACAGAAAAATGTTTACTATATGGATTCATCCAATCTCTTCCATGCCTACACTCATTTAATAGAAGGAAAAAGATTACCTCTTGTTTCTCAGGTGAAAGAGGCTCTGGATGAACAAATTCTTTATAGAAAATCTGCAAGATATAAGATGTAGCAGAACAGCTTTGAATAACATTGAATGTAAGGGGGGAATCTTTGACCAGCTATACTGGAGAGCTTTCATTCCTCTAAATCAAACAGCTGGTCATTTGTGGATGGAGCCTTGAATATTTAGATTAGTATTTTGTCATTTGAGAGTTGCCTTCCCTCCCCTCAGACAAGGGTATCTATTTTTAGAACTGAACCTGGAGACATGATAGTAACTAAGTTAATTATATTTTCCAGTATGAGTATAGCTGCATTACTCGATGAAGGCTAGACACACCAGAACAGGATTTTGGAAATTTCTGCCTCAACCTATGAAAAAAGTCCCCCGATGAATAGGTGTCCAGATTTGGCCAACTCTCCTGAACTATGGCAACTTGAAATGCATTGAAAACTCTGTATCACAAGAAAAACTGCTGAAGAATCAAAAGAAAAAAATACTATGACACTTCAGAAATTAATGTGGAACAGTTTTTGCTAAAATTTCAATTCCTTTGATTAATTCTATGGAAGGAAAACCCATTGCCAAATTTAAGTTGCCATTTAGTTAAGATGCCCAAGTTCACATTACACAGCTGAACCCACACAAGCTCTCCTAGAAAACCGAGTAAAACTAAAACTGACACTTCTCCTATAATTATACATCAAAAGCAGCATATTAAAAACCCACCACTTTTCAAGTCACCTTCAGCCATGTCTTAAAAAAAAAAACACCCACCAAACAAAACATAAAACCAACAAACTTCGGTTCAACAGTTATGAGACATTTTCTCATATTCTCTCTCCACAACCCTTTATCTAAATCAGAGATGGCTGACTGCAGTTTGCCTTGAATTCTTAAGAATGTAATTGAAGACAGTGTTTTATTGAGGCTGTCATTCATATGATTGCACAGCTTTGCCTGTTGATATACAGCTGTGTAGAACCCGTGTTTACACATTACTTCCTTGTACTGTTTTGCATTGCCTTCTCTCTTCTTTGATTTGTTTCAAACATGTTTTGCTACAACTTGTTTTCCATTTTTAATCAGTTATGAGTGCTTAAGTAACCCATCTCTCAACACTCATTTCCATTATTATAAATGAACATTATTTGAGAGGAAAAAAAAAAAGCTCGTTCTTCATCAATCCAAATTTAGTGGGAGCTTCACTCTGCTGCCACAGATTCCCATGTTTACTCATCTAGCAGTGAAGCTAAGTGAAGCAAATTCAAAACACAAAAGTACACACAAAAAAGGGCTGAACTTTACAGTAGTTTGGGTTTACGGCTGCTGCAGGGGTGGGCACACACTGAAAGCAAGCTGGTAGTAAAGCAAAAATTAAGACATCATCATTGCAGTTTGGTAGTCATTACACAGATTAAAAACAAGCACCTTCCAAACTATGGTGATATTCACATTAAAGGGTAACACATCTAACAGGGACTGCCACCTTTCTGTATAGTACATGAGAACACACTAAACCAAGGTTTCTATCCATACCTGAGGCCTGAAGAGCTCAGAGCAATTTGGAAAAAGGAGAGAAGCTGTGGCATAGTATCCTGACCAACCCGGGTGCTCTTCAGAAGTAGCCCCAAAATAGTAGTCTGCCTGTTCATCCTGCCAAGCGTAGAACAGAATCATAGAATGGTTTAGGCTGGAAGGGATGTCAGAGATCATCAGTTCCCCCTGCCATGGGCAGCAACACTTCGCACTGGACCAGGTTACCCAGAGCCCCATTCAACCTGGCCTTGAACACTGCTGGGTTACTACTGTCATAATTAAAATATTATGTAAACATGGAAAAATGTTATACAGTATAAACTATGATTTTTTGATGGAAATACTACTTATGTTGCATAAATTGCTGATATTTGCAATATGCATCCATAAAGAATGGAATTTAATCTAAACACGAAAATGTTCCATCTTTGTTTGTTTCTATTAAGTATTGCTGTCAATAATATTTTAATCTACCATCAACTTATACAATTCATTTCAGGGCTGATGCACTTGTTTAAGCTTCTGACAAACATTTTCACCTTATCCAGCGCCTAGACAAAAATCAGTAATTTCAGCAAGCTGGGGATCAATTCCTTTCCATTCCCACTGGTGCGGAAATCTGTTCTCTCCCAAAGGAGGTGTGTGTCTCTTTTAGGCCCAAAGAGCAACAAGGAGGCAAGTGAGAGGTCTCCAATCCTTACTTGTCCCCAAAACTCATAACCCAGCTTTTTCCATACAATTCTTACCCCGAAGTTGAAGACTTCATTGTAGCAGTCAGAATACCTTAAGTACCACGTAACATTGTAACTTTGGGATGGATCACAAGCTTTTTCATCCCCTTCAACTGAAAAAACAAAAACCAAAGAGATGATAACATGGAAGGCACCTCTGTCTGAAGTGGTTTGCCTCACATTCTGTGCCAGACTACCATAACCATACATATATTCAACGCAAAGCTGTAAGCAAAACGAAAGAAAAACATTCTCAATAATCAACTAATGTTCAGTGAAATAAAGCAGCATGTAGAAAGCATGATTCCATTTTAACAGTACACAATTCTATTAAAGAGCTGAAAAGCATTTGGAAACTGTTCTCAAGACAATCAGGGATATTTCAGCAACTGCAAATACCAGAACAGTAGTAACTCCCAGGGATCACTATATACAAAACGATTTCCCTTTCCAAGGTAAGTGGCACAATCAGCACGTGGAGGCAGCCAAGAACAAGGGCAATTTGCACAAATAATACATTAACATCATGAAGAAATTAAATAACATACAATTTTGTAAGTCAAAATCCAACCCCCCCACACACACTCCCAAAAGACAAATGAGCCCTCTATACATTAGCTTGCTGTGTCAAAGCGACAATGCTGCCCCAAAGAAGCATAACACAACTTTCCACTTTATTAGAGAACATACACAAAAAGTAGGCATAAGGCTTCCCCTTCACTCTCCCTTTCACCCAAGAAATACCATACGATTACACTTCTAATCTCATTCTGAAACTAAAGCCTAATGAAGAGAATTTAACATTCAGAAAAACTTTACCTATAAATACACGAGCAGTGATTACTGTTTTGGAAGTTGTTTAGATTACTACATTTGGATTTTGCCAGTCAACACATGGCAATACTCTTTGAGTTGCCAGCATGTTTCTAGTAGCTAAGTCCCCACATCTTCACGAACAACCTGCTACTAGACCACCAACAAATATGCACAGAGCTTTTCCATGTTGATCACGGCAGGAAAAAAAAGCAGTTAAAAAAGATCCCACCATGGAGTCTGAACTGATCAATTCCACTTTTAACCACATCACTACCAGAGCATGTATCTACCAAAAGAAAAGAGAAAAAAAAGACGTTTTGTGATGCAAGAGCTGAAAAAGGAGTTAAATTGTGGCAACTGGTAAGCATGAAAACAAGGCAGTCATACGCTTTCCTCATAACTGTAGATGTTGCACAACAATGCAATTAAGAGGCAACGCAAGCACTACAGTGACATCAGTAGTCTTGAGAAGACTGAGGGGATCTTATTAATGTCTATAAGTATCTGAGAGACTCAAAACCCACCTGGATGCTGCCCTGTGTGACACCTACCCTAGATGTTCCTGCTCTGGAAAAGGGAGTTGGACTAGATGATGACTAGAGGTTCCCTCTAACCTCTGGCATTCTGTGATTCTATGAGTAGATGACAAATTGTTAGGGAAAAAAAAAAAGCACCTCATATGATAAAATTGCTCTGATGTGGAACATCTCAAAAAAATGCTACCAAAAGATAGGAAGGATTCAAAAATACCTTTTAATCTCTTAAGTAAAACTATGTCCAGCAGTAAGTAAAGATAAAACAGGTCATGACTAGACCTATCTGCCAATACCTGCAAACATCAAAACAGTGTAAACCCTAAAAAGGAAGTACTCTAGAATACACAAAAGGCATCCACTGCACGCGTGGAATTCAGCAACACGGAAATCTGAGTTCCTTAGCCTTCAATCAAAACTAGCAACCTTCAACTCAAATACTGTCTTTGTACTCATTTACAGAGATCGGGATTTCTACAAAAATCCTAGGCAGGAAGCCAGATGACATCTAGAAGAGCACTTAAGTAGTACACGAACTGATTATTGACACTAGCATAAAGCAGCAGCAGTCTTCCTAGTTAAAAGCATAAAGCATCAGACACCAAATCACCACATACACATACGCAACACAGGAACAATCATGCTCAGCACAAAGGGTCATGCTGTCCACACAACCATCAGAAAAGATGCAAGAGACAGCAAATGAGAGGCCAAATTCCATACATGCACCAGCAGAAAATAAAGAACACGTAACCAAGAAGCTTCCCGGTATCATTTGCAGTTTAACTATCATCTAGGCTGAGAAACTGAAACCTAGATTCTAGACTTTGTTTCTTCCTCTTTCAGTGATTATCTATATTCATGTAAATATTTCAATAACAGCAAAAACAAGTGTCTTCACTAAGGCTCGGACCTCAGTGTAGGTGAAGTCCACACCAGGAGCCAGGGGATTGAATTCTTGATGCCTGATCTGCTGCAAATTTGCCTTGTGATAAACAAGTGCCTTAGTTCCTTCCTTCTCTGGTCATTTCAGCTGTACACTTCATGATTAGACTTACCAGATGCTTTAGGTAAGAAAGCCTAACACCTGCCAGAGCTCTAAATACCCTTTCGAATTCCCCCTCCTTTCCCTCGAGCATCAGAATTTAGTACTGCATTTGCAATTGTCTCAACGCAAGACATGAAACTGCACATTTGAGCTACACTTGACAAATGCGAAAAACCGAAACCAAACACAATGGACCTGCACTTCTAACCAACTGCTCTAGCACTAGCCTCCTATTTCAGATTCCTGTGGGATTAACAGACACATTTTAACAAACTCCCTTACAAACACAGTCCCAAGAAGGGCAAGTACATGAAATTAAGCCCAGAAATCAGTAATGGAGGTACTAAATAGAACAGCCCAGCAATATGCAAATTCATCAGGAGCATGATTACTACAGCAAGTAATTCCTGAAGAGACTAAGGCACAGACCCCACCATGCATCTCTAACGTGACTCTTAATTCCTCATTTGGCGCAAGTGCAGAAGGGCATTCACAGGCACTGTACCTGCGTAACCACCCAGTTAGCAGCTGGAGACCAAACCCAGCTTTCCTTCCCACTCTACTAGGCTAAGAGGTGCAAAGAACCCTTTAAATGGCACAGGAAAGCTTTCAAGCCTTTCTAAATCATCTAGCCCTTCCACAAGTCACTTCAGTCACCTGTCACCTAAATCCTTACAGTCACAGATAGAAAGATATTTTCCAGAACTCTTCTTTGAGCAGTAAACTACATAACTCGATAACACTAGTCAGATCAGCAAAGCATTAACAGAAAGAACAAATGGGAAGGCTGCAGACACATTTGCTGTGTAGCACTCACACACCAGGGCTGAGGAGAAATTGGCTCTTGGGAGGGCTCTGCCATAAGTGTGCAATAACATTCCTGTACCACTCCCAGAAGCAGCCAGTTAAAAGGCAACAATGCCTTAAAAAGTACTGACACCTGCATGCTAGAATCAGTCACCCTACCATTCAATTAGCTTCGGCCCAGCCAGCACCAGATCTCACAGTCAAAGGATTTTAGCATATCTTAAATAAAGAACACCTCACAGTAGGGCTCAGCACATTCCACACCTGATTAATGGCTATCTGTGATGAAGTGGTGTTCCCAGTGCCTATCGTGACCTCTCCACAGAAGGCCTGAACAAACCCGCTCATTTCTACTACAACCTAAACAGGTCACACTGGGGGAAGTTTCAAGCATGTTACACATTCAACCGTATTGGAGATATGGCTTTCATCCAGTACTAGATATTGCTGTCACTGCAACCAGTGCAGTTAAAACAGTTCACACTGTTGAGTCGTAAATGGTAAAGGTGAGGGGAAGCTGGGGTGTCAAACAGCAAGTAGAACAGGTTAATCCCTAGTAACCACTTACACCTCAGGAAAATGGTGGTATTGCTGAAGAGAATCTTCCCAAAGTTAAACTTCTTCCCCTGCAAGGCACAAAAAAAGAAGAGATATTAGCAGACAATGTCACTGACTTTAAGTAAATACCACCTTCTGCTCTTCAGTTTTGAGACAATACAGCAATGAAAGCAAATACCAAACCAGGATCCAGCCCTACTGGATTTTCCAGTCATGCTTCACCACTCCTTCAACCTTACAGACAGCTTGTGAGGCTGCTCTGTGAAACACAATCGACATCTGTTGGAATGGTTGTACTTTTCTCGCTGATGAGCAGGTCTCAGCTATCCAACCGAAAAAAGGCATTTTGTTCCAAGAATCAATAAAGGTGCCTACCCAGGTCCTTTAATTTTACTCCTAAAGCCCAGGAGCGTCAAAAACTTGACTGCATACAGCACTCCCTCGTAAAAGCTGCTTAATGTGAGGCAAAACAGCTTTCTCCAAGCAACTCTAAACACGCACGGTGTAACATAAACGCTACAATTCTCCTCACCTACGGCACAGAGGCCCCATCTCTCTGCCCGACGTTCTAAGGCCAGACCGTTTCCGACGCCCCTGCACAACCCGACGGTGGGAGCCGCCGGCCCGGCCAGTCACCGCCCAGGCCGCGCCGAGGCCGGGCAGACTGTTGGAAGTCACCGCTCCCCGCACAGAACTCCCGGGACCGGGTCCCTCCGCTGCCCGCCACGACCACTCCCCGCAGTAGCCCTATTTCCTCCCGGTCACTACCCTGACCCGCCCTGTGGAGCTCAGGCCTGCACGAAGCCCCAGCAACAAGGCAGGAGACGCAACCACCTCCGAGCTTGGCCGGGCCGGGCCGGGCCGCACCGCGCAACAGCGGGGTCGAACAGGCCGCGGCGCCCCGGTCGCCTTTCCGCACTCACCAGCAGCGACGGCAGTCGCCACCGGGATCGCTGCCCGGCACCCACGGTGCCCGCCAACAGCAGCAGCACCACCACCAGCCGCAGCAGGAGACGCTCGGGCCGCCGCCGCCCCCCACAACGCGCTACCGCCATCCCGGCGCACGGATGCCGCCACCGCGCCGGCCGCGCCTCTTCCGTTCCCCGCGGGGGGTGGTGACGGGGGAACGTTGCGGCCGTGGCCGGCGGGTGGGGGGCAGGGCGGGGCGGCCGGGACCAACTGTCACCGCCCCCGGTGCCCAGCGCCGGGCTGGCCGTGCGTGGGGCCCGATCGCTGCCCGGGGCAGGAGGTGGCCACGCCGGGGCCGTCACGGGAGGAGCTTCCTTAGCTGTCGCCAGCTTTCGTGGGAAACAGCTCGGGCCCGGCCGCCATGGAGGCGGTGACGGCGGTGGAAGTCAGGTAACGCTGCCCGCGGGGAGAGGCGGGGTGAGGACTCGCAGCCGCCTAAAGGGTTCCCACGGCGGG
>VXBP01006757.1:26241-38251 GCA_013400115.1 Rhinopomastus cyanomelas | reverse complement strand
TAAAGGGTTCCCACGGCGGGGCTGTCCCTGTCCCCGCCCCCCTGCCCGGACCAGACGCTGGCGATATGGGTGTCAGAGGGAAGGGTGGTCAGATCACAAGGTGTTAAACACGGCAACTGTAACCCGTTAAGGTGCTAAAACGTGATT
Source organism: Rhinopomastus cyanomelas (assembly GCA_013400115.1). NCBI lineage: Eukaryota > Metazoa > Chordata > Aves > Bucerotiformes > Rhinopomastidae > Rhinopomastus > Rhinopomastus cyanomelas. Next base: position 38,104 of record VXBP01006757.1, on the reverse strand, counting down.
CTCTGCCGTGTATCTGAACTCGGCGTGTTCTGTGAAGCATTTTAAGGGTAGGCACTACAGGCAAGCTAAAAACGTAGTGTTATCTAAGAGATCTAAAAGTTACCTCCAGTCTAGAAATAACCTACAGCAAGCAGCGGTTTCCAGCTTCCCTCCGTTGTCAGTCACACTACAGGTAGGAGTGCACAGTTTCTCCTTTTCTGCCAATCTCTCTCCATTCTTACTACTAGAACACAATGTTTAAGTGAAAGGACTGCAGAAAGGGATCTTCCGTCCAAACAGAAAGCTTCAATAATTCTTTCCTGCTGAAATTCGGTTCTGTTAGTGAGGGATTCATCCGTTTACTAAAATTTAAAAGGAAACGGTTTAGCATGGAACTAAATGTGTTAGGCGTACTTTTTGCATCCAGTGTTTAAGTGGCCCCAGTTGTCCACACTCTTTCACAGAATCACAGAATGTTACAGGTTCTCCTTTTGAGGAGGACCCCATCATCTAATAATTCAGCATATGTTTGATGAACTCATTTAAACACTTTCTTTATCTGCACTTTCTAGTGTCCAAGATGAGGCTGTGGGCAAAAGCACCTTTAAGGAATGCAGCCAGATTGCTTTTTACAGGTAAAGAGAAGCACTATAGTGTAGGGTTTGTTGTGTGTGTAGGGGGTAGTTAATTAATAATATTTAAATAAGTATAGTAGCTACAGATGGGTTTTTAATCACAGCAAGTCCGTGTCTTTGAGGATTTGTCTTTCAAAGTGAGTGTTCCACTCCCCTGTCAGCAAGCAATAATCAGCATATTTCAAAAGGTGGAATCTTACATCCAAAACTTCCATTAAATTTTTAGAATCATTGCTCTCATCTGACAAAGCCCCAACAATATTTGAACACTCAGACACAGGTACGCTCAGGTTCAGGTTGTTTTCTTAATGTGCCTATTTGTTGAACATACATATTTTGAAAGAACAGGATTCTCAGTAGAAATCATTAGTCTGTGACAACAGCATACACAATCACAGTCCTGCCAAATAAGTATCTTGGGCAGAATTCTAGCTTATTAGTATCTTAAAGCTCACCTTAAACATTTGTAACAGACACACCGCTTCTCCATCTTTTGGTTTTTTACCTTCCATCCTCCATTGTCTTAAATCTCCTGCTGCCTGAATGAAAGGAATGATTGCCCAGTGTCATGCCAATGAGTCACTGACATAGTGGTTTACAGTTTCAGACACTAGTGTCTACTCTATAGGAAATTATGTCCAGAAGATCCCAGATAACATTGCCAGTGGGAACACGACTCGTTTCCTCTTTTCACACCAATTCTTTTTAGCTTGTCGTTTTACCTAAGTCAGGAGGTTGCCACACATGAGCAAGCATGAAATACTGTCCTTGCTCTGCTTTTAAACGGTCCTTTGTCTGATTGCCTCTGTGCAACATTTGTCTGCAAGGAAGTAAGGTCAGTTCAGTAATGAAGAAGCTTCCCTTTAAGGCAGTCTCCAAGACACTTGTCTTCAAAGAGTTCAGAAAACCTGGGCTCAGCAAGGAGCATTGTGCCAACAGTTGAAAGAGCCTCTGTTTCATTCTCTGTCCTATAAACGTGACCAAAGCCCAAAGCTGTAGTCAAAGCTCTGTAGTGGGTCTGCTTGTTGAAAAAATTTTCCTCAGTGCATGTACAGGAGGTTACAAACTACAAACAGCACCATAGAATGTAGAAACTGTTCTCCAGACATTGCAGACCAAGCAAAGATATGACAGAAAATGGAACTGTGCAGCTGAAATTTCTGTGGTCATGGAAAGAGGAAGAATGCAGCTGAGCAACTGAGGATTTAGTTGGATGCTTGAAGACTGTTATGTTTCAAAAATCCCTATGGAGTGTTGATGGATGACCAAACCCCTCTAACATTTTCTTCATAGATGTGTATAGGTGCTCAGAACTATATTCCTTCCCTTTGCCCTTGACTTAAAGTGCCGAGAGTAACTGCATCTGAAAAAGTGATGAAGTAAGCATTTGTAAGAGTATTATGTCCCTCCAGCAACAATTAGGGAAACCAAAAATAATTTTCTGTCTTGACAGGCGTCAAAAACTTCTACGTCCTGGAAAATCCTTGTATCGAGCAGTGTTGGAATCTGTCACGTTAAGTGATATAAACGTCAAATTTCAAATTATTCATGAGGAGAATAAGGTGAGATCCCAACTAGCATAAGGGCTTACAGAAAGAGCAGAAACTGCTATCAACAAGTCTGATAATACTTACAGGTTTTAAGATTCTTCATTGAAATATATTTAAGATACGATGCAAAGTATCAGCCTAAAGATTTTCTTACTGGCTGGGATTTATTTGACAACCTGAGGCTGTGCAAGAGAACAGGTATTTTAAGGAACGTAAAAAAACCTTCAATGACTTTCTGAACAATCTGAATACAATTTTTCTTTATCTGAAAAAAGTTTTTTAATTCAAAGTTTTCTCCAAAATATTATATTCTTTATCTGTAATGGAATAAGAAATCTATGTTCCACCACCTCCTAACCTTATGTTTATATTTCTGTGTTTGTTCTTTTGCGAAAAAGAAGTCTACTTCACATTCACAAAGACAGACAGAAAAGTGTCTTCTGTTTCTCTAGTGTAAGAGCACAGCACACTGGGTAGATATACTGCATAAGTGTATGTTCTACCTCTGTATCCAGACCTCTGCAGGCTGCACAGAAGAAGCAGCCTTTTTTTGTCTAGATCATAAGGCAGGTGAATGACTGAAGTTTGTGTGGCTTCATAGACAATGCAAAATATTTTCCGGGAAGCAGGATCCAGAATTCAAAATTAATCTTTTCTCTCTTACCTACTCTCCCTCTGGTATTATCACTCTTTAATTTTTTCATGCCTTTGAAGAGAGCAGACCTGACTGACTTCCAGATAATAGGAAGAGTTCTCAGGCCAAAATTCCTCAGCCAGTGTTGTACCTCATAGGAGAAGAGTTTAAGAAAGGTAAAAAACAGAAAAAATCCCCATGTTGTGGTGTTGAGGTCCTCCACAGGAGAAAAATGAGTCATCTCATATGAAGTAGAACAAAGTGACTTCTCAGTTCCCTCGACTTTAAAATAGCAAGTTAGAAACGCAGTATTATGCATTTTTGTTGAGGTATCTTTGACACAGTTCATCAGTCTCAGCACCACTGTGAATACTAGTGAACACAGAGCACTGATGTTTTTGTAAAAAGCCCATTTCTCAGTAGGATTCCGCTCTGACATTGACAGCACTGAAATTCTGTAAACTTCAAAATTACTGTTTACTACCCCTCTTTTCCATGCTGTTCAAGACAGCTGCAAAATGCTACATGTGAGGACAAGATAAGAAGTGCATTTAAAAGAAGTTACTTCCTCAAAGGGGAGAAGTACTTAGCTAGTGTAAAATTAGATGGATGGTGGTTGTTGCTCAGCAATGTTAAATAATATGAAATACACAAGCAGGCATGGTGTATTTCCAGACAATAAGTGTTTGGGGATGTTGAGTTGAAAAGTAAGTTGGTGTTTTTTATCACTACCATTACATTGGTTCGTTTGCTCACAGGTTCCTCTGCAAGTAGAAATTTGTGAAATAGAAAGCAACATTTTCAGGCTTAAAATTGATGAGGTATCTTCTCTCAGAGCAAGATACAAAGTTCCTGATGTTTTGATAAAGGAACCTACCACCAAGAGGTAAGTGATGCAAAGATGACATAGCACCTTAAAAACATATACAGCTTCATTTGAAAGAGTGTTTTCCCTTCTCCCTCAATGGTATTTCAGTATGTGTTTCTCTACAATACAAAGTTGTTACAGGAAGAGAAAGTAAAAATTTATGTGATTAGTTTACTTTCAAACCTCCATGTAAACGCATAGGAGAAAGTTTTGTCATACACATAAGGTTTCTCATATACTTGAGAAATCTGAGGCTGTGTGACCCCTTGAGAAAGCAGCTTACATGTTGTAATGCAGTATTTTTACCTGTCAAGGTGAAAAGAATGCAAACAAGATAGTTTTCACAGCAGTTCCATAGCCACCTGTTGCACTGTGTGTGGTGAACCCTGAACATAGCATTTACTTATGGCATTCCTAGTCTCAGTATAAGCCTTGAGGGTTTTAGACTGTATAGAGACATCCTCAGCCATCCTTTGTTTGAAATCGTTACTAGGTTATGGTGGATTTCACTTGCTGCTGATTCATACAATGATGTTTCTTTTCTTTTGCCAGACTCTGCGTATCCCAGAAGGAGGCAGGCATTTTGATTCTGTCAAGCGGTAGTGAGGACTACAAACTTACAATCACAGCAAACCCCTTCCACGTTGAGCTACAGTCCAAGGGCGAGGCTGTTCTGAGCATAAATTCCAGTGGGTTGTTATGCTTCGAGCACCTACAACCGCCTCCCAATGATAGGTACAGAATCTGTCACATCATAGTATGTGCTGATTGTGCTATAGCTGGGGAGAAACAATTCTAAGCTATTTGCACTTTCTGTGGTAGAGTCTCTTATGCGATAAAATCTGTCTTCTCTTTTACTTCATACCAGTAAGTACAATTGTGAAGTTAGAACAAAAAATTTCTGGATTACTTAACTGAAAGTGTCCTGGTACCCTGGCCTTTGCTGGCTGATGCAGTACTCTTTAGGTAACTTTTATTCAGTGTGTAAGATTGTGAAGTAAGTTGTGCTTAATTTACAATGTGCCATACAGCTGCAAGATTTTACTGGTCAATCGCACTGTAAATTGTTGGAAGAATGAGAAACCACGATGCAGGACATGTCATGACAAGGAAAAATATCACAGCAAACCTCTTTTCCACAATCATTTCAAAATGCTGTAATTAACAGAGAGCATTTAATGGAGAATGCCAAAGAAGTGAGGACCTTCTGGGAAAGTAAAATGCTAATTCAGAAGAAAAAAAAATGTGAAAGGTCAAGAAGTCAACTGAAATCAAATAAGGAGTAAGGGTTATATTAAGACATTGGATATTAGAGTGATTTGCTTGTCAGAGCTATCAGCTGTGACATGAATTTTCAGAAGAATCAGGCACCAAAGCTCTTACATCGTGTGTAGGCACTATGTAATGCTATATGAATTCTCTGTTTTAAATCCTTCCTAGTGTTAACAATAAATTGATTATTTCTATGTGTTTCTTTTTGCTAGAAAACCTACAGCAGAAAGTGAGAAGGCAGCAAGTGATTCCTCTAAGGTAACTCATGTTTACTGCAATTTCACCCTGAATGTTTTGTAGAAAAGAAAACTAGAACCACATTTCCATTTGTGCTAGTACTATGTTTGCAAACCTTAGTCTGACCACTTTCTAGTGACATTCAAAAAGGACCTGCTGTTTCTTATTGAAATATTTACCAAATTCATAGTTGAATAAAGGTTTATGTGTTTTACCACAGCTGTAAAAGACGTCAGTCAAGTAGATCTATTAAAATGTTTGAGGGGTTTTCTGTATAATTTTTATTTAGAATGTCTCTGATTCTTTGATTTGGAGCATATGTGTGAAAGGGAGTTTTGTGGTGATATTGGGTCATTTTGAAATACCCAGTTCATTACAATGAGAACTTCAGAAGAATAAAACCTGGTTTATAACAGTCAAAAAATATGTTTCCACATACCTTAGTAAGAGTCTCTCTGAAAAATAATGTCCAGGTTCTGGCAGTGTATAAAGACACATACCAGTTTTTTCTCAGGAGACTGAGTTATGATGTAATTTTAGCCTCCTGTAGAGCAGATGGCTGCTTACCCACCACATTATAAATGGCAGGAGCTGTGCTGCCTCCAACATATTTTTGTCTGAACTCTGAGTTCTGCCAGGGAGTCTGCATGGTTTGGGGGGTGGGGGGCAGTCACATATTAGTTCTAGAATTAATGTAGAAAAGAAAACAGGTATTGCAGATAATGTAAACTTTAGGGAAATGCATGGAAGGGTTTAAAGCTTAAAATGTGAAGGAGGCTGGAAGTAGGAACACAGGACTCCAAAGAGTTTGGAGAATTGTTTACCTGTCTTAACTCTTGCTGTTTAGAAGAACAGCTTGTTTGCAGAGGTTTCCCTGTTTGGTTCTATCCATGCATTGCATTTAATAATCATGTTGATTCTGTGTGATTCTGTGAACATCCAGAAGAAAGACAAGTCTTGCAATGAGAACAAACATCCACAGCAGTTAGCTCCCCAGGGATATGGTAGAGTTGCCGTAACTGGAGGTTTTGGAGATTAAATTGGACAGGATGCTACTTAATCTCATCGAGACTCCTTCTTCCAGACAAGATGATCTTTTGAGGTCGCTTCTAACCTGGGCTATTCTGTCATTTGTGATTCTATTCAAGACCTTAGGTATTACTTCTGTGCAGTAGCAGAGTCACATGTATTCCACTAGAAGAGCAGTTCCTCAGTGTACATGCCTGCAGCAGGATATGTATTGTGTTTTGGAATTATTTATGTTAACTACATTTGTCAAAAAAACAGTTAACAACATACAAATCTCATGTGAATAAACATATTCTTCTTAGAAATCATCTGCTTTAGCAGAGAGGTTGTACTGGATGATCTCAAGAGGTCCCTCCCAACCCCTAGTACTCTAATTCTGTGAAGTACATGGTGTGAGCAATCACATTTGCAAGGCTTAGCTATTTGTCTTTACACAGGAGCAACAAGAGGATCTAGGTCTCTGGCAAGAGAAATTTGGCAGTTTCTTAGACATCAAAGCTTGTGGTAAGTCTCAGTCTAGTTCTGAAAACAGCTTTGCTGCTTTTTTTAACTGTGTTCAAATTCTGTTGGATTTCTGTTTAGCTGTTTAATGCTTATCAGTCTTGCTCATTACTTTAAACTTGCATATCAGTTATAACTGATGGGTAACAAATTTGGCAAAAGTACTGGAAATACTCTGTTCAGGAGGGAACACTGAAAAGGAAATACTGAACAGTCCTAAAGAGTAAGAAGGTTACAGAAACATGTAGGTCAGTAGCTCAAATATATTTTAAATTATCGGTTACCAGAAATTTATGTTGGCATGTCATCTGTCCCCTCGCATTCCACATGAATTGTAGAATTTTTACTTTACCATTATCATGCAGACTTTCATAGCAACCGGCACTACCCAGCAGCTGCTTTTACTCAGAAGTCTGAAAGCTTCCTTTTGGTGACAGGAGCCTCTTTAGTTCACAGTTGAGGCACAGAGAAGTAGGAGACTGTTACCTTTCTTTGTACTGTATCTGATGTATTAGGCCACCACCATGTTTTTCTCTTTCTCTGTGCTGGGAGAAATAAAGTCCACAAGGCTTGAGGTGAGGAGAAAGTTCTTCACTGAGAGAGTCATTTGCCACTGGAATGGCCTGCCTAGGGAGGTGGTGGAGTCGCCATCTCTGGAGCTGTTCGAGGCAGGATTGGACATGGCACTTGGTGCCATGGTCTAGCCTTGAGCTCTGTGGTGACAGGTTGGACTTGATGATCTATGAGGTCTCTTCCAACCTTGGTAATACTGTGATACTGTGATAGTCAGGTTCTACTTTTGAAGCCAGTGCTTGCCAGTCTACAGGATCTCTGGTTACCTGCTGACAGTTTCTGTGAATTCAGTAATGCCGAGATGATATCACTGGCAGAGCCTCTTGTGCATGTTACTCCTCTCACTAAGGCTGAAGAGAAGAGCAGAAGACAACAGGCAACTCCAACTCTAAAGTCCACTCCACTGTATCATGAAGTTTGCTGCTAAGCTTGGCTTGTAGCTACAAGGATGGAGACAGGAGATAATTGTAAGCAATTGCACTATGGAATAAAGAGTGACCCACTATTATATGTATTTTTCTTCTTAAAGTGATGAATTCTGTCTTCTCAAGCAGATCAAAATCAGGTTAGGTAAAATGAAATCTGTCTAAAACATTATAGTACAGAAGTAACAATGAAAGTGAAGCTGAAAGCAAGTATGACCGAGTTTATTATTAAAACTTGCTTTTTAATAAAGTTTTTTCAATGAGATTGCCCTGCTCTGGTGTTTTCAGCTCAACCTGAAAGTGGAACTCTGAGGTGTTTTTTTGATGTTGTTTATACAGGTCCTAGTTCTGTAGGCATGGACTTCTCTTTACATGGGTTTGAATATGTGTATGGGATACCACAACATACAGAATCACTTCTTCTCAAAAACACCAGGTAAGGGTGGGATTGCTAGTTAAAAGCAGAAAAACTCTTGTAGGGAGCTATAACATTGTCTTAACAATTTAATGCATGCAGCAGCTTGAGATATGTAAAGTATATAGTGTAAATTTTAGTTTAACGATGCAGCAAACTAAATCATGGCCCCTGTCCCTGTGGATAAGTAATTCTGCTTTCCCTTTCCACTTTGCAATGTCATGAGTGATCCCTTGTGTTCTCTGTCAGTTTTCCGTGCAGTCTGTTCTTAATTGCTGGATTCATCATGTTTAAACAGAAATCTTAAAAGAGCAACTGCATGGAAGGATGGGAGGTTCAGAATTCATATTTGAGGAGTTAGAGCAAATGAACAGTAGTCTCACTGGCAGCAAAAATGGTGTTTGATTTAGATAGAGAGGACCAAAGCAATCTAAGCTGTCCACATGCATGTGGCATCACTGCTCTGGGTGCTAAGCAAAAGACCATGAAATAGCCGGTGGAATGACTGTGAGGGCAAAATTGGCCTAGTGCAGGATGCTTGCATGTAACAAACACATCTCTCTGTTTGTCCTAGTGATGGGGATGCATACCGGCTCTACAACTTGGATATCTTCGGCCACAAGCTGCATGACAAAATAGGCATTTATGGTTCAGTGCCACTTCTCTTAGCACATAAACCTAACAGAACTTCAGGGATCTTCTGGCTGAACTCTTCAGAAACACTGGTGGACATTAGTACAAGGGCAGTTGCTGAGGTGAGAGTTGGTCACTTTCCTCAGATTTCAATAATAAGAGAAAACACTTCAGGATCAACAGAAACAACATTTTTTGGAGATTTATCTTTTACTCCATAAGGAAGAGTTTTTAGCCTCTTCCTCCTGTACTTCTTATTGCTCAATTTATGTATTAAACCACTGAAAAGGACAAGGACATGACTCCTTTCAAGGGTCAAGTTACAAGGCTTGTGTTGTAACAGGTTCATAGAACGCAGAGAAGAAATAGTTAAAGTTGAAGCAGAACAAAACTTACACAGCTGGATGTAGTGTACAGGAAAAAAGGTAGACAAAATCCTGACAATCTCTTGGATTTAAGAAATTTTTCTGAGTTTTTATATTTTTGAAATTACAACACACTTCTGCTTAGAAGGCTCATTCTTCTGTAGAGTGTATTTGACCTTCAAGAAACATTAAATGTTCAGAAAATTAACTCATTCAATGCTTGAAACACAATCATACTAAATCTGTTAAAATAGAAACTGTAAGGGAAAAAAAAGTTGCTTTATTCCAGCACTTCATCACATGGTTAAAGTTATTAATTAATTGTATAGTTAGAGATGTTAATCAAAGATCCTGCAGAAAATCCAATGTTGTTAGAGAATCGTTTTAATTACTTAGCCCTCTATTACCCATCTTTCCACATTAGCTATTACTCTCTTTTGTATAAGGAGGATAAAAGTAAAGGATTTATGAAAGATGTGTAAGAAACATGCAGTATGTGTTCCTAATGCCTGCCAAGTATGTGTCAGTGAGTTTAATGGGTTTACATCTTTGCTCCTTCACTGAACAATAGTCTGATAGATATATTCAGTTTTACCTTGGCTTCCTTCAAGCACATCCCATCTGGATCTGCTGCAGAGACCGCAAAGCAGAGAGCAGTGCCTCTAACTGATGTACGCTGGATATCAGAAAGTGGAATCATTGATGTTTTCCTCCTGATGGGACCCACTGCATTCAACGTCTTCAAGCAGTTTGCACAACTGACAGGTACGCATCATTGGCACACTTACCTGGGAGATTCTCCTAGGAGCATGCTGTACACAAGAGTGGCCTAGTGTTTACCTAGCCGATTGCATGCAGGAGGCCAGTTGTTACCAAGCTGCAGTTTGTAGAGCAAAGTCTGGTGCTCAGTTAAGACAGGCAGGCCTCCATCCTTGCTTTTCCTACCTGGTCAAACTTGACCCTGGTTCTGAAGCCAGCATTGTTTACTGCTGTCTGAAACTGCTCCCATAGATGAAAAGAAGAAACACAGGGGTTTGGAACAGCCAGACACCATCAAGACAGGCTTCTTTGTAGTAAGAAAACAGTAAAATTACAAAGTAAAGTCTCCTGGAGAATAGAGAGAGAAGATAGGTAACTGTCCAGCATGTCTGTTAGGGAAGGCCATCTCTGTTGATGGTATGCAGATATGGGAAAGGAAAGAAGCAAAAGATTCAGGAAGAGACTGAGAAAATGGAGGCAAGAAGACTAAAATTTTATGAAAGGAAAATTATTTACATACTAAAGGGAATTAAAAGCACAGAAACTTCCTTGGAAGGTCTGTAGTGCATTAGCAATGAGTGTTTGCTGCACTGATGTTATAGAGAGAATGGGATCAGGAACAGGAAAGTAGCCAGCTTACAAGGGGAACTCCTCAGGTTCCAGCAGTCAGGAATTGCATTTCACTGATTAAAATCTATTTAACTGTTTGTGTTAAGGACAGTTGACCTAATCTAGAATATTTTAACATTTGGGGAAAAAAATGCATTTGTCACTGAAATAACACTTGTGCATCATGTTTCTTCTTATTCTTGTATTATCATTTGAGCATATTGCTTTTTTTGACTGCTGAGTTCCATGCAGTGTTTGGTATTTCAATAGTTCAGCCCCTTTGGTACAAGGAACATGCTTTAGGCTGAACTTGGGCCAGCATTCTCCAGTCTTGTACAGATACATATTAATGGTGCTAACTTTTCTAGTCTCTAGATAAAATCCTGAAGGGCATTAACAATGTTATCTTCAATTACATTCTTCCTAGGCACTCAAGCCCTACCCCCACTTTTTTCTCTGGGCTACCATCAGTGCCGGTGGAATTACGAGGATGAGCAAGATGTCAAAGCAGTAGATGCAGGCTTTGATGAACATGACATTCCTTATGATGTGATATGGCTGGACATAGAGCACACAGACAACAAGAGGTATTTTACTTGGGACAAAAAGAAATTCCAGAACCCCAGAAAGATGCAAGAACATCTCCGAAAGCAAAAACGCAAGGTAAGTAATATGGCAGGAAGAAATGAACTGTTTCTTTGTAGACGTAAGCTACCCAATCTAGCTTTATAGAATCATAGAATCATAGAATCATAGAATCATTACGGATTGGAAGGGACCTTAAAAGATCATCCAGTCCAATCCGCTTGCAACAGCAGGATCACCTAGACCAAGTCACACAGGAACCTGTCCAGTCGGGTCTTGAATATCTCCAGTGAGGGAGACTCCACAACCCCCCTGAGCAGCCTGTTCCAGTGCTCTGTCACCCTCACCGTGAAGAAGTTCCTTCTCAGGCTGATGTGGAACCTCCTATGTTTCAGCTTACAATCATTGCCCCTCGTTCTATCACTACATGACACCGAGAACAGCCCAGTGCCATCATCCTGACACCCACCCCTCAAATATTTGTAGACATTCATGAGGTCACCCCTCAGTCTCCTCTTCTCCAAGATAAAGAGACCCAGCTCCCTCAACCTCTCCTCATAAGGGAGGTGTTCCACCTCTCTTATCATCTTCGTTGCCCTACACTGAACTCTCTCCAGAAGCAACACATCCCTCTTGAACTGAGGAGCCCAGAACTGGACAAAATACTCCAGGTGTGGTCTCAGCAGGGCAGAGTAGAGGGGGAGAAGAGCCTCTCTTGATCTGCTAACCACCCCTCTTCTAATCCACCCCAGGATGCTGTTGGCCCTCTTGGCCACAAGAGCACATTGCTGGCT
>VXBP01006757.1:7430-25734 GCA_013400115.1 Rhinopomastus cyanomelas | reverse complement strand
TCAACTTATCCCTAACCCAATCCTCATCAACCAAGGCAGGCTCACCTGTTGCCTCAACCTCCTCTGCAATCTGGGCTCTAATGTCAAGACAACCCTTATCAGTATAGACAGAGGCAAAGAAAGCATTGAGTATCTCTGCCTTCTCTGCATCCTCTGTCTCCAGGGTACCCACCTCATTCAGCAGGGGGTCTACGTTGCTTCTAGTTTTACTTTTACTTGCTATATATTTGAAGAAGCTCTTTTTGTTGCCCTTGACCTCTCTTGCAAGGTTTAATTCCAAGGAGGCCTTGGCTTTTCTAGTTGCAGCCCTACATGCTCTCACCAGAGCCTTATAATCACCCCAAGTGGCCACCCCCTCCTTCCATGACCTATAGGCTTGCTTCTTCCTCTTCAGTTTGCCTAGTAGTTCTCTGGTTAACCACGCGGGTCTTTTGGCTCCCTTCCTTGACTTATTCCTTGTTGGGATACTCATTTCTTGTGCTGCAAGAAAGCAGTCTTTGAATGTTAACCTAGGTGCTTCAGATCCCGGAAATAGATTACTGGAGATGCTTCCAGACAAGCATAAGATGAGTTACTTAGTTCAGTTCCTTGTGCTGTCCTATTGTAATTTCTTCTGTACCCTGACCATCAGGCTAAGTTTGACTCATGTGAACCTCTATCTTACAAAAGCAGCCCAGAGCTGTCTTGGTGAGCACAGAGGAAACTTTTTCTACTTCACATGAGCTTTCACCATTGGTAGTTGTTTTCCTTGCTGCAGCTTTTCTATCGATAATACTTTCTACATTCTCCTTAAGCTAACTGGAATTTGTCCTTTATGTTGATGCAATTACTTACCACAAAGTAAATTGTTTTGCCTTCTGGTGAAGTCCTAGTATGACATGCAGTCTGTTAGCTTAGTTAGTCTTTGTTTCGGCTTTTACAGCTAAAATATTTTGCTTGGAATTCAAGAAGTATTACAACACACACAGTTAATATCTCAAAGTTGTAGAATTCCTTAGTGCTTGGCCTTTGTCAGAATTCAATCAACAGGAGACTGCAGAAATAGCATTACATTTTTATAATCTCTTAGTTGGAGCTGTAGTATTTTCTGAGCTTTAAAGGCAGGCAGTTAATCTAGCATGAAGTAACTGCAAAACACAATACATGGATGTTTAAGAAGATTAGAAACGTGTTGCCGTTGTATGCTATACAAACTAAGATACATTAAAATGTCTAAAGGCACATTATTTTAAACAAGGACGTGATCATGGAAGTCAGATTTCCACCTTCACAGCAATAAAGTAAACATAGTGGTTTTAAGGATTGTGGTACTTTTTTTTTTTTATCTGAAACAATGAGCTTGGCTGTTATTTCAGAGGAATAAGCGTGAATTCATGCCCTCCTTGCAACTTAAGCTATTACATATAGTCTAGCACAGTACAAACAGACCGCTATCTGCTTTGAAAGCCTTTTTAATAGTCTATGGAGCAATCCAAGAGTCACAACAATGACTAAAGAAGAAATATTTGTATCACCCCAACTTACACAGTGACTTCTGCAGGAGCCGAAGGACCCAGACTCGGCGGACTTGGTGTCCTCCTGGCTTAATTTCAGTCAATATCTCAGGCTGTTTTCTTACCAACCAATTGAAGTTCATACAAAACTTACATACATGGCTGTACGTAGTGCAGAAAAAGAAAAAAGAAAGAGGCGAGGCGAGGAGGGGGAGAGGAGATCATGGAGAAAGGAGAAAAAGAGACGGAGAAAGGAGGGAATCCTTAGATCCCATGTTGATGTAATGTGGCAAAACTTGATCTTGCAGGTGGTGGGGCAACCAAAGATAACTGTATCAGCATTCCCTTTTATACAGTTTGATTTGTTTGAGACCACCCAGGCATGTCAGTCTATTTGTGTCATTGAGTGTTACAGGGTCTTATATGAGGGCCTCTGGTTTCCTTCAGTGAGTTTAAGCAACAGATTAGCTGGCAGATGACAGAATCAGTCACCTTGAAGCTAAGCATCTCTGGACCATCTGCTGCGTGGGTCCTGACTCTTTGTCTTTGCAGAATGTCAGCTTACAGGAAAGAAGGGATCAGTCTCCCTCCCCTTTCCTCTGTCCCCATCTTCACAAGATTTGCACAAGCCAGAATAGTCCAAGTCTTAAATTTTACACACCAAGCTGTTTAGACAGAACACACTACTCCTTGAGTCTTAGACAAAAGCTTCCTTGTTTTACCTAAAAATAAATAAATATCTGCCTTTTATGAAAAGTGAACTCTGCTTTGTTCAGTACAATTCATGCTAATGATGCATTTGAATTTTTTCTTCTGGCAGCTTGTTGTCATCGTAGATCCTCACATTAAGATTGACCCAACATACACGGTATATTCACAAGCAAAGGACAAGGGATACTTTGTAAAAGACAGAAATGGGCAAGATTTTGAAGGCATCTGTTGGCCAGGTAAAAATGCCACTCTGTCTCTACATGTCAAGGCGTTTATTTTTAAAATTCTGCAAAATAGTCTCGTTGGGACCCAGGGAAGTGAATTTAAATTCTTAGTTTCCTTGCATTTTGTATAAATATTCATCATTTCAAACACTTTGTGGTTTTTGTACAGTCATGTTCCAATTGCCTCAGCTGTTCAACTTCCTGTGTTAAGTATGATGGGTCTGTAGAGAACTTGCCTAGAACTTAAAAAGTTTGATTTGTTGATCAGAGCAGCTATCCTTCATCACAGAAATGAAAGAGCAGAAATGAAGTCTGCTCTGCTGCAGTGACCTCAGCTGCATGAAACGGAGTGAACCCTGCAGATTTTGGTTCAACCATGATACAGTGATTCTACATGTTATTTTTTTGTGAGGAGGACTTGTTGCAGTGAGGCAAAGGAGGTTGTCCCACTTTTTACCACAGAAAGCCCACAGTCATGCCAAAGAAATTAGCATGAGAAAAAACAGAACATAGAATCATTAAGGTTGGAAAAGATTTCCAAGTTCTTCAAGCTCAACCATCAACCCAACCCCACCCTGCCCACTAAACTTTTGTGAACCCCACCAGGGATGGCAACTCCCCACCACCCTGGGCAGCCTGTTTCAACCCCTGACCTCTCTGTCAGGGAAGAAATTTCTCCTGATGTCCAATCTAAACCCCTCACTGGCACAACATGAGGCCATTTCCTCTTGCTGTACTGCTGGTGACTTGGGACATAATACAACTTCTAGTAGCAATAGCAGGATGCATCCAGCCTCTGACACTTTCCTGAGTTCAGAATGCCAAGGATGCTGTCTCTTCCTGACTTTCTGTTCACATGTAAATATATTTGAATTTACTAACAGTCATCTTTAAATAGCGCTGAACTTCAGACCTCCAGAATCTAGTCATTGGTCTGCAAAACACAGCAAGGGGTGTATGGAGTTCCAGGTCAGACTGGAATTTGCTCTTGAGCTTTTGCCTCAGAAACAATAGCAACTACATTCTTGCTGCCCATTGTGGAAAGTGCCCTAGCCTTAGGCCATGATGTTTAGGTGCCAAGGCAAGGCATGCCTGCACTTAAAATCAGGTAAATAATCAGGCTCTCCGATATCCACAGGTCCCTCTTGTTACTTGGATTTCACCAATCCTGAAGTACGAAAATGGTATGCAGATCAGTTTGCCTTCAAAACATACAAGGTGTGTATTTGATTGATCTGGTCTACATAATACCCCAAAAAACCTGGGGAAAATGAGTACAAGAAAGAACGTAAACTGCTGGGTATGGCAGTTGGTGACTTTTGTAGGTATATTATCATAATAGCTGTATTACCAAAATACTTCCTCAAATAGAAGAAAATATAAGGTTAAGTTCAAGTACCACAGCAGAATTTTCTTTATATACTTGTCCACACTAAGAAAGCTGGAACCCATATGCCAGCAGTGAACCTACTCTGGGAAGNCCTACTCACCTAGTTACAGCAGCAGGATGGACAAGCCGCAGGCATTTTAGCGACCCATAATGTAACAGAAAAGCTGCAGTTCCAGCTTTTAGTAGCATGTTGGCACATAAGGAGCCACGTGTGAGTGCTCTCATAGCCTGTGGTCACTTCACCCTGACCTTCCTTCCAGCACTCCTGTCTGTCACTGGGGGTGATGACTTATGAAAAAACCCAAGAACTCTGGTTAGAGTTTTTGAGGGGGTAATTTATTCGCTAGTCAGTGACTGAGTGAATACTTCTGGACACATTTGGTTTCACATACTTCTTCAGCCTGTTTTGCAGTAGGATTGTTGAAACCACTTCCCCAGTAGGCATGCATGCTAGATATTTCCTGTGCTCTTTTCCTCTTCAGTTTCTGGCCACCTCTGATTTTTCCTCCTGGCTGTTAGAATTATAGAATGATAGAACAGTTTTGGCTGGAAGTGATCATCAGTATCACTGAGCCCAACCTTTTCCTACACCTGTCAGCACCAACTAAACCCTGTCCCCCAATGCAACCTCTGCCCTTCTCTTAAACCCCTCCAGGGATGGTAACTTAACTCCCTTCCTGGACAGGCTATTCCAATGCCTGACAACCCTTTTAGGAAAGAAATTCCTTCTGACACCGAACCTGAACCTCCCCTGGAACAGCTGAAGGCCATTCCCCCTATTCAGTGCTCCTCTTTTCCCTACTTCTTTTCCCTCACCAGAAAGCAGAAATAGCAACTCTCCTGACTGATGCAAGAACTGCAAAAATCAAGTGGGCTGCTGAGCTGCCCACCCTGACCTGCAGGGCCTGCAAGAGAGATTAGACAAATGACTGGCAGTTTGCAAGTGACCGCAGGAGTTTAGTTATCATGCTTTGCTTTGCTGGTGGTTCTACACATAGACTTGTGTAGTGGTCTGATACCCACTAGAAATAAACCAAACAACAGCTTTCTTATGTCCTAACTGCAACCCTTTTTCATAGGGATCCACTAATATCCTGTTTGTGTGGAATGACATGAATGAGCCTTCAGTCTTCAAAGGGGCAGAACTCACAATGCCGAAGGATGCTGTGCACTGTAACAACTGGGAGCATCGGGAGGTGCACAACCTCTACGGGTTCTACCAGGTAGAGTATGTAAAGACACAAGCCAGTACTTATTCTGGTGGAGTGTATCTAATGTGGTAATTTACACAGTAGCTGGTATACTGGAACCTCCATCAAGGACTGAAATTCTTCTGTGTTGGATATTTCTAGATTAGAAATAAACCCTGCCTGGTCACAGGAAGATCTGGTCACAAGGCACATCTGTGCCTTTCTACCATAGCAATGTAAATTTACATTGGCAGTGGTTTTTGTTGGAGTTCAAGTATGGTCTAGTAAGAAAGCTTTGCTTGTAAGTTATTTGTGCATACAGATCTCATAGAAACATAGATTGTATTGGGTTGGAAGGGACCTTCAGAGGTCATCTAGTCCAACCTCCCTACAACAAGCAGGGCCATCTCTTAACTAGAACAGACTGCCCAGAACCCCATGTAGCCTAACCTTGAGTGGGTCCAGAGATGGGGCCTCCACCACCTCTCTGGGCAGTCTGCTCCAGGGATCCCCCACCCTCAGATTCAAGAACTTCCTCATGTCCAGCCTCAGTCTGCCCTTTTCCAGCCTAAAACAATTACCCTTAATCCTGTCACTCCCTGCCTTTGTGAACAGTCTTCCCAAGCCTTCTGACAGGCCCCTCTCAGGAATTGGAAGGTCACTATGAGGTCCCCTGGGGTCTTCTCCTCTTCAGGCTGAACAATCCCAACTCTCTGAGCCTGTCTCCATAAGAGAGGGGTCCAGCACTCTGAGCCTTTTTTGTGGCCTCTTCTGGACCTGTTCCAACAGCTCCACTTCCTTCTTGTGTTGGGGGCTCCAGAGCTGGATGCAGGACTCCAGGTGAAGTCTCAGTAGAGCAGAGCAGAGGGGCAGAATCCCCTCTCTAAATCTGCTGGCCACACTTGTGTTGATGCAGCCCAGGATGCAGTTGGCCTTCTGGGCAGCAATTGCAACTTCCTAATGTTCCTGCCCTGGGAAAGGCTAAGAAGGCAGTGTAGCAAATATCCTGGTTACAGAATTTGTCTTTCTGGCTTGCATATTCATGATTTTCAGCAAATGGCAACTGCAGAAGGACTCATGAGACGCACTTCAGGAAAAGAGAGACCATTTGTCCTCACACGATCTTTCTTTGCTGGATCACAGAAGTATGGTAAGTAAGGAGTAAGGGTGCCTTCCATGCTGCTTCACACTTTGAAGTTTGGCCTCTAGTAGTAAAGTGTAGAAGAGGACAGAAAATGTCCTAGAAATACTGACATGGTGAACTGATAAGAGTGCAAGTGATTAGTAAAATCAGGAGATGCTGGCAAAGCATGTACAAGTGTCATGGGTTCAGGCTGTTTTGCCCAGCAGACAAGTGACAGATGCTCTCTGTTAACCCCTGTTTCTTCCCAAAAGGAAGAGACACCCTATGGATTAGAAAATCAAAACCACTTCAGTGAAAATAATAACAATATATACAGATATATACGCAACAGTATGGAACTCAGCCCTCTGATGGCAGTTGTCACTGCTGCCACTCAACACTGATGCTGTGGGCAGGTGCTGGGGAAGTTCCAGACTGGACTCAGTGGCATGGTGGGAACCAGATGCAGAAGCTGGATTCTGGAACTGGATTCAGGAATCAAAAGCAGGACAGAGGTAGTCCTTCTCAGACAAAGAGACTGACCCTCATAGTCCCTTGGCTTTATACCTGGTATGACATCTATGGAATGGAATACCCTCTTGGTCACTGTAGAATCACCTGTTCTGTCTGTCACAGGTACGGCCTCTCCCTGCACCCGCTGTGTGGTGCACAAGATTATCAGTGACTGTGGGCTTCATGGGAGAGAGTCTAAGAGTCTTTCTGCAGACCAACTCCTGTTAGTAACTGCAAACAACAAGCTTTACCACTTGTAGAAGCAGATAACTGCCTACACAGATGCACTGTTAACTGCACAAAGTGCAGTCACTTAGAAGACACTGAGCTGAAAAGTGAAAACCACTGACCAGGATTTGTTCTGTTCTAACTCAAACCAGGACCAGAAGTTACAAAGAGGACAACAACCTGTGTCCTGTGACAAACCACTACCTGCTTTTAGGGCATAATTCAGGAGCATGTGTGTATAGAGAAAAAAAGTTGCAGTGAACAGCAGTTCAGCAGTAGTTCATGACCAGTCTTGTCTCTTTAACTGCAAGCATAACCTGAAGCACGTGCCCAACTTTCCCGTGTAACGCTGACACTGGGTATTTCCAGGGGCAGTGTGGACTGGAGACAACAGAGCAGAGTGGGGTTACTTGAAGATATCCATTCCTATGCTTCTCACCATCAGCATGGCAGGGATTTCGTTCTGTGGAGGTAAGATGTTCAGCTGGAATTGCTAACTAAGCATAAATCTCTGGTGCTATTGAGCTTGTAACCCAGTAGAGATTTCATCACAAGTGGTAGAAAGCTCCACAGTCCCAGTGTGTTTCCAAGCAGTTTCACAGATCACTCTGGCTTCAGAAGCCAATAATCTGAACCTCACCATGATTCTGCATTAACTCTTAGATAGTATTTGTGTCCCACCTGGAGCAGTAGTCCTCAGGTGGTCTTTCATAGTGTCACCATGCCAGTTTTCCACACTTATTTGGACAAGCAGAACTGCAAGCTCACTGTGAAATGCATGGATTTATACACTTGGCATGTTTGTTAGAGGAGAACTTCACATTTTTCCAGTGTCATTTCCAAACCCTTGTATTTTTATTTGTTTGCACAATATCTAGCTGATGTGGGAGGGTTTATTGGAGATCCAGAACCAGAATTACTTGTTCGCTGGTATCAGGCTGGAGCCTACCAGCCCTTCTTCAGAGGTCATTCTAACATGGAGAGCAAACGGCGAGAACCGTGGCTCTTTGGGGAGAAGAACACCCAGCTCATCAGGGAAGCCATTAGAGAGCGCTACGTTCTCCTGCCATACTTGTACACAATGTTCTATCGGGCACACACTGTGGCTGAACCCGTTATGAGGTAAGAGTGTAAGTCAGAAGGCTTAGTGAGTATCTTCGGGATGTTATTCAGATGAAAAAAGAAACACACAAAAAGACTAATTCTGTTTGCATGCTTTGGTAGCGTTTTGAGGAAAACTACGTATTTGGGGTTTTTTTTTTCGAAACGGCATCTGAATCACACTAATTCCATAAGCACATTTTGAAAGGACTGTTGGTCACAAACTTCTCATGATAAAGAACATGATGTATAATATTCTAGCCCACACTTACCACACTGCTTAATGGACTCTGAACTTGCCGATGTAAAACTGTAAAGGTCATTTTGCCCCTCATGTTCGTTCCTGCTGAACTGTTACTGTTATAAAAGCTTATTTCATATTGGTAAATTGCTCATTTGTCTCTACAGAATTTCTATTTTTTTTTTAAATTTAGTACGGAGTCTAATAATCTAGAACAGCAATGCAATTAGAAATTTGACTTCTGTTCTACTGCTGTCTGTCCTCTAAGGAAGTTCCTCAGTGAAACTGGATGCAGTGATCCTTCCGTCAAGACATGAATGGCATTAATCCCTCTGTGTTCCTACATATTTGAAGTTGCTCTAGAACTGTCCTTTTGCACCACATTTATTTACTGTTATGCAAGTAGAAGACATTTCATAGAATCATAAAATCATAGAATGAGTACGGATTGGAAGGGACCTCGAAAGATCATCTAGTCCAATCCGCCTGCAACAGCAGGATCACCTAAACCAAGTCACACAGGAACCCGTCCAGTCGGGTCTTGAATATCTCCAGAGAAGGAGACTCCACAACCCCCCTGGGCAGCCTGTTCCAGTGCTCCGTCACCCTCACCATGAAGAAGTTCCTTCTCAGGTTGACGTGGAACCTCCTATGTTCCAGCTTACAACCATTGCCCCTCGTCCTATCACTACATGACACCGAGAACAGCCCAGTGCCATCGTCCTGACACCCACCCCTCAAATATTTGTAGAAATTCATGAGGTCACCCCTCAGTCTCCTCTTCTCCAAGATAAAGAGACCCAGCTCCCTCAACCTCTCCTCATAAGGGAGGTGTTCCACCTCTCTTATCATCTTTGTTGCCCTACGCTGAACTCTCTCCAGCAGCTCCACATCCCTCTTGTACTGAGGAGCCCAGAACTGGACACAATACTCCAGGTGTCGTCTCACCACCCCTCTTCTAATCCACCCGAGGATGCTGTTGGCCCTCTTGGCCACAAGAGCACATTGCTGGCTCATAGTCATCTTGTTGTCCACCAGGACCCCCAAGTCCCTTTCCCCTACACTACACTCCAACAGGTCAGTCCCCAGCCTATACTGGTACCTGGGGTTGTTCTTGCCCAGATGCAAGACTCTGCACTTACTCTTGTTATAGCTCATTAGATTTTTCTCTGCCCAGTTCTCCAGCCTGTCCAGATCTCGCTGAATGGCAGCACAGTCTGCGGGGGTGTCGGCGACACCACCCAGCTTTGTGTCATCAGCAAACTTGCTGACAGTGCATGCCAATCCCTCATCCAAGTCATCAATGAATAGATTGAACAGGACCGGTCCCAGCACCGATCCCTGGGGCACTCCACTAGATACAGGCCTCCAACTAGACTCTGTCCCATTGACCACCACTCTCTGACTTCTACCCTGTAGCCAGTTTACAATCCACCCACTACCCGAAAATCTAGGCCACACTGCCTCAGTTTGTCTGCAAGGATGCTGTGAGAGACCGTGTCAAATGCCTTTCTTAAGTCAAGATAGATGACATCCACAGCTCTGCCCTCATCCATCCACCTGGTTACACCCTCATCAAAGGCTATCAGGTTGGTCAAGCGTGACTTTCCTTTTGTGAAGCCATGCTGACTGTCCCTAATGACCCTCCTGTCCTTGATGTGCCCGGAAACAGCCTCCTAAAGGTCTTTTTGGCAAGGGTTGAGTGCTTTGAGTTTTGAAGGTGATTTGTGTTGCAGACATAACGTGAGCATGTCTGCACATGGATAGCTGCCCACGTGGTGTGCACTGACATGGCCATGGGTTTTGGAAATGCTTATATTGACATGTGCTTTCCTCAGAAGATTTATTTGATCTTCGATTATGTTAAATTTGCTACAGTAGGTACAGAATTAGAGAGGAAGCATGGTATTTCTTTTGCTGAGACAAGCAGAGTGGAAAATGTGTCTCATTGTGAGCGCACGAACAGCAGGGCTGCAGTGAACGAGTAGATGCCTATGAGGTGAGCCACGCTTTTTGTGTAAGGAAATGCAGAGCCTCTCTCCAGACAAGCTATTACCATTATAATATCTCAAACTTTAAGTAGAACAAGTCCTGTTCTGTAACCAGATGATTATTGCTTTACGCTTCCTTGAGAAAGACTGAAAATTAACTTGTAGTGCAGGATCTTCAGTCATGACCATGAGGAGATGAGCTATAAAAACAGTGGAGAGCTGCTGAGAAAAGAAAGACTGTGCTGCAGGAATTAGTTCATCAGGTGGCAGCACTGCTAGTAGATTTGACAGAAAGCTTCGTCCATCTGTGCTGTGCTAGAAGGGGGGTATTTGTACCGCAGGTTTGTAAGGAAGAAGGCAGGAGGGAAGAAACTGAGGCTGCAGGAGACCAAAACATAGGTACATTGGAGTGGGTCTTAACTCACATTGCACTGAGATCTCTCATCAGTTGCTGAGAAGGGGTATATTAAGCACAGGTTGCCCTAACTTCAGTTCTTGAAAGCTGTACCTTGTAAGGAAAGGGAGAAAATAGAGCCTGAAAAAGCCTTGAATAGGCTGGTAGGAGAGGAGCAACTAACTGAATCTCACTGTCTTTTTTTTCTTCAGGGCTCTCTGGATAGAGTTTCCAGGGGAGACAGGAACTTTTGGTGTGGAAAATGAGTACATGCTGGGTAAGCAGGTGTCTTTCTCTGGAATTAAATTTTTGAGGTGCTAGTGTGTTGCATGACAAAAAGAAAACTCTGCCTAAGTTTTTTTTAAATTAAATCGTAGCTGATTTAATTTTAAAATTTAATTTTATGGGACCTGGTTTTAAAGGCACTTTGAAAATAAAGATCATATGAGATGCAAAAGGCAAGTTCAGTCTCATTCTTCACTTTCCAAAACTACAGTTGGTTTTGACATGAAATGAGGAAGTTCACTGTAGCAGGAAAGACCACAGTCTGCTTCAGGAATGTCAGGGGCAAACCACCATCCAAAGCTGATTGTTCTCACTTTGTTATGGCTTGTTGCTAAAAGCATTTTGGTCAGAAATTACAGAGATGGGTGTGTTTGTATAAAGTATATTCAGCCTTCTAGGAAGGGAGAATTGCAAGGAAATCTCAGAATGGTTTGTGTTGGAAGATCCAACCTCCCAGGCCATGGGCAGAAGCAACTTCCACTAGACCAGGTTGCTCAAAACCCCAACTTGGTATTGAACACTACCAGAGAAGAGTTATTCACAGCTTCTCTGGGCACCTTGTTCCAATGTCTTATATCCTCACAGAAAACAATTTGTCCTAATAGCTGTTCTAAATCTTCCTCTTTTCAGTTTATAACCACTACTCCTCATCCTATCACTACACTCCCTAGCAAAGAGTCCTTTCCCAGCTTTCCTGTAGGTCATTTATAAGTACTGGAAGGCTGCTATAAAGTCTCCCTGGAGCCTTCTCCTCTCTAGGCTGAACAACCCGAACTCTCTCAGTTTGTCCTCATAGGAGAGGTGTCCTGGCCTCATGAACATTTGCATGGCCTCCTCCGGACCCACTTGAGCAGATCTATGTCTTTAATAGACATGGGAGGCTGTCAACCCCAGACTGCATAGCTTTAGCCCTGATGAGATGTAGCCTCGAGGATCATGGCCATCTTTATGTCTTTCTCCAGGAAGTGCTTTGTTAGTGCATCCAGTCACGGAGCAAGAAGCCAAGACAGTGAGTGTTCTGCTTCCAGGGTCAGAGGAGGTAAGGATGGATATGAAGGTGCTCAGCTGTTCAGCCCACAGAAGTACTTGTACAGCAACCTTTCAGCTCCCCATCTCATAACTGCTGAGTGCTCCTCAAAGAGCTGTTGCACAAATTTCAGGTTACCTGTAATTTAAATCTTCCCTCAAGGCTTGCTGCTTCTCATGGATCACCATAAAACACTCAATTGTCTGTTCCCTCTTTTCAAGGTTTTCTCTTTGGGTTAAAATTTCCTTCTGTGTGGAAGAAAAGGGATCTTTGCCCTTCCCATGAGGAAGCAAAAAAGGAAGCTGTGGGGAGGGAAATGTACTAGAAAGAAATACAAGCAAATACAAGGAGATGCATAGCAAAGACTTTGACACCTATGAGTAAAGGAATTCTCGAGATGATAGTGCTGTGATCCATGCCTACAAAGAGTATTTGGCTGCAGCAGCTGAGAGGTTGAGGAAGGGAAATCATTTGGGAAAGTAGTTCCTATGAGAAAGCCTGAGCCTTCTTGACTGAAAGGAAGGACAACAGCAAAGGTGGGAGTCTGTGACATGTAGAGCCTTGTGACTCCACAAATAAACCTGAGGACACTTAGAATTCTTCCAAATATAAGGAGAAAAAGAGAGTAGCCTCTCCAAACAAGTTAATACAAGTACTTTTACTAAGACCTCTGTGAGAATTGACTGCCTGGCACCCTTAGAGCAGTTAAAGCTGCTGGTAAATGTGGTTCATGGCATGTTGCTCTTTGTGACCTGTATTTAGTAATTTGGTTGTTAATTTTCACAGTAACGTAAATAAGCTTATTCTGGAACTTGGCATTTCCAGATTAAAACCAAAGGTATTTTATTGTTTTGCACTTTCTAGATGCTTTAAGACATAAAAGATGTTCTGCAAATTGTAGCAAAGATGAGCTTATTTTTGTGCATCGGGAATGAGAATTTATTCTTCCCCTCCAGAAGGTCATTTGATTTAACAATAAATGCTAATAATTGTACATCTGATATGTTGGGATGAACACTAACAGTCAGGTTAAGCAGAAGAGTAACTGCATCTCCTTTTTCATTTTCCTGAGGTCTGGTATGATTTCAGAAAACTTAAACGCATGGAAAATACAGGCAATCTGAAGATCCCAGTAACACTGGATAATGTAAGTTTTTCTTTTCAAATACAACCTCCACCAAGCAGAAAAAACTCCTCACAAATAGGCTTTTGTTTTGTCAGCATTGGGAATCCAAAAAGTGATTCAATTTCCATTCTGTTGTGGGAATGGAATCTAAAATAGCTTTTGTGAAAAAAAAAGAGTCTCATCTCCTTTGATATTAGATGGAACACGAATGCATCCTGGCAGTAGAGAAAAGTGAGATGATGTAAGGGTGACTTGTCCAAGCAAAAGTGTTTTGCTTGTACATGTAATGGAAAATTCCTGCTATTCCCATTGGTCCTCAAATAGTTTTCTGTTGTGATAGAAGTTCTTCTCAGCTTTGATAAGAGCAAGCTTCAGTTAGCCCAGTTCCAAGTTACAATTACGTGATGGGATTATATGAGCCTTTCCACCCTGGCTTTGTTTTTCACAGATTCCTGTATTCCAGCGGGGGGGCACTGTGATACCTTTGAAGACAGCGGCTGGGAAATCCACTGAATGGATGGTAGATATTTCTTACGAACTGCATGTGGCCCTGGACCCAGAGGTACTCTGACTCCTTTACAAAGTTGTCTTTTACTCCATCTGACCTTTTTAGGTCCTTGCTGCCTGTTCAGTTAGCACAGCAGTGTCTGCCTCTGCATGCCCAGTGCTCTTCTCCATATCTAGTAGTAGTGGGGGCTCCAACCTCCCTCCCACAGTGACCTCAAAGTAATACTATCTGAGAGAGAACAGGCAAAACATTATACTGACCTTTCTCAGCCCTCCTGTAGTCCCTTGGAGGAAGAAGCAGGGAATGAGCAGGCCACTAACTTCCTCTTAGGACACAGACAGAGAATTTCCCACAACTTGTCTTTTCTAATAAATGAGGTAACACCTGGCACCCACATCACTTCACACATCCAAGATGTCCACATCTTCAAGAATTCTCAGAGCTGGACTCCCTGACCCTTCCTGGGGTCACTCAAGCAAAACAAACACCTTCCCTTCACTCTAATGCATAGCATATAGCAAGACATGTTTAGTTTAATTGTCCAGCACTGGAAGCTGATGTTAATTTGTGCTTTTACTGTGTGTTTTACAGGCCTGTGCAGCAGGTGAGCTCTACTTAGATGATGGGCACTCGTTTCAGTATCTCCACAAGAAGCAATTCCTGTATCGGAAATTCACTTTCCACAAGAACGTTCTATCTTCCAGGTAATGGCAATTACAGACAAAAGCACCCAGCACCCTGTGACTGGAAATGCCTTTTCACAGAATCACAGAACGATTGAGGCTGGAAAAGCCCTCTGAGCTCATCCAGCCCAGCCCAGGACCTAATGTCACCCCATCGGCCAAACCACACCACTAAGGGCCACAGCCAGGCTGTCCTTCAACGCCTCCAGGGATGGGGACTCCACCACTGCCCTGGGCAGTCCAGTCCAGGGTCTGATCACCCTTTTTGTGAGGACAGGCTTCCTAATATCCAACCTAACCCTTCTGTCGCGCAGCTTCGGTGCACGAGGCCTTCTTATGAAAGTAGAAGCATTAGGCTAACCTATAGCTCAGTGCAGGCGCAGAACATGCAGCATCCATCATAAAGCTACAGAGGTAAGCAGTGCTCTGTGTAGGTCTGTGGGTAGCAGCACATGAAATACTGAGTTGTCTCCTCTTGTTTCAGTCCAGGTAGAGCAGAGGTTCTGCATATTTATTCAAGTACAAAGATATCAGCAAGAAGAAAGCCTAACAGAGCAACGAAAGAATATGAATGGGGAGATTTACAAACAGGCGACATTTGGGGTGTCTGTGTTTTCTGAGATGTACTTCTTTAAGATCTTCACTGAGTGGGAGGTTGGTCCTAGGAACATGCTTCCCAGAGAAGTGGTCAAGGCACGAGACCTATTCCAGAGTTCAAGGAGCTCCTGGACAACGTTCTTTGATCCTGCCCCTGTACTCAGCCCTGGTGAGGTCCTACCTCAAAGACTGCGTTCAGTTTTAGGCACCTCAATACAAAAAGGACACTGAGGGCATTTTTTTTAGATACTAGAAATCAGTTATAAAATGAAAGATAGTTTAACCTCAGGTGGAAACATCATAATTGAAAAGTGTTAAAATTAACTTTGGGGTTATCCTGAGAAGTTTTAACTGCTCTTTTGCAAAACCACAGGACTCTGGTTGTCAAAGCTATGCTTTTTGCCACAACCCTTTTTTCTCACAAGTTTATGAAATCTGCTCTGCAGTGAGAAATTAGCAGAGTGGGAAAGTTTTACTTTGTTTCAGGAGAAAGAGAAAATAAAACAACGTCAAGAATCTTAAGGGCAAGACTGAAATGTGATGCTGACTTCTTTGTACGATTCTGAACTTCTACTGATGGACAGGCAATACTGTCTATGAATGTAACGTGAAATAGAACGTGTGTGAAATAATTCTCTTCTTTCAGCTGTGCAGATGGAAGAGGACAGTACCACACCATGTGTGTGGTTGAGCGGGTGATAGTTCTGGGATTCAAACAGCAGCCCACTGGCGTGACAGCCAGTTCCAAAGGTAATTAACTACTGTTTTACGACAATGTCTGAAAATACCTTTGTTCTGCTGCCATTCACTAGAGGTGGCAAACTGACTGCTCTATAGAGGAATCGTTACAGGATTAGGAGTATCTTTGGTTAGTTTTCTTACTTTTTTGATATGAAGGGCAGAATTTAGCAAAAGGAGACAGCAGCTACTCCCT
Source organism: Rhinopomastus cyanomelas (assembly GCA_013400115.1). Lineage (NCBI taxonomy): Eukaryota > Metazoa > Chordata > Aves > Bucerotiformes > Rhinopomastidae > Rhinopomastus > Rhinopomastus cyanomelas. Next base: position 9,975 of record VXBP01006757.1, on the reverse strand, counting down.
ACTAGTATTATGTGCAGAAATGCAGAACCCTTGCTTTGTAACATTGGTAAAAGCAGTTCAGAATGAACAAGTTCCCATACAGAGCACGGCCAGAGATAGCATTTTGAAGGAAGGCCCATTTGCTGTGCTGAAACAAGGGTTATTTCTTCAGAAAAGGCATGGACTAGTTCCACAGTTGAATGTAGTGTAGTTTGAAAGGCTAGAAAAAAGCAAATAGTTTTTCCAGTGCTGCTGCACTCTTAGAATCATAGAATCATAGAATCACTACGGATTGGAAGGGACCTCAAAAGATCATCTAGTCCAATCTGCCTGCAACAGCAGGACCACCTAAACCAAGTCACACAGGAACTAATCCAGGCAGGTCTTGAACATCTCCAGTGAAGGAGACTCCACAACCCCCCTGGGCAGCCTGTTCCAGTGCTCTGTCACCCTCACTGTTCTGTGTTTGCTGGGCAGATTTGACTGCTGCTTCTTTTCTAATCTCTGCTTTCCACCAGTGATTGGGATAGTCTGAAGCAAAAATGAGACAGAATCATGCTTGACTGTGTTTGGGAAGGATTCTTCTTAAATAATGTAGTAAGAGTTTACTCTCTTGTTCTTTTTAGATGGGAAAGAAAAAGAAGTGGACTTCACGTACAATATGAAGACCTCTGTGCTGATGCTGGAAAATTTAGCCCTGAGCATTGATGCTGACTGGGAGATTTGCATCTGCTGAGAGGAAACACAGCTTCTTCAGATAATTCATTGGGAGGTCAAGGAGGTCGATAAGTTGGGAGGACTTTAAATGTTATAGTGGTCGTAGCAGTTGTTGTGGGAGTCCTTGTCTGCATCCCCATGCATCTCATCTGGGTCACCACCAATGTCATGGGTCACAGACCCCAACTGTATTTTAACCAAGGGCTCCCATCTAAAGCGTCAGATGCAAAAGGAGGGTTTAACAAAACCACGTACAAATCTGCAGGCCCTGGAACAACTGTCTTAGTTTGGAGAAGTAAACTTTTATGCAGAAAACACACAAATTAAACTTACAGATTCTACACAGGTCCCAAAGCATAACAAATATTCACTTGGATCAAATGAAATGAAGGAACATACTTTCCAAACACACACCAAAGATTCACATCTTCTACTATTTTTTTCTTAAAGCACTAACTTAAACTTGGACAGCTTTTCTGTCCAGCCCTAGGATTGTATCTTTGGGGGAAAAAAGGTAACTAGCATCTGCTAGAGGCTGGCTTCAGCTAGGCATGGAGGTCTGCCCTCACTTTCACCCAAACCGTTCCAGATCAATGAATCGGATTGCGGCTCACTGGCACGGTGCTCACTGTAAGTATTTGGAAATTCCAGTCACAAATCCTATTCTTGTTTGGAAATCCTATTTACTCTTCAGATGCTGGAGTACTTGAGAAGAGCAGATCTCGGCCAGTTCAACAAGCAGCAGCAGTAGCTACACCAGACACAGAGGTTCTCGTCAGAGGCCTGCTTGTGAGCTGCCGTGTGAAAACATGCACGGGAGCCACCCAGTGTGATGGCAGCTACTTCCCCTTTCCAGTCCCTACGAGAATGCACAGATAGGCAGTATGTGTGGGAAAGTAAACAACAGGCTACCCAAAGTGTTCAGTCACTGAAGATTTGAATAGCTTGTGCCTGTCCATTGTGTGGTAGTAAAAGACAGTAATGTGAGAATGCAGAATTCGATCCACTAGCTGGGTTTGCTGAAAGAGTGGGCTTACTCAGCCTGAAGACTCCAGGGGACCTTATAGTGACCTTCCAGTCCCTGAGAGGGGCCTGTCAGAGGGCTGGGTGTGGTGGGTTCAAGACCACAATTTAAGATAAAAGAAAAGAAAGCAAAGCAGTGAGGTCTCGATGACATCTCAGATAAATTTGCTAGACAATGGATGGCTTCGGGAAACTGCAGCAAGGTTTGTTAACTCTATAACTGTATATATAGTTCTATACAGAAAGGAAGAAAAGGCTACACAAGTCAGTGCACACAAACTAGAAACTGTGTCACAAATGCCATCACGCATTCTGAGAAAAATACAATGGGAGGTCACTATCATTTGGGCCTTGGGTCTTCTTTCACATTAGAGATCTGGGGGAAAAGAGCATGTCAGTCAAGCAGAGACGAGCATCACCCCCATTTGCGATACACCGAGACCCAAACTGTTTGCAGACTGGTAAATTCTTCAATTCTTCAGCGTAGCTTCTCCAGCTCAACGCTTTTGGAATGGCCTGATTGCCCAGTGCCTGAACTGCATCCCTCGGTGCAGCCTGACATGCATTTCAAACAGAACCCAGTCTCTGTCTTTCAGACCTAAGGTTTAAGGATTCTCAAGTCCTTCAGCTTTCTTCAGCTAAGCACGAAGGAGTTCTCCCCCAAAGCGTAAGCGCCCCCGTCTTTCTCAGCGGCAGAAACGACAAATAGCCTCTCTTCCTGCTGATCAGTCTCTTCAAAATGGCGGCTTCGTGGCCGCATGGTCCCAGCCACGTGCGGGATCCAAGAGACCGACCGCATGTCTGCGTCAGCAGGGCCACACCCCCC
>VXBP01006754.1:8933-19919 GCA_013400115.1 Rhinopomastus cyanomelas | reverse complement strand
GTTGTAGTGGAGCAAAATATATGTTCTTGCACCTACTAGTATTAAGAGTGTGGATGGTTAACTCCTCTCATTCTGTATGATGACACACAGGCAAATCTGGAGAAAATGTGTCGTACCCTGGAAGACCAGCTGAGTGAGATTAAGACCAGAGAAGAAGAGCATCAACACATGATCAATGACCTCAATGCTCAAAGAGCTCGTCTGCAGACTGAATTGGGTGAGAGATTCACATCTCTGGTGTGCAAATCACTAACGTCAGAAAGCTAGTGTTGAAATTATCTTGCTGGGCACATGGTCTGTCCGACATTCTTTGTCTCCACTCTGATGAGAAATGTGCAAAATGGGGTCATAAGCTTCTGCATAGTCTTTTACTGGACTAGTTTTCAGTGCTATATATCCAGATACTTGTTATCAATGGCTCGAAAAGTATCGTTAATCTGCACACTTTCCCAGGTGAATATTCTCGGCAGGTGGAGGAAAAAGATGCTTTGGTTTCTCAGCTGTCAAGAGGCAAGCAAGGATTTACCCAACAGATTGAGGAACTGAAGAGGCAGCTAGAGGAAGAAGTAAAGGTAGAGAAGGCTTTATATATGCTGTGTTATCCATTAGATTAGATAAGTGATGCTTCAGACAGTTATTGATCTACGAAACTCTCATGATGTGACTGGCAAAATTAAGTCATTTTGTATGACTCTTATCATGTTAACTGTTATCCAGAGTTTATCCATTATTTCTTTTGTGAATGCACAATTCAAAAACTTTTGGTCAAAAGTATCGTCCAGTATTCAGTCAGGAAACTTACCAGGATATTTCTGCTGTCTGCCCAACGCTCTTCTTTGTGCAGGCCAAGAGTGCCCTGGCCCATGCCCTGCAGTCTGCTCGCCATGACTGTGACTTACTCCGGGAACAATACGAGGAAGAGCAGGAAGCCAAGGGGGAGCTGCAGCGTGCCCTGTCCAAGGCCAACAGTGAAGTGGCCCAGTGGAGAACCAAATATGAGACAGATGCTATTCAGCGCACGGAGGAGCTGGAGGAGGCCAAGTATGTGGGGAAGGTGGGGAAAGGAGTCAGACCCAAGCAGTGGATACTTGAAGAAAACACTGTAATATTTAAAGGAAGAAGGCAGTGTTCTGCTTTAGGATGGAATGTCAAGAAGATAATAAACGCATCCTATAATGCATGTTTTTATTGAAAAAAACCCAGACAAACATGTGAGAGGCAGGGAATGCTAAATGGAAACAACACAATATGCAGACAAATAGGTTAAGAGTGTAGACAACTGACTAGGAAGTAGTTAAGTACTAGGAGAGTAAGAAAGAAGCTGGCCCAGCTCTGGTTTGGGGTAGGGTCTCAGCTGATATATATATAGATTCCCTTTACTCTTAAATCATGAGTTGTGATTCCCATGTCCCAGGAAGAAGCTGGCCCAGCGCCTGCAGGATGCAGAGGAACATGTTGAAGCCGTCAATGCCAAATGTGCCTCCCTGGAAAAGACCAAGCAGAGGCTGCAGAATGAGGTGGAGGACTTGATGATTGACGTGGAGCGATCAAACGCTGCCTGCGCAGCTCTGGATAAGAAGCAGAAGAACTTTGACAAGGTCATTTGTGCTCCAGGACGGCGCTTCCTGGGCAGAGCATCCCCTCCTGATTGCCATATCCATACTCACTCCCCATTTCTCCTCAGATCCTGGCAGAGTGGAAGCAGAAGTATGAGGAAACACAGGCTGAGCTGGAAGCCTCCCAGAAGGAGTCTCGCTCTCTCAGCACGGAGCTGTTTAAGATGAAGAACGCCTATGAGGAGTCCTTGGACCACCTGGAAACCCTGAAGCGTGAGAACAAGAACTTGCAGCGTAAGTTGCCTCTCCTCTGCTCCTGGCTGCCCTTTCTCATTACCCACTGTTATCCTCCACTCCACATGGGTCTGTGCCTGCAGGGTGGCAGAGATGCCTGTTGCCTTGGTGTGGTAGGGCCCTTCCCATTCTGCTCTGTGTCTGACCGTGGAGTTGGTTGTTGTCCCCGCAGAGGAGATTTCCGACCTCACGGAGCAGATTGCGGAGGGAGGAAAGGCAATTCATGAGTTGGAGAAAGTCAAGAAGCAGATTGAGCAGGAGAAATCTGAACTCCAAGCTTCCCTGGAGGAAGCTGAGGTACAATCTTCCATTTGTATTTACTTTAAATATATTTTAGCAGTCTCATACAGAATTTATTAAATTGTGTGCATTGAAAATAAATTCCAGGCACAGGAAAGAGGAGAATTCTTAAATCCAGAATGCACTGGATGAAGCTTACATACATGCCCATTGTTTTCCAAAAAGAGTCACTATAGAGCAGTGTGAGAGATAAAAGCTTGAGGCTGTCAATGAAAGTCAAGCAGTCTGTGTTCATATCTTCCACAGAAAAATAGTCTCATTTGAATACATTGAAGATATTTCAGAATAGAACAGGTAACATCCTTTCATTGACAAGGTGTTTCTTTCTTATTTAGGCCTCCTTGGAACACGAAGAAGGAAGGATTCTGCACCTCCAGCTTGAGCTCAACCAGGTGAAGTCTGAGATTGACAGAAAGGTAGCAGAGAAAGATGAAGAGATTGACCAGCTGAAAAGAAATCACCTCAGAATAGTGGAGTCTTTGCAGAGCACCCTGGATGCAGAGATCAGGAGCAGGAATGAAGCCCTGAGACTGAAGAAGAAGATGGAGGGAGACCTCAATGAAATGGAGATCCAGCTGAGCCATGCCAACCGCGTGGCTGCCGAGACACAGAAGAACCTGAGAAACACACAGGGAGTGCTCAAGGTGTGTTCAGCAAAGCACCAGGACAAGAAAGGACATCCCTGACATTTCTGGCATCTGACATTGCTGCCTTTCCACTCCTCTTGACTCTTTTACAGGATACGCAGATACACTTGGACGATGCTCTCCGGACGCAGGAGGACCTGAAGGAGCAGGTGGCCATGGTGGAGCGCAGAGCCAACCTATTGCAGGCTGAAGTTGAGGAGCTTCGTGCAGCCCTGGAGCAGACGGAGCGATCAAGGAAACTGGCTGAGCAAGAGCTTCTGGATGCCAGTGAACGTGTGCAGCTTCTCCATACCCAGGTCAGGGCATGGTGCAAAAGCTTAACACACACAGAGGGTTGCCATATGTGAGCAGCTAGGTCAAGTGTAGACAGCAGTGTAGAATGCCTTCTCTAATGCTGTCTCCAAGGAAAGGTATGTTGGGTGCCCACAAATACCATTTTATAAGCAACCATTTTGAAAACAAAACATTTTTCATGTCTTAAATGATTAAATATCCTAGCATATTCTTCATTTGAAATACTGAGTTAGTTAAAAAACAATCTATGATGCTTTGCAACAGAACACTAGCTTGATCAACACCAAGAAGAAGCTGGAAACAGACATTGCCCAAATTCAGGGTGAAATGGAGGATACAATCCAGGAAGCCCGCAATGCTGAAGAGAAGGCCAAGAAGGCCATCACAGATGTGAGTTGGGGGCTTTTTTCCCTGCCAAAGGTAGGTGTATTCTCATTCACTCTATCTCCAGCCACAAAATGGCTTTAAACCTTTGCACTCATCAGGCAGCCATGATGGCAGAAGAGCTGAAGAAGGAGCAGGACACCAGTGCCCACCTGGAGAGGATGAAGAAGAACCTGGACCAGACGGTGAAGGACCTCCAACTTCGTCTGGATGAGGCTGAGCAGTTGGCACTGAAGGGAGGCAAGAAGCAAATCCAGAAACTGGAGGCCAGAGTGCGTAGTGCTGCTATTTGTGCATGAGTGGACATGTCATGTAAGTAGCCACTGGGGAAGCTGCAAAGATGCTCTTCTTGTTGCAGGTGCGGGAGCTGGAAGGGGAGGTTGATGCTGAGCAGAAGCGCAGTGCTGAAGCAGTGAAGGGCGTGCGCAAGTACGAGAGGAGGGTGAAGGAGCTGACCTACCAGGTATAATTGGCAGGGGCTTCTTGGGCTCACACACCTCCTCCCAGGAAGTAAATATTTGTGCATTTGATTGCCAAGGGGAATTACTGACTCCCATTCTGGGGAATTCAATGTGCTCTCCATCCTGTTTGTCAACTGCTTTAGTCTGAGGAAGACCGGAAGAACATTCTCAGGCTTCAGGACCTGGTGGACAAACTGCAAATGAAGGTGAAATCGTACAAACGACAAGCTGAGGAGGCTGTAAGTGTCACTTGGATAACAGCAATTATGGAGGTTGTAGAGGAGCTGAAGAATTAAATATATTAAATTGCCAGTGGCAAACACTAGTGAACAATAAATGAGGGATTTAAAGGCTTTATCACCCAGATAAAACAGATAAAAATAAACAGATAAATTACAAGACCAAGGGACAAAACAGCTTCTCATGTGTGACACAGTGCTGCTGCAGCTTGTCACAGTGGGATCCTAAATGAGCAAGTATGAGGAGGCCTGTGTGAGGCTTATATGTAAGCAGTAGTTGATGGAGGATGGAGGTCTGCCCGTCCCCTAGGGCCTAGCCAGTCCCACAATATGGAGGCAGAGTGTGAGAGAAACTGTACCTTGGGCGCTATATCACCAGCTCCCTCTCTCCACACAGGAGGAGCTGTCTAATGTCAACTTGTCCAAGTTCCGCAAGATTCAGCATGAGCTGGAGGAAGCTGAGGAGCGTGCTGATATTGCAGAGTCACAGGTCAACAAGCTACGAGTCAAAAGCCGAGAGTTTCACAGCAAGAAGATAGGAGAGGAAGAGTGAGGATGTCATGAAGAAGTGAAGTAACCCGAGGGCTGCACAAAATGTGAACCCTCCTGTCGCTTTCTTGTGCAATGTGTCTTTGTAACTTTGTAGATATCTAGAGAATAAAGACTGTAGATTCCTTTGCATACACAGAAGAAGCAATACTTTTGGTTGTTATGATTAATAAGACTTTGGTGTGGATTGTTGTTTGTTTTGTTTCAAAAAGCCAAATTAGTTTTCAGCAGTAATCTCCAAAACTTAATTATCTTCTAGAGTGAGATCCAGAAACTGTTCTACACCAGATACTATTAAAGAAACAGCCATCGAAGAAAACAAATTTTGATCTATACTGCAGTGTTTTACAACATTAGTATCTACATTTAGACATTTTTTCAAGAATAATAAATATCGTGAACATTTTACAATTCTTACAGGAATAGATATCAAGAGGAATTAACTTTAATTATCCAAAGATGGAAATAAGAACAGGTTTAGAAACATGACAACACATACAAAATATTCAAGACAGGCTCTCTAGAATACAAGGAAAGCACTAAATCTTGTAGCTAAGTATGGCCAACCAGTGCTTCATGTCTTCTTTAGGTAGCAATGTATGGGTAGTTATTTCTATGTTGAGTAGAAAAAAATAGCCAACAGTCACTGATATTTTCAACCACACATGGGATAACAATACAAACAATTAACTCAGAACATAATGTGTGAGCAGGACAAAGATTAGTAAAATCTAACCATGAGGAAGGACTTCAAAGAAGAAAGGAATTCTTAACAGTCTGAGCCAACTTTCAAATTACCTGCACAGGAAGAACCAGCAGAGCTCAAAATATGGAACAGCCATTCTGCCAGCACCAGACCCTGGTGCACCCCTGTCTCAATTCCAGAGAGCACTTCAAGAAGCTGTGAAGATGCAGGAGAAGAGTGCTGGAGTTAGAATCATAGAATCATAGAATCATTACGGATGGGAAGGGACCTCGAAAGATCATCTAGTCCAATCCGCCTGACACAGCAGGATCACCTAAACCAAGTCACATAGGAACCCGTCCAGTCGGGTCTTGAACATCTCCAGAGAAGGAGACTCCACAATCTCCCTGGGCAGCCTGTTCCAGTGCTCTGTCACTCTCACCGTGAAGAAGTTCCTTCTCAGGTTGATGTGGAACCTCCTATGTTCCAGCTTACAACCATTGCCCCTTGTCCTGTTACTACTACTCAGAGAGTGGTGGTCAATGGGACAGAGTCTAGTTGGAGGCCTGTATCTNGCACTAACGCATGTCTTTCTTTAAACACATGGTATCAAACGCAAAAGCTTGCTTGCTTGGCTCAGCTGCAACTGTGGCTCAGTAGAACTGTGAAGTATTTCTAGCTCCATGGGTCCCTTTTAAAACCTGCTGACTGTCTAGCAAATACCACGACAACTTGGAGGATCATATTTTGATGCCTAAAAAACCCCCTTGTTCCACTTGGACGGTATTACAATGACCACCTAAAACAAACAAGCTGACCTGACTGTGGAAGAATCATAATGCAACTGAAGCACTCAAAAATGCTGGAAGTCATCTCTCACCTGTAAGAAAATCTGGCTTCCAAATATGTTCTTTAACGCTCTACTCATGACAGGTAATGTTGCAGGTTCCTTAAATGGTGACATCTTGGTCTGATTATCTGCTTTAAATGGACAGAAGTCCCACACAGTGTACCCGGCTGACCTGACCTTGCCACTGGCCATCCCTGAAAGCATGTTGGAGTTTTCTTGGAATTAGAATGGAACATAAATGGGAGGAGTAAGAAAAGCTAGTTTATGTGCACTTTGTGATTTGCTGACATAGCCTGAAGACAGGAGTCATTTTGCACCAACACACTATTTCTGGAGTCAGACTGCTTGTGACCTGCTAAGTGGGTCTACACTGGACTTTTTCCAGCACTTCTGTGTCCCTCTTGAGCTGAGAGGCCAGAACTAGACACAATATTCCAGATGCGATCTCACCGGGGCAGAATAGAGGGGGAGGAGAATCTCTCTCGATCTGCTAACCAATTCCCTTCTAATCCTCTCCAGGATGCTATTGACCTTCTTGACCTCATGGGCACATTGCTGGCTCATGGTCATCCTGCTGGCCACAAAGACCCCAATGTCCCTTTCTCCTACACTACTCTCCAACAGGTCAGTCACCAACCTATACTGGTACCTGGGGTTGTTCTTGCCCACATGTAAGACTCTACGCTTAACCTTGTTATAGTTCATTCAATGTCTCCCTGCTCAGCTCTCCAGCCTGTCCAGGTCCCACTGAGTGACAGCACAGTCTGTTGAGATCTCAGCCACTCCTCCCAGCTTTGTGTCATCAGCAAACTTGCTGACAGTGCACTCTAATCCCTCATCAAATTGATCAGTTAATAGATTAAATAGGACTCATCCCAGTACCAATCCTTGGGGGACTCCACTAGATACAGGCCTCCAACTAGACTCTGTCCCACTGACCACTACTCTTTGACTTCTATCCTGCAGACAGCTTACAGTCCACCTCACTACCCGATCATCTAGACCACACAGCTTCAGTTTGTCTGCAAGGATGCTGTGGGAGACTGTGTAGAATGCCTTACTGAAGTCAAGATAGAATATATCCACTGCTTTGCCATCATCTATCCACCTGGTTATATCCTCATAAAAGTCTATCAGGTTGGTCAGGCATGACTTCCCCTTGGTGAAGCCATGCTGACTGTCCCTAATGAACTTCTTGTCCTTGATGTGCCTAAAGACAGTGTCAAGGACAAATAGTTTTATCACCTTTCCTGGGATGGAGGTGAGGCTGACTGGTCTATAGTTACTTGGGTCCTCCTTCTTACCCTTTTTGAAGATTGGAGTGATATTTGCTATCCTCCAGTCCCCTGGCAGCTCTCCTGATTCCCATGACTTCTCAAAGATGATGGTTAGTGGCCTAGCAATGACTTCTGCCATCTCCCTTAGCACTCGTGAGTGCATCCCATCAGGGCCCATGGATTTATGCACATCCAGTTTGCTCAGTTGATTCCTAACTCAGTCTTCATCAAACAGTAAATATCTGCTTCTTCTTGATACTGCAAAGGTGGGGGCAGGCAGGCAGGCTGTGCCTGATGTATCCTTGGACCTCAAGTCCTTGTAATCTGTAATGTCAAAAGAAATGTCTGAAAAGACTCAAGGGAGGAGCACTTTGGGAAAAGCAGAGGTAATGGTGGGGCCTGGGTCCACAGGCAGGATGTAGGACAGTACTGTGAGGCAGAGAAAGTGTCTTTGGACATGAGACATTACATAACATACTGCTACTTTTCAAATTTATAATTATTTTAGTTACAGAGAACCTAAATATGATATTAGGTGGCGCTCTGAGCAACCAAGTCCAGTGAGATACATATGCCTAGCCATGGCAGAAGATCTTTAGTGTCTCTTCCCATCTAAACCCTTCTGCGACTCTAAGATTCTATGAGTTTTGGTCTTCAAGCAGACACACTAGTGAGTTGAGAGAGTTTTAGAAGTCAAGCTAGGCAGGATGTTTACTCCCCTTAATTGCTCTTGTCAATGTTTAGATTTTTCTGCCTTTCACTCCTGTGAAACCACAGTACTCCAAATGTTCCATCCTGCAATACACCTGCCTTGGTTAGCCAGAAATCTGTCCTTAATGAAGGATGCAGTATGTTCAAACATCCACACTGCAATTTGGAACTACAGAAATCAAAGAAGGAGACATTTAGAATGAACACTGAGAAAAATCTGTTTTTACTAGGAGTAAGGTATGGATGAATCCTCATGAGAGTGAGGGGCAAATGAGCATGAAAAAGATAATATAAGATGACCTACAACAATTCTATATGTAACTCTATGCATCTTACTCTGTTGTCATGAGATGTTCAGAGTGTTCAAACTAGTGTTTGGGGCATAAATAATTTGTGACATTCCCTAAGAATACAGACACTGCTCCAACAAAGGATATTATACATGCTCCTTCCATTCACAGTATCCAAAAGCAAGGCTTTAGAACCATATTAACCAGCTGATATTTTTGCACCTCTGTTATCTGTCATTGATCAACTATTCTCAGAACTATTCTGGGGGATCAGTCACTTAGTCAGTTTTACACTTTACTCATAACACTGGTTCCTCTTTGCTGCAGATCCTTTTCTTTCTTCAAGTCCTTCTACCACCTGCTGTCTATCTTTTTGCCTGTTCTACCCAGAGACCATTCAGACTTCTCACTGCACTCACCTGCTCTGTAACAGGAGCTCTTCAGCTGCTTCGATGAGTGATGGAAAGGACATTTTTAGTGTCACGTCCTCATCCAGGATCCACTCTCTAGTTCTCTTGATGCTTGCTAGAAAGATAGGAGGAGCCTGAGTAACTGAGCAACTGTGACATTCATCCAGCACTTTCCCAGGTATTATTTTTTTGCCTTCTCCACTGTTAAGTGGTGCTGACCCATGTTTGCTCTTTGCCTGCTCTGTCTTTGAAAGACATTGCAAGAGTGAAACATTGTACACACTTACATGGCAGACTTCTCTACACCATTATGATACACCAAAAATACATTGAAAAAGCTAACATTGGAGCAGAAACAAGGGAATAAAATTAGGATACAAAGATTTTCACAGTCCATCCATGCTCTGATGCATGGGACAGGGCAGTCTTGACTTCTTACTCCAGAAATACTAGTTTACTTTTGCCATGGCCAATGTCATGAAGGGCCAAAATTGATATGTACTGACTCACATTAATATTTTACATATCTGATACTTTGGTTCATCTGTCTTCATAAAAAATCAATTATTACCTCTAATTTTATTAGGATTTTTTTTAAAGGACCTAGAATAAGAACTTGAACTAGACACTTCCAACAGAGAGTATTAAAAGCACACATTTAATTAGTCAACAGGATAGTGAAAGATTTGATAAGGAAAGTGTGTCTTACCATCTCCAAAGTCCAGTACCCAGCTGCATCTTAGTGTTGGGAAGTGTTGAGATGAGAGGTCTTGCTCTGAACCATCAGTGTTTCAGCAATTCTGTTTCTTTGGTGCTAACATTCCTGTGAGCTCTCATTTTACACAGAGGACAGCAGAAATGCTGTTGCAACAGAAGCTGGGTATTCCCTGTCAGAGAACTAACTGGAGACCACAAGGTGCTCTGATCCCTCTAGCATGCTTTGCTGATCCTGAGACCATGGCTGACAACAGCACCTGAAAACTGCAAATTCTATGTGTAATAATTTTGAATAAAACAATCTGATATAGCAAATAATCCAAAGAAGTCCAAAATTCAGTTTAACTAGACATGTTGGTATGTTTGTCTGTATTAATTGTGAGCTTTTTAATGCAGCTTTATTGCCCTGAGGAAATGTCTACGTACATGTGAGTGTTTCAGAGTTTGCTACCACATTTCCTATTAACTGCATCACCGGGACTAATCAGTTTCAATGTGAGAAAAAGTTCTAAAAGATGATCCAATGGTCTCATCTCAAGCACTAATATATATGTGTGTATATGTGGAGTCCTCAGCACAAGAATGATGTAGACAGACTGGAGCGTGTCCAGAGTAGAGCCACTAAAATCATCAAGGGAATGGAACATCTCTTATATGAGGCCAGGCTGAGACAGTTGGGGCTGTTCAGTCTGGAGAAAAGAAGGCTCTGGGGGGACCTTCTTTTGACCTTCCAGTACCTGAGGGGAGCCTTCATGAAGGGAGGGGAAGGTCTTCTCAAAAGGGTTTGTATGGACAGGACAAGGAGCAATGGGTTCAAGCTGGGAAAGGACAGATGTAGACTGGATATCAGAAAAAAGTTCTTCAATGTGATAGCGATTGATCACTGGAATGAGTTGCTCGGGGAGGTGGTGGGGGTCCCATCCCTGGAGTAATTTAAGATCAGGCTTGATGATGCTCTGAGTGGCCTGACCTAGATGGAGTTCATAGGATCATAGGATCATAGGATGTTAGGGGTTGGAAGGGACCCAAGAGATCATCAAGTCCAACCCCCCTGCCAGACCACGACAAAACTATCTAATGCAGATCACAGAGGAACATCCAGCCGGGCCTTGAAAGTCCCCAGAGAAGGAGACTCCACGACCTCCCTGGGGAGCCTGTTCCAGTGCTCCGTGACCCTCACAGTAAAGAAGTTCCCCCTTGTGTTGAGGTGGAACTTCCTCTGCTGCAACTTACACCCATTGCTCCTTGTCCTATCACAGGGAGCAAGTGAAAAGAGCCTGTCCCCCCACGTCCTGGCCAGCCTTCAGATACTTATAAACATT
>VXBP01006743.1:0-11808 GCA_013400115.1 Rhinopomastus cyanomelas | reverse complement strand
AGCACACACGAGCGGGCTACATACTTCCTGCCTCTTCTTCCTTTTTTCTACTTTCTCTAAACAAACCGCCCGCTCTGCTTTTTCATAGGGTAACCCAACACGGACATCCGGGGTAGGTCCAGGACCAAGTGACACCTTCCCCCAGGACAAGTCCCCTGTGGGGGAGGGGTCCTCCAAAACAAAACAACTCCTTTTTCTTTTCTTCTTCATGAAAGCAGAACTGCTGTACGTTTGAAAACGCTAGCAATTTTCAAACTACAACAACCTGAAAGCAGAAATCTTGAGCAGTAGAGCTCTTCAGAACTTACCTGCTTAGCCCATCCTACTCAAAGGCCAAAGGTAAGTGTGGAATCAGTAGCAGGTGTAGTGACTGGAGGATAAGGAGACTGGGGACTGAGCAGTCATGGTGAAAATGGGTATGAGATTGTGGACATTAATTTGTGAGCGAGCCTGGGAGCTGCAGGCATGGGGTGTGGCATGCTCTGGATCACCTACAGGCAATGGGATGATCAGGAAGACACAGAAGGCTATCAGTGAACAGAGCATGTGGTGCAGCTGCTTTGCTGCTCTCCAACATCTGGAGAGGCCAGCAATGGGCCTTATCACACAGACACATGTCCTCACCACAGCCACATCCAGTAGGTGGTCCCATGACTGTCCCCCACGAGATAACGTGTGTCCATGTCACATAACAAATGCTACCTCGACCTTCCCTGTTCCCTTACTCCTCTGTTTTGTTTGACCATCTGGTAATTACCCACCCGGGTCTGTCTACCACCAGCACTTCACTGCCAGGCTCTCACTGCATCCAGTGCCAGGAAACACCTGAACGTCGCTGGTCTCCACTCCATTCTGTTCTCTTTCCTGAAAGAATCTCTGTGTGGGACGTGGCCTTTTCTTCTCTCCACAGGCCAGGGTCTCCAGTGCTGCCCACTGTGGATCAGCCTGCCTCGGGTGCCTGTGACCTGACAGGTGCCGGTTTCCCCCTCCGAGTACTGGGCACTGAACGCGTGGCAAAGCCACAGGTCACCTTGACTCTGCAAATTAACTCGCTGTTAATTCAGACACCTCCAGCCCCCTACACAAGGTGGTAGCTGTGAGATAAACCCGAGGCCCCAGGTCCGCAGAGGCCTCCCAGGAGGGCTGCAGCGCCGCAATTTTGCCCCGCGCTCCTTCAGCTCCGCACAGGGGCCCTGCCCTGCGGCCCTTCCCCTCACCCCGGGTCTGCCCCGGCCCCTCCCATCGCCTCTCGGTTCTGCTCGGCGGCTCCACCCCGCGGCCGCTCGGGCCCCGCAAGGTTGGGAAGCCCTTGGAAACGCCCTGGGTGCAGAGGACACTGAAGAGGGAGGGCACTGAAACCTGAAGATCGAAGGCTTCCCTCAGTCTCGCTTCTTATAAAGGACAAAGTTGGCCCATTTCCACCATTTAAAAGTGATTTATTTTGTCTGATTAAGCTTTTGCAGTTTTTAATACTTGATCCTATTATTTATATTTCTATCTGTAGAGCCATACACAATTTCCCTCAGCAGAGTGAAGAAAACGGTTTTCATGCATAAAGATGAGATGCACAGTTCTTTGCATTGTCATAGGGAGTAACAGCAAATGTTGTTCCATGTAGCACCAAGAATTTTAATTACAGTGTGAAGGAAAGACACCACGAAAGATGCTTGTTTCATGGTGAAGTCTTTGATATTTTTACTCTGAAGTACACGCTGTTTTCCAAGCAATGAAAATTAATCTTTACATTAAAAAAATTAAACTGCACCTTTTTAAAAAACTCAATCATTTTACAAATTAAGCTCTGAAATCTAACTTCTTGCATAGCAGATTTTTAAACTTTGAAACCCACACAAATAAAAATTCTTTTCCTGGTCTTCCTTTCCCCCAACCTGGTCCAACAGTAGGAAGTTATTACTGAATATACACGTCTACATCATGAACCTGGACATTCCTTTGCAAATTAGCAAACAATCCTAAATCTTACATTTATTAGTGTGAGAATGACACTAAAGACTTCAATATTTACTGTCAATTGAGCCAATTCAACCCGACTTTCCAAGTCAGTAAATATTTTGGTACCATTTCTAAAGACTCAACAAAGAACAAACAAACAACAACCACAAAAATCAGAGTTCAGGTCTTTCACTCTTTTGCATCGGCAGAAATAAAACACCAGCTCTGTTTTCATTCCAGAGATGAGGGACTAGATATGACAGGTGATTTCAAATACATACACACAGTCATTACATGGAAGCACAGGTGGGAAACAGCAATACTTAGTGCAATACAAACGCTGCAAAGGAGGTGATAAAATTCAACTTATTTTCTAAAAAAGCAATAACATTCAATATTAAATCAACCCAAAGAAAGACCTGTTGAGTAAGGAGATTTTATTTGATGTAGCTGCCACTTAAGAACGTAACTTTACTGTTTGCCCAAAGCATCTGATACTGCAAGGAGCCAACAGAGACAGGCTTGACCTCCTCTCCTCTCATCCTTTTAGCCATTCACACTTTCAGGATCAGGAAGCAACTACAAATTCAGCGCTTTGTATTGACCAGCTGTGGTGGGTCTCATTTAATCACATCTCTCCAACTGTGCAATCTCTCTCCTGCAATACCAGTCTAACCAGCACTGTACATTGTTACCAGTACATTTCCTGTATCTTTTAAGAAGGCATCTCAGTATGTTTAACGAACCAGAAATTACCAACAGAGTAGGTACAATGGTCCAAGCTTACAGACTATGCTATCCTTTATAGTCAAATCTACATGTAGCCTGCACTTGTGTTGCAGTCGGTTTCCCGAACTCTTCCTGAGCTGCCCAAGAACCAGACACTTCCCACATGGTTTTAAGATCTATTATTTACTTTAGCTGAAGAAAAAGTGATAAAGTAACGACATTGCAAATGCACGCTTTACTAATGCGGGTGCACATTATCTTGCAGGTTAGGTTTATATTTTTGCTTGCGTGGCATATGGTGACTCCCAGGGCACGGCAAGGCAGCTTCTATGGCATTTTTGTACCAGAAGATGCAATACCATTGCCAAATTAAAGCTCAGTCCAACAAACTACAGAACTATAGGACTCTGTTTATACAAGACTGAGACCCTATATCTGGATTGAAAAGATAAAACATTAATGTTGCATGACTTCCAAGACTACTGTGATATTCCAATTCAAAACTGTGTTAATGAGTTTATGCTAAAACCCACTGTTAAGATGCATATATTCTATAATCCAGGACTATCAAATAATCTTACTTCAAGGCAACACATTTACTCCAGGTGTCAAGGCTGGCTTAAGTATTTAGTTATTAATTGTCTCAACTGCCTTGGCTTTTTTTGTTGTACCTGTGTCTGTTTGGTAGAGAATGTGGAGTTAAAAAAATTGAGTCTGCTACTTTTATCATGAACAGTCTACGCTCAAAGCAGCGTAGACTGTTCAGATATAACTTGCCCTGATATTAAGGTCTCGTATTCACACTTAATTGCTCAATTCAATACTTAAGCCTAATACACATCATTAGCTATACAGCACCACAGTTGTGCATTGGTAGTTTACAGACATAACACAAGAGCCCTCTCCTCTTCATAGTAATTTGTAATTTATATACAATGATGTGACAGATAGACATTAGTATCAGACAATTAGTGAAAAATGGCATGCAACTAGTTGATTTTGAATTATACGCATTATCTTCCACTTAGGCATTATTAAGTGGCTCATAGTGTGAGCAAGTATTCCTGCTCACACTCTCAAGCTTAATACAATCTTAGGTATTTTCACATTGATAACGTCTTTCATGATGACATTCACATTCAAGTGGAATTCTTTGTATATGCATTCTTCAAGTTACACAAAGCCTGCAAGCTATTGCACCCTTAAACAAGCCTACTTCTAGGAAAAGGCTGCAAAAGGTACATTTTTATTAAGATTATTCAGAGCAATAAAATCATACTGTTCATACAACAGCAGATCAGTCTCCTGCTGCAGTTAAATAGCACCTGTTTTCAAATTATTTCTGAAATAATTCTACCTGCCTAAACCTTCCACTTCAGCAGTCATCCAGTGTGACTCTCTAGCCTTAGACATACTGTCGATGCCACCTTTGTATAAGTTTATGAAGAAAGCTTGCCACGATTACAAGACAAGTTCTATCCACAGGAAAAATGTCCTAGATATCCTAGACCATGCACGTAGCCCACAGGCAGTGCATGCCAACACTCAAGGGTCATCAATGACACTTTTGGCTGATGTGAAAATGGGAGTTACCTGTCCGGTCACCTCACCTTGGTCAGACACATGACACAATGAAGGAGGACAACAGATGCCTTTGTCTTTGAAGATGGCACAAGTGTATCTATCAGAACTAATCAACTTGTGGAGGTGCCAGATTCACTTATACATACAGAATCCTGTTTTCCTAAAATACACCTAAAGCTGTGGAAATGTCACAATTACTTTATCTTCCTACAGTTTTTTCTGGAAATGAATATTAATCACATCTATGAACAGTAGAATTATCTGCATAGATTATTTTTTTTCAGGTTATTCAAGATTCACCCCTAACAGGCACATGTCAGTGAATCTTCACTTGCAGTAAGCAGTCAGAAAAAACATTATGTCCTTCCTAGTGTTGCAGAAGGCTTGGAATGCACAAGTATTAGGAGGGTAAAAGCTACTGTGATGACAAATAATAAACTGGGGACATGTAGAACTGTTCGACAGCTTCCTCGCTCCAAAACACTGATGGACACTAATCTGCTGTGAACTGCCCTTCACGCTCACCCCAAAATAATCATTTGCATTTAAACCAGTCCTGCTCAACATACTTCACTCCAAAGCAGGTCAAAACCATTCTTGAGCACCCCTGCTCTGAAATGTTCACATATTTCTGCTGTTTTAAAGAAGTTCCAAGATTGCCTTGTCAGGTGCAACACCTTAATACTACTCAGCACATTTTTAAAAACCTCTGTCCAGTAAAGGCATTACACCTAAAATTCAGAACTTAAAGCCCAGTCTCAACTTGCACTAACATTTGTACACACCCACACTTCCTACATTCCGTACCACAGAATACCATTTCTGTGCGTGCTCTGAAATGTAAACCGCGTTAGTATTGGTCTCCTACCATCTCCCTAGAACTCACACACAGGTCTCCCATCTGTCCTGTTACAGCAGTTCATTCTTTACAACAGAATTCTTACAAAAATAATTTTCTTTTATACGACAAATCAGGGGTTACTGCAAGTTACCAAAAAATCATCTTCAATGCCACTGCCACTATTTGGAATTTCTCTTGACCATTTTTTCCCCTTCTAGAAGGTTACCAGTGGGGGTTGGAGACCTCATTTCCTTCTGTTCTCATTTTGTAGATAAGCACATTATATGCATGTAGCATGGGACACCTAGGTCTGTGTTCAGATGGAGGGGAGGGCTGGATGAGGGTCCTGAATTCCAGCTGCTGTTCCAGTGAAAAGTTGTAATGGAAGTCTGAAGCAGAAGGAAGCATGGCCAACACACAGCAAGGCAAATCCTCAGGAAGATACAGGATTTTAAAAGGTACATGATTTAAACAGCTCTCCGCTTCCCATTGGCTTAAGCCTAGTCACACTGCCTTGCTCAGTGCAAAAGTATCAAGTTCACTGGAGCTGTGCCTCTTCCCTCATCTACTGCACAGTCAAGAAATTTAATTGAGAATTCTGCGTTGCACCGCAGTTGCTAAAGAGGGAGTCCTAAAATTAATAGGGACAGACACGCAGCACTGTGGTGTCTACGTACTTCACTGCTTTTAGTTAACAGCCTTGGGGTGGCTTAGAAATACTAATTTAAGAAGCCATAAATACTTTCCATCTTAAATTATGTTTAGATGCTCCACTTCAACTAAGTTGCTTTAATTGTGACAGTTCCCATTCTGCTGGCTCTGTGGCCTCACAAACTTTGTTCCTTTGAACTGCAATTCAGATTTCACATACTGTTAGTGTTATATTCCACCAGCATCATGCCCTGTAACTTATGACTGTATTCTTTGAATGCTAAGCAGTCTGAAATGTTTCAAATAAAAGCCTTTCAGCAGAATCTATGTAGGCTGGGCATCCTTTGAAATTACATGAAAGGCAAGAAAGGTGCCCGAGTTTCTCATCACTTCTGCCTTTAATTTAGCTCAGATGAGCCTTGTACTCTTTGCCACAGCAACAGTATTATAAAGTAACAAAGTACTTCAAAGTGGAATTTGAGTATCAAATTAAGTATCAGGACAAGAGATGGACTCAGGTGTGACCGCAGGTGACAGTATCAATTCAACAGTCACCTATTGAAAAATATGGAAAACACGTAGGAAGAAAGGTATAGAAAGTAATGGATTTTTACTTCACAGCAGCCCTATAGTAAAAGCATACTAACTGGTTAAATGGTAGAGAGAAAGTATGCTACAATTCTCCTGACCATGTGCTAAAACAAGAGCCAGAAAATTATAAATAAATAAAGTTAAAAAGGTGTGTAATGCTTCCTCCACACATTACAAGTACATGGTGGAACGCTCTACCAGTAAAGGCTGTTGATGCCCAAGTGCTTAAACAATACTCTGGAGAAGCTGAAACATTTTTTTGAATCACTGTAACAGCCAAAATACATTTGGATAGCTTGGTATTTTGCAAAATGAGACAACACGTCAAGATTTCACCAATCCTTTGATCGGGAGTGAAGGAACAGAGTCCTGGTACTGGGGACAAATAGTTTTACAAATGCATTACAGGCATTTTATTCCTCTAATATCAATCACTCTTCCCAAAGCCAGGGATAGAACTGGTCTCTTTTAATGTTGCTGTCAAGGAGCCTCATTAGAACAAAGAGCTGCCTTTTCCACTGCCTCTATGCTGTCAAAATTCAGAACTGACGCTACTCTACCAATAACACCTGCTCCCGACTTTGCAAAACACAATCTTTTGGCATGCATGAAATGAAGGAAATGACCAGGGAAAGGAATTTCTCAAAAGCAACACTGTAAAACTGCAGCAGGCACAGTTCATTCTGGCTGCAGCAGTGCTCTGAATGTACAGTTTCAGATTTGATCATTAAAATCCTGTCTTGTGCAAGTATTTCTATCTTAATTATATTAAGATTTCATACACTCAGAGAGCAACAGAGGTGGATCTACCTAAAGGGCATGGGTTGCTACATGGGGAAGTCCTCAAACTCCCTTGGAGTGACTGGGAACACTTCTCCAGCAATGCTATTCAGTGTACCTCGCCCAGGCAGAAAATCACAGTTGGCGTGTAATAAAAGACATGCACAGACTGACAGATGTAACATTACCAGTATGCAAAAAAGTTAAATGAAACAAATTAAGAAGTCCAAACTTTAAATTCAGATTGTTTATTGTAAACAGAGTAACTCTAGCACTCAGTCATACTGGCTGTGTCACATGCACCCAATTCCACATCAACTGCTTAAAATAGCACTTGCAAAAATTACAGTTATGTAACAATAATTTATAATTTCTTACATAAACTAATCAACAAGCACTAAAACTGAACTACAGTGTATTCTAGGTAGTTTTTTTATTGCTTGTAGACACTGCAGCTTTGGATCCAATGAAATGAATCCATTAGTATGCCTGAGTTTATCAAAATTTACTGCTGTATCAAACTCAGAAACTGTAAAATGCTGGAGAACACTTAAAAGCAGTTAATGATCACTGGGAAACTACATGGGTTTCCACATCCAGTCACAGAACTTTAAAATTTTACATTTTTTCCTCTGGAAAACACGATTTGTGAGATTTGTTAAATATACTACTGTTCCAATTTATTGATAGAATTTGTTAAATTAGTGTTGATAGCTCTTCCATGAATATATATGTTTATTTTTACATACGATAGAAGCCATTTATTTTTCTTCACTGTAAGACTGGTACGATGAAATACTAAATCCTAAAATATATATTTTGATAATATGCTGTCAAGGTTTTTAATATATATGTTACAAAATACATTTACTAAAGAAAAACTATAAACAAAAGCAAAATGCAAGAGGGCGAAAAGCCCATTTCATGTGAAGGATCCATGAAAAATCTGGTGAACAGCAACATCTTTACTGTGTATGCTTATACCATGTCTATTTTTTTCCTCTCCTTCAGCTGCAGAAAAATGCTAGTGGCCTTCCTTGGCAACAGGCTGCATTACAAGCTATTGCCAACTTTATTAAAATGATTTTGAAACATACTGTTAAACTTAAACAACTTTGAAATACACTGTATTTATTCAATTAGAAGACATTGTCAGATAAGCACAACTTACCCTGAAAAGTCTTCACTTAATTTGGTGGCTTCAGAGCCAGCATAAGAAACAATATAGACCTAATTACAAGAACAGCCCTATCAAATACACCAGGGTTCCAATGTATAGCAACATGTGTGTCACATAGGCCCCTTAGTTTCAGGCTCTTTCTGTAAGCAAGAAGCTCTTAATATCACCCCAATTAACAGAGCTCTGCATAACCTATCCACAGGGAAGAGAACTTATTAACTGGTAAAATGCTTCCTTACCTTTTTCTGCTTGTGAGTTGTCCCAAGCACATGACCATTCTGCAGAAGTCAGTAAACTTGTTGAAGAGTATATATCACATATTGTTTTACTGAATTATGGGGTATATATACAATTTGTATTTCAGCATAATTCTTGATCCTTCTGGGTTTTACACAGCTTTCTTAAAAGATGTAGGAACATACATTTTGTGACGTAACCTGAAGCACACTTGGTGCTACAGTAGTACTGCTAACCCAGCACTGCACTTTTCCAAATGCCTTCCTGAAGGACCAGGACCCTCATAGATTATGACAACAATGGCATATTCTTTGCCAGGTCCATATTTGACATTTTACCTGTTCTTGAGTCAAGAACTAATGTTTGCTGAAAGTAACTCACACTAGTAAGTACTTTGCTGGACTGAGACCTAACATAACAATTGAGGCAAAACAGATAGCGCTCTCCATCAGTACATGCACAACTGAAATCAAAACATAACACCTAGGTGAAGTCTTTTATGTATGGAAACAATTCACAGTAACGTTGAAAAACTGAACATTATGTTAACAGTATTAAGGGACTGGGACAACAATAAAAGAATGCACTATTGAAGTGTTTCCAGCATTTTACTAGTTTTAATACAAAATGTCCCCCAATTTGTATAGAAAGATTAAAACCATGCCCAAATCTTCAGTTATTCTCATCAAGACAATTCCCTCACTACCGTGTTGTCAGACTTCTCTTTTTTTTTTTTTCCCCCACCAGTCTTCATAAAACTGAAATAGAAAATATGTTGGTTATATTAGGATCAATTAAAAAAAGTATCATTCAACACATTACTTCAAAAAAATGTCTAAGTCTATATATTTAAGAAAAATTGTTGACTCTATCCCAAAAAGGACCTACTTTTCTCACCCCTCCAGTATTATTCGGATACTAAATCACACCTTTCAGGAGTAACAAGCATATTTCAAACTATTGTCTTGGCTCTGGAGGGTTATTTTATCAAAACAAAAATTTGAAGGGATATGCTATTTTAAAAATATACTGCATCTACAAGTGGTTTTTTTTTTTACTATCACTTCAGTTGATTTTGGTTTTCAACAGGTTGTCTGTAATATAAAGGACGCATGACCAGAACTGATTTTTATATACTTTCGATCCCTAACACACAGCTAACCAAGAAGAATCTGGGACTTTTCATAACAGACAGAACCATTTATCCTAATGTTCTTTAATAATTTTGTCCATCATGAAGTCCCCTGGAACCGTGTCAGCACTGTTCGCTTGCTTCATCCATTGGAGATCTTCAGAGTTTTGCAGCCATGAAATTGATATGTGGTTTCACCAGTGGGAAGAGTGGCAGACTGCGCTTGAATTCTGTCATATTTTCAATCACACTTGGCTGCAAAGAAGCGTATGCAAGAAAACGTCTGCTCAGTATCTTTAAGCAGAAAAGTGAGAAACACCCCTTCCTTCTCATTTTAACTTCTGTTACCGCTATGCATAAATACATGTATTTTGCTCTCTTCTGCAGTTAGTGACTTAGAGTTCACTTTTACAGGATTCCCCGATGCATACAGTTATTTCTTTTGAAATAAATGGTTTTGTATGTACTGTAGCTAATTTATAACTATAATGCAGTAGTTGAACTACTAATAATGGCAGAAACTTTAGTAAAAGCAGAGGTTCTCCTTTCATTTACAAATTCTACTTCAGAAAATCCTTCCTATCCTTTTGAATAAGAGGAAGCATAACCATAAAACAAACAGCAATTCAATTAAATATTAATTTGTAGCTAGAACTAAAAGTAACTTATTTTCAGTCATAATGGCTAGTATCTCCACATATAATTCCTAGTGACATCTCTATCCATGATGATTATTTCACCTGCAAGGACCGAATAATGACTACCACCTCCCATCTACCATCACACTGCAAAAAGTTAATTATCTATTGGAACACACACTACCAGCCTTCATCAAGAATATTCATTTAAGGGGCCAGTGCTATTGTTATTTAACCACACAGAGAAATTTGTAATAATTTTTGTTATTTGACTAATTGCATTAGTCAAATTGCTACATCCACAGGTTACACAGTAACAAGAACGTGCATTAACATTAGAGGCTTTAAGAAAATGAACAGATAGCTGGTTTCGGTAGTGGTGGTTTGAGGTTGGGTTGTTTTGCTGTTTTGTTTGGTTTTTTTTTAAACAAGAAAGATAAATTTCTTGAAGCATATGAATCTTTCTCTTGACATTGATCATATACAATCAGTACTTTCAGACAATAATTAAAAAAATCTGTATTTACTACACAGTGTAAGTACTCAGTAGAGTTTACTACTATTAGATTTCAATGGAATAGAAGGAATAAAGGTAACAGCAGAGTCTGTTAAAAAGACAAATGACAAAGCACGTTGAAACAGCCAAGGTGTCAGCCCCAAAAGAGCATAAATTTGAAGAATTTTCTTCTTATTCCATCAACTTAATGGTATTAAACTTCCATATTAAGAATGCAGGGCAGGAGGGTTTGCAGGGGAGGTTTTGTGTGCTATTTCTTTTTTTACCTGTGGTAGTGGTGGTGCTGGTGCCAGGTTCACATCATTTTGGCATGGAAATTCTCCAACAACAGGGCCTATTTAACACCATCAAAATTAATTCAGGACTGCAATTTAATTGGTAACTTTTACATGATAAATTGTTTTCTCTCATAAAATGTCTATATACAGCACAGGTTGTTGCAGTATCTCTAAATAAGATTTTCTGAACATTTTGCTTTTATGTTCCAGACTGTCTTTAGACATCCATTATGTTCATTACCCATTAATCCACTATGTGATCTGAGAACATGTGCTGAAGCAGTAGCTTTGGTTCACCATACTTACACACACAGAGATCTTGCTTAACCAACCTGATCTCTTTCTGTGACTATGTGACTTGCCTGTTGCATGGGGGAAGGCTATGGATCTTATCTACTTGGGCATTAGTAAGGCTTTGGACAGTCTCCCACAACATTCTTCTGGAGAAACTGGTGAATCGTGGCGTAGATTAATGTACTCTTCACTAGGTTAAAAACTGGCTGGATGGCTGGATCGTGATTAATGGGGTGAAATTTAGATGGCTGCCAATCACCAGTGGTGTCCCACAGGGATCAGTTTTGGGGCCAGTCTTTACTGATGACCTGGACGTGGGAACTCAGAGCACCCTCAGTAAGTCTGCAGAGAACACCAACTTGTGTGGGAGTGTTATCACAGTATCACAGTATTACCAAGGTCG
>VXBP01006731.1:212-10453 GCA_013400115.1 Rhinopomastus cyanomelas | reverse complement strand
CCACTATCTCATGGTCACTGCACCCCAGGCAGCCTTCCATGTTGTAAGCCATCATGATTGCCTGAATTCTGCTTTCCGTTGGACAGGTAGATTTTATGCCAGGTATGGGTAGATATTACCTTGTGGGATAAAGAAAACCTTAGAGAAGCACTTACTTTTCATGTGTTTTTTAGACACACTTACACATCCAGTTTCGAGGTGTACTGGCAGGCTACTGTCATATTTGATTAACATGCTCTTAGAAGCAGACTTCTGGGAATCACTGAAGTATTTGTTCAGAAAGCTTTTGTATGAGCAGAGTTTCTCTGTGAATACACAGTGTATAGCTTCAGGCAGTCTGTCAGAAGTCTCTTACTACTGATGGTTTCTACCATAACTTCCTGAACATTCATTCTCTTGGCAGCTTGAATTTTGGCTTTCTAGCCCTTGGAATAAGATTGTATGTGTATATAGTATTTAATAGTAACCTCACAAGTATGTTTTTTGTGTATTGCCAAAGCAGCTTTGTTCACAAAGACACTTGAATAATTTTACTAAAAACAAAAGAGAATTTTGTTGGAAAATCTATTTTCACTGCCAGAGCACTGATGGATTTTCTCAAGCATACTTCAGAATCAGAGTTCTCCAACTGTACTGTAAGTGACTGAGTTTGCTGCATTTAAGGACTAGCTGCAGTGCTACACATGGATTATATTACTGAGTGACTGGTGTGAAACATAAGCTGTTAATGTTTTGTGCTGTATATTTGCTCACCTTTTTCTAATTCGTGGTGTTATCCTGTACAGCAGTATCTCAAATATTTACAGCTGAGTACAATGTATTATCTTTGTTTCTTTAAAGGCATTCCTCTGAAAGCTAGCTTTTATCCTGCTGTTTGACCTAGAACTTAAAATTGTAGTATATCTGGTATTATGTGGATTAATCATACATTCTTCTTTGCTGGAATTCCAATTGTCGTGTCTTGGCATTTTCTTAATATGGTCTTGCTGATGGAGTGCTCAGTTGCCCTTTTAAGGATGTATTTATACAGTGTAAATTCGCAAGTGATCTGTGTGGGTTGTACTGTGACTTGTGGATCATCAGTGATGTGTTACCCATTTCCACCACAGTCAAATTGAAAATAGAAATACATGACAATCGATCTGCTATGGCAAGTTGATTTATCAGTCTCCCTCCTTTACGAAGAATGCTGAGGTCCTTTCATTGCTTTCCTAACTCATTTGGATTTCTGCTCAGAAATTTCTCTTCAGAAATCCAAGCATTTACTGTTTTCTTTTGGGTGTTTTCTGTGACTTCTGAAGTATGTGTAGTAGTATGTAACTTCAGTCTTAGTCATCGGGGCATATCTGGTGTGCTTGAGTCAGCATTGCACTTGGTGATAGATCCAGAGCTGGAAAGAAAACGCACAGGACAGTAGCTTATTCAGGGCTGATAGATCAGCAGAACAGTACAATCTGACCACAAGAAACAGATTTGCTTCTATCCAAAGTAAGTCCTTGGGAGTTGCAGCTAAGCTGGTTTAATGTCTGCGTTCTGAATTTTGTAATGCTTTTACTCTCACAGTACTGCATGCATCCCTCACTACCACCCCATGTGTCTGTCTGAAATTTTAGTAATTCAAAAGCAATGCATTTTCTCTTAGGATAGTTTCGTATTTAGTGAAAACATTTCTTAAATTTTTCTGCTTGAACTGCTCTAGCATCTTAGCTCTCCACTTGCTCACTCTATCTCCTTTTTCATTTTTTTCCTGGCCTAAGGTAAATTCTGATAAGAAAGCGGCATCTTGTCCTAATTCAGCAAAGTGTTGTCTTGTGTTTGAAGTAGATTCTCTGCTAATGTTTGTTGTTTTAGACTGTGATAGCCATGCATACTTTATGAAATAACTGAGTCAATAAGGTTGTGTTCCTAGGTCTAGCAGTGATTTTTGCCTCAAAAGGGTTTTTGCCCTTTTCATACTGAATCATAGAATCATAGAATCATTAGGGCTTGGAAGGGACCTCGAAAGATCATCTAGTCCAATCTCCCTTCCACAGCAGGATCACCTAGACCAAGTCGCACAGGAACATGCTGTGGTGTTTCGAGTTTTCAGTGCTGCAAGGGACATGCAGCACTGAAAACTGGGTACTGGTTTTGTATGAGAAGGGCTTATTCATAAGAGCCTGAAGGTTCCTGTCACAAGATTTTAAATACGGTGCTGCTTGGAAGATGGATGCAAATGATTGCTATGTATAGTATGGCCCCCAAATGGTAAAATTGTTCTATGAATTTCAAAAGGAATTGAAGAAAAGCTTGTTGGTATAAGCTACTTCTGAGGTGTTCCTAGGCATTTCTGGTCATTAGTTCCTTCTGTGTTGTCACTAGAAGTGTTCAGTAGTCTTTCCAAAGCCACTTTGCAGATGCAACAACATACTGATAGTCTTTTTAGGGTAGAAGGATTGAAAGTGTGCTCCTGGCTTCCTTGGTTTACTGGAAAATAGGCATGTTCTTTTACATACACGTTGTGTCAGTCATGCTTTTAATTTTGCAGAAAAGAAACAGCTGCTTTCCAGGTGAACAGTCAAATCTATGGGCCTTGTTTCCTTTCCCACCCACATAGTTCCCTGCAACACTGGAAAAGGAATTACAGTATTGTTAAGGTTTAACCATTTCATTTTATTAATTGACGTATGTGCTTATGCTTCAGAAATTCTCAGCTTTGTAGGTCACAGCTGATGATTTTACTGTATAAAACAGAGTGGTCAGTACTTACTAACTGGGTTGGACTTTCTTTCCTATTAGGTTTGGTATTCACCCTGTGGCTGGCCGTATGCCTGGTCAGCTGAATGTACTTCTGGCAGAGGCTGGTGTTCCCTATGATATTGTACTGGAAATGGATGAGATCAACGAAGACTTCCCAGGTTAGCAAATGAGCAATAAGTTTCCAGTAGATTGGATTTGAACTTGTAAATTTTTATTTTACTCTGTTTTTACATCACACAAGAATTTTAAAAATAGAAAATATCAGTCAGGCTGTTCAGTTTCTGTTTGTACTTGTGAGACCACTGTAAAGGAGAAGAGTTCTTTCTCTTTCAGTCTGACTCCTCCTCCATCTGATGGTGACTCTGCTGGAGAAACACCAGTAATAGTCTAAATTCAGAAATACAGTACTGATAGGTAAAGCAAAGTGAGATGTTCAGTGCAGGAGTCCACAAAAAAGTAGATCTTGAAGGGAGTTGAAAGTTGGTCCCTCCAAAACTAAGGTTGTTTGTTTGGATTTTTTGGTAATTGCTTGTAGCTGTGAAATAAATTATTTTCACATTTAAAAAGAAATGTGTCTTTTTATTACTATTACTGCTCCATAAAGAAAAACCATCGTGACTTCCTTAGGTCAGATTTGCTAGTCACTTGACCCTGTCATGTTTTGCAAATTGTCCTAGCATTCAACATATAACATGGCTTTCTTTAAGTATTAGGAAGTTGCTGATAAAGGTTTTTCAAAAGAATAACCAAACGGAAAACAAGAGATTTTAAAGTGATGGTACTATGAGTTTTATACTGAAACAGCATTTCAGCATAAGAGAATTTTAACTTTTGTGTGGCAGAGTAGTCTTGCAATGAAGTTGTGAATCATTACAGTTTGCTGAAGGTAGTTGATAGCACACTTGGAATCTCCCGTATATTTTGCCCAATAAGTTTGTAAAATATTTGTGAATGAAGTCTCCATAATTGCAGTCCCCTGTAAATAATTCTTGTTTCCAGAGATCAGACTTAACACACAAACGTGCATCAGCTTCAGTGTTCAAGTGTTGGACAATTTTTTATCAGTTTCATTTTCTTTATCTTCTTGCAGAAACGGACTTGGTCCTTGTGATTGGTGCAAATGATACAGTTAATTCAGCAGCTCAGGAAGATCCGAACTCTATCATAGCTGGAATGCCAGTTCTTGAGGTCTGGAAGTCCAAACAGGTGAGATTAAAGCAGAATTGCATTAGCATCTACCTTAGGTACTGTGCTTTTAAAAACACTGTTTATAGGGTAAGCTAACTAAATTCTGCTCTTCTGGTGTCTTTGAGAAGTTTTTCTGCAAGTTGTCAAAAAAAATAGTCAGTACTTTGCAAGTGTGATGCACTGTTCATGGTTTTGTAATCATTAGCAAGTGCATTAGTGATAATGACTGCAGTAGAAAAAGCCAATGAAAATGTTTCTCCAAAAAAATACTATTAGAATAAATGATGTTGTGTTCAAATTTGCATCCCTGAAGCTGTACAAATATATGCAATTTAAAGTTTGTTCATTTAAGAAATGAATAATACGCTTAAATAAAATAACCATAAATAATGAGTAGCTGAGTTGAGACTTTTGTCTAACTGAATGGAACTGACCATTTAGTTCCCTCACAAGTTTTGCTCTTTGAAAGCAATGTCATATGATCTAATATACAGACTTGGTTTCTCTTGATGTGAAATCTTCAGTCTCTTGTTCTGAACCCAGTTGTAGCCACAGTTCTGTGCTAATGCACAGAAGTCATAGGCACTTACATTTATCATTGTTCTGTAAGTGTGTATTGCAATTTGAGATGTGCAGTGGTTAACGTCGGTAAACCTTCAGGTTTTCTGCTGAAGGTGCTGTGATAATCAGCAAATCAAAGAACCACTGAAATTTAATAGCTAAAGCTATCTGAAATTAATTTTAACTGGTTTGTGTGTGGGTTGGCTTTTTTTTGTTGTTGTTGGGTTTTTTTTTGTTTTTTTCCTTTTTTTTTAAACTGAATGCCATGTATGAATTAATACAGGGTAATAGTCCGGAGAAGTACCAGAGAGTGTTGCAGCAAATACTGATGTGAACACTCATCTGAATTATGTGCTGTCAGAGAATTGTGTTCATAAAGCAGTTACAAAGTCCTCCTTTAACTTTGTGTTGTAATCATCAGTCCCCACCTTGCTTTGACTTTTATTACGCAGAATAATGTAAAAGCATATGCTTATGTAGTATCCATTCTTGTCTAATATTGTGTTTATGATGTTTCTGCAGCTGATCTGCTATATTAAAATTTTAAATAGTTTTGGTAGCAGATTCTGCTACAAAATCAGATCACTGTTTTGGCCAGGGTCTCTTCCTCACTCTTTGTCTGTGGAGTTTGGTTTTGTGTTCTTTGTTTTCAGGGAGGGGTGGTGGTTTGTTTTATGCTGTTTCAAACTTGAACACTTTATGTGCAGGTCATCGTAATGAAGAGATCTCTGGGAGTCGGTTATGCAGCAGTGGACAATCCAATCTTCTACAAACCAAATACTGCCATGTTGCTGGGAGATGCTAAGAAGACATGTGATGCCCTGCAGGCCAAAGTCAGGGAGACATATCAAAGCTAAATACTGATTTATGTTCCAAAACTACAGTTTTGTCACAGATAATGTAAAACAAATTAAAAGAATCTCTTGGTGTCATAAGGCAGTCAGTGTTTGGAGAAGACTGCAGTGACTTGTAGGAGATGTAGTTCAGTCAGACAATATAGGCTTTTCTGAAAGGATGAGCACTTTAGCTCTTCAAACTATATCTTCCATGAGGCAGTGCATTAAAGAGCAACAGTATGCTTTTTAAGGTTAATATTAACTTGTCAGAAACAGGGACTAATAAGTGATGGTCATCTTTAAATAGTTATTGGCTTCCATCTCCTTACTGTCTGTACCATTATGGAAATTCACTAAAAACATGCTGTGCCAAAATTGTACCCAGTCTTATCATCAAAGGTGTTCTTTGGCCAGTGTGGATGAGACAGCTGTTTATTTCATCAAAATGTATAGCAAAATTACAAGCAGATGCAAATAGATGCTTACAAGAATGGGGATACTAAACATAATGTTCTGTTTCTTTTGTAGATTGCATGTATGCTGTGAATCAGGAATGTTTTACGAAAGTTCCTTTGTAAAAAAATGTAGGTTTTGTAGTGCTCATTTGTGATATGTAAAGCAAAACGCGGGATTTTGGGGATCTATCGAGCGATCTTCCATCCTGACAAGGAAATGTACACTTGTTTGCAGTGCTTAACTGTTCTGAGCTGATGCTAGAAACTTCATCTTTTCCAGCTGTTGCCTTTTAAAGTGTTTCAGGTTCAGGCAGATAATCTTCACGGGCAGATTACCTTGCATACCTGATCTTATCACAGAATTTGGACTAGTGTTGCAGTTTATTTTCACTTAAACTTTAAACTGTGTTTTCTACTCCAGAATTTAGCAACGCTTTCCTAATATTTCTGTGATGCTGGAAAAGGCACCTGTGAACACATTTAAGATGCTGGAGTTTATTAGATTCTTATTCTACATAATGAAGCTATTGTTTGGGCAGCATAGAAACATACCAAACGTAAAATCCACTGTTTTGTTTATTTGACTTCTCCCTAATCTAATTAAAAGCACTGTTAAATTCCTGTAAGTTCAGCAAAGAATTACACTATGACATAGATTGCTGTTTTGTTTTTATTACGCTAAGTGTACTTGAGTGTAACTCAAATATTTGCCTAATAGAATGAGCTTATCATGTTTCCATAATGATGTAGCAACTGTCCATGGTGATGACTAAATAGAAATCTTGAAGGTCTTTTCAGGTCTAAACGATTCAGTGATTCTGTGACTCTCTGAAAGGCTGCACTTGTATTAGAAAGCATTCATATCTGAGGATGACAAACTATTACGAAACAAGTCTTGAAATTAATCCATCTTGACTGATAAACAGTTTTTGTTGCAACATTTATAGAAACCTCATACAAAACATAATATTTCTATGTAGCTACCTCTGTTTTTATGTGAAGCTCACTTAGAACACAGAATTTTAACAGGTAGTGCTCTAAATAAATGTAACAATGTATGAAACAAACTACTCTTTTTGAAAATCTTTTCTGTAATTTGAAATAAAAGGGAACATGTAAGCATTAGTGTGTTGTAGTCTACAGGGAAAGACTTGCCATTAAATTTTAATTTAAAACATTGTGGCAGCTACGTTTGAATGTAACATCTGTGGCCTCTTGATTTCATTGTATGCAGCTTATTTTTTTTGCAGACCTAAAAGAGAGGAGGGAAATGGGAGAAGGGAAGCGACAGGGAACTAATGTGTCTCCCCTCCCAACTAAGCAAAAGGGATTTCAATGGATTTAAAAAGCATATTTTTTGTCTGGTCAAACTTGAAGTATCTTTACTGCAGCGTGCAACATATCTCTGCTTATATGTAGCTGATATAAGACTTAGGTTTTCTTAAAGAAAAACCCAAATAAACCAAAAAATGTGAGGGAACACATCTTTTCCTTTGTGTTCCTGTGTGCAAAAAAACCCCATACTGCTAGGTTTGATCAGAGGTGCCAGTGTTATGTTTAAAACTGTGCTTTACCATGGAACACCATGTTATTGTTGAAATGCTAATAAAAGGTCAATTGTTTTTCTTTATTGATCACTGTATCTTTTTCTTCCTGCTGCATTATCTGAGTAGTCAGATACTGGTTTTGGGACTTAGAAGATTAAAATGTCATCAGAGGTGGCTGATACTGAGGCATCCTAGTCAAATATGCATATTACTTTGCTTTTTTTGATTCAAATTGTCCTTTTAAAATACTCATTTTGGGTATGGCTGATGTCAACTGACCTTAGCAAATTCACTATGAGCTTTTCTAATACAGAGGGATAGAGGACTTCTGAGAGCAGCTGATCCCAGTATGTCTTGCCTTTTTTACTCTGAAAAAAAAAAGGAAAAAAAAAGGCTTTAGGAACTAACCTGAGTGAGTACTTAATTTTTTATTGGCTGATGTGCAAGACAAATTCTATCCGTTTGAGTCTTGCACCATACAGGTTTGTTTAAATTCTTAATAGTTTAATTCTACTAGTTGTTGAAGTCAATTATTTCAGTTACTATCTTCAAAATGAATGATACTCTAATAATTTTGGCCATGTGGTAATCTATTCATTGTGTCATTGCAAAGATCTGACATGCAGGTTTCATGTTTTCTTCAAGCTTTGGTCAAGCTGAGGCTTGAGGTCTCTTTCAGAGGCTGTAGTCTGCTGTTGAATCATGAGTGTACCTACTTTCCCCTCTTGACTGACCAGCTGACCAGGGAAACATATAACCTGTTTACAGATGTTTATTGTCACCCGAAAGTTATTTGCCTTAGACTGCCTCAAGCAAACTATGCAAATCTGATCGTATCATTGCAAAGCAGTGCACCAAGACCAAAAATATAGGATGGAGGACACTAATGTGTTTAGCTGGTGGAACTTTTGAAGTTTGCAATGTATATGCACGGCTATGAAACACTTTGAATCTTTGTTTTTAATACTAATTTGTTGCACTACTAGAGTCATAGAGGAATTTTGTTTGGAAGGATCCTCTAGAGATAATTTGATTCAGTCTTCTGCTGAAAATAATGCCAATTTGACCAGATTGCTACAGGCTTTGATTTTAACATCTCCTGAGTAGACATTCCACAGTCTTTGAGGAGAGGCTGAGGGAGCTGGGTCTCTTTAGCTTGGAAAAGAGGAGACTGAGGGGCGACCTCATTAATGTCTATAAATATTTGAAGGGTGAGTGTCAGGAGGATGGAGCCGGGCTCTTCTCAGTGTCATATAGTGATAGGACGAGGGGCAATGGTTGTAAGCTGGAACATAGGAGGTTCCACATATCAGAAGGAATTTCCTCACAATGAAGGTGACAGAGCACTAGAACAGGCTGCCCGGGAGGTTATGGAGTCTCCTTCACTGGAGATGTTTAAGACCCACCTGGATGTGTTCCTGTGTGACTTGGTCTAGGTGATCCTGCTGTTGCAGGGGGATTGGACTAGATGATTTTTCAAGATCCTTTCCAATCCCTAATGATTCTATGATTGCATGATTCTATTATTATTACCCAAGCCTTTCCCTATTAAAGGGAAAAAGCAATGAAGAAACTGGGAGACAAGAGGACTGGGGGAGCCTAAAAGTAAGGAGTGTCTTCTGAAAAAAGATTGTGGTTGAACTGTAGCACAGCATGAAATTAAGTTATTCTATTACATGGTCAGTCTAACCCATAATTTAAAAAATCCCTAGCAGAATGGGAACTAGCAGCTAGTGAACATAAAAAGCTCAAGCAGATTTTAAAGCTGTCTCATGCAGTAATAACTAGCAGTTGCCCTATTAAAATCTTACAGATGTGGATAGTAAAAACCATTGGGTTTTCTGATTTTGCATACTTAATCTCATTGTTGTCATAGGCCATGGTGCAATGAACTTAAGTTCTCGAGTGTTTCATGGTGTATTTGTTAATGTGTGGACACAACACAGGAAGTAATCTCTTCTCTGATTTATAGGCATATCAACAGTCCTTACTTTTCCTCAGCATTTTATTTTCAAACATATTCTTGAATCTTAATTAAGTGAAACATATGAGGTTATTTAATTATGTTTGAATTTCAAAATCAAAGAGGTGTGATCAATATAGCACACTGTATTAAGTATTATTACCCTGCTGAGGTAACACTGAGTTTTTAAAATTTTCAGAGATCATAAACGAAGCTTTCAATGTGATGAGTTTGATTGGTGAACAGTGTTAAAGTTACCCTTGGAGCTTTAATTTTGTCTGTAGACCTCAAAACTCTTTTCTTCTGTGGTGTGATGGAGTAAGAGATGACTTAGAAGGGATGTGGTTAGAAGGTTAAAGAGGTTCTCCTTCCCCTCTACTCTGCCCTAATGAGACTGTATCTGGAATATTGTGTCCAGTTCAAGAAGGACACAGAACTGCTGGAGAGAGTCCAGTGCAGAGCCTCAAAGATGGTGAAGGGCATCAAACATCTTCCTCATGAGGAAAGGTTACGATTTGGTAGCGATTACAGAGACCTGGTCGGACAGCTCGCATGACTGGAAAGTGGCCATGGACGGCTATGTCCTTTTTAGAACGGACAGGCCAGCAAGGCGGGGTGGAGGAGTTGCCCTCTGTGTGAGAGAACAACTGTAATGCATTGAGTTCTGTCCAGGGACAGCAGAGGAGAGAGTTGAGAGTTTGTGGGTGAGGATTAAGGGGCAGGCTGGCATAGGTGACACTGTTGCGAGTGTCTATTACAGACGTCCAGATCAGAGTGAGGAAGTTGATGAAGTCTTCTACGGCCAGCTGGCAGCAGCCTCACAGCTGCAGGCCCTGGTCCTCGTGGGAGATTTTAACTACCCAGACATCTGCTGGGAGACCCACTCAGCCAGCCACCCACAGTCCAGAAGGCTCCTTAAGTGCACTGCTGACAATTTCCTGATGCAGATGGT
>VXBP01006728.1:111270-158191 GCA_013400115.1 Rhinopomastus cyanomelas | reverse complement strand
ATTCTATGATTCTATGATTCTATGATTCTATACCAGTCCTCTACGTGCTTGCTGGAAGAAAATCTTCCCTGCCTGGATGTGTCAAACAGTGCAATGTCTCTACGCTTTGACAAATAGGTCAATCTCTTGAAGCTTCCTTCTGTAAAGTATCTTCCTCAAAATGTTTTTTCTGTTCCTCCTAATCCTTTCCCTTTTTTCCTTCCCCTTCTTAAAAAGAAAAGGCACAAATCTCCAGTACAAGTCTTGCACCCTGCTGCATCGTAAGAGTGTCCCTATACTGAAAATACACAGCTACACCTTAGTGTGCCTGAGGTAATTCTAAAAGGTGGTTTTGGCACCACAGGACACCACAGCAAAAGCTGCAGGACCTTGGCACACTGGATGGCTGGCCCTAGCCCTCTGCTGTCTTGTAGCTGTTAATCTTGGGTAGCTTGCCCGCTTCCCGATGCAACTCAATGTTAGAACTGCAGTTTAGGGGTAAGTACACAGAGACCAGCCTTTTCTAGTAATTCTAGAACCACTTTCCACAGGATTGTAAGTGCCTGCCTCTCTTCTGTTAGCCCTCATGTATCACAAATGGCTTCTAGAAAAGGGTTCTTAGTTTTCAGCCCTCCTTTGACTATTTTTTTTTTAAGCTTCAAAACTATAGGTGAGAACAACGAGAGTTAGGCAGTGCCACCACTTGTTTGTGGCTTCTTTACTTCAGGACTTGATACCTCTTCACAACAGAATGATGTATGTTACAATGACAAAACTGCCTCAGCGTACTGGAAATGACTGACTTCTAAAGTCAACCAATTTCAAATAAGATAGCAACATGTTTTTCAAATACGTTTGTGTTAAATGGATGAGCTTTACCTCTGTCTCCTGCTTGGTAAAGGCATTGGTCTTGAAGCAATTCAGAACGTGGTTCATCTGAAAGCAGCTGAGTGATCCCCGAGGAGATAATGGTACTGATGTACACTAAAAATGTGACAAAGAGCTCCCCTAAGAGTTGAAAGTTAAGTGTGACTTAGAATTTTTTTTCCCATTCTCTGCTGGGTGGTTTTCCTTAGATGCCATATGTGAGAAACAGAACTCCCCACCAAGTGTCAGAACAGGTAGTATTTTCTTCCCAGTGTGTTTAACTGTAATTGTACCGTTTGATCCTTGGCTCGTGCCACTGATCGCAAGGGGCCATGATTTGAGTGGTTGTGTAGCAATCTGTAAGCTGTTTCCTTTAGCAGAGCAGAGATATCGACTGTCCGTGTATAGGTTGGAGACTGATCTGTTGGAGAGCGGTGTAGGAGAAGGGGACCTGGATGGGGTCCTGGTGGACAGCAGGATGACCATGAGCCAGCAATGTGCCCTTGTGACCAAGTAGGCCAGTGGCGTTCTGGAGTGGATCAGAAGTGGAGTGGTTAGTAAATCCACAGAGGTTCCCCTCCCCTTCTACTCTGCCCTGTCCACATGTGGGATATTGTGTCCAGTTCTGGACCCCTCAGTTCAAGAAGGACACAGAACTGCTTGGCAGAGTCCAGTGCAGAGCCAGAGATGATGAAGGGAGTGGAATCTCCCTGATGTGGAAAGGTTGAGGGAGCTGGGTCTCTTTAGCTTGGAAAAAAGGAGACTGAGGGGTGGTCTCATTAGTGTTTATAAATATGTGAAGGGTGGGTGTCAGGAGGATGGAGCCAGGCTCTTCTCAGTGTCATCTAATGATAGGACAAGGGGCAGTGGGTGTGAGCTGGAACATAGGAGGTTCCACATCAACATGAGAAGTAGCTTCTTCGCAGTGAGGGTGACAGAGCACCGGAAGGGGCTGCACAGGCGTTGTGGAGTCCCCTCCTCTGTAGACGACTAAAACCTTCCTGGACATGTTCCTGTGGGCCTTGATCTAGATGATCCTGCTGTGGCAGGGAGATTGGACTAGAGAGATGATCCTCCGAGGTCCATTGCAATCCCCGGTGCTCTGCGTGTCCTTCCCGACCAGCTGCCGCCGAGGCCGACGCTGCCAGGCCGAATCTGTGCGGAGCGGGAAGTCGCTGCCGCCGCTGCCCACAAGGTGGCGCCGCAGGACGGGTGGTGGCGGGAACAGCGGCCGCGGCGCCTTTTCCCGGCGAACGCTGGGGGTGGCGGCGGCGGCGGCCCCTGGAGGGGCTGCTTGGGCTCCCGCGTTGTGGGAGTTCAAGTCGGTCATGCCTCTCCCAGCCGGATCCACGCGTTGCCACGCTCTGCGGCTCCCCGAGGTGCGCTGGGAGCCGGTAATATGGAGCACGTGAAGTGAAATGGTTTAGGAGCGGACTGCTGGTTAGAAAGCCGGCACAACCCTAGCGGGTCACTGAAGAGATTGGAAGGTAGTCACCGTGGCACTGTGGGCTGGAGATGAGCTGAAGGATGGCGGGAGTGCTACTGCAGGGTTTCGCCTGGATGCTCGATACAGTGGGGTCCAGGGAGCGGCGCTCTCGCTGCTGCCTGCGGTCTGTACTTGGAGTACGAATGTGATTTCCAAGGACAAGATGGATGTCCCTCTGCTGACAGAATTTGTAGTTGGAAAGGTACTTTCTACTCACTTCAGAAAAAAACAGGCTAAAAAGGTACTGACCTTCGTGTGAAAACCTCCAACTGCAGGTCTTGGTACGAGTCTGTCTCAGTTTGAAGGTGTTGTATGAAACCAGCTGATGGGAGATACGTTTTTGACTCGGGATCTTCACAGCCATCAGTTTGTTGCACAGTCAAACAGAACGCTGAACCTTGGCCAAAATTGTCCTGAGCCTTGATGTTCCTTCTCCAGTAACCGTCTCTCTGATTTTTCCAGTACAGCCTGTTCTGTGCTCTCCTGACTCTCTGTGTGGTCCCTACATCTCCCAGGGGATGCTGCATGGGGTTTTGTGGCCACTCAGACCTGCGTCCTGTGTCAGCTGCAGATGAGCTGCCGGATGGATGGTGGGAGAGAGAAGACACGCAGCACCGTGAGTGCCCTTCTTCCCTGTAACCTTTTACCCCTCACACTGCTTGAGGCCTGACCCATGCCGCAGGCTGGCTGAGCCCCTGCCTCAGTCCCTCACTTCCATCCTCACGGGAAGGGGCCTTGTGTTGTTTGCTTTACGTGAGCAAAACTGTTTTCCCAGCAGCACCCAGCCGGGTGAGGGCAGACAGATTAGCAGTGTTTTTTATTTAATTCTCCCCAAAACCTCCAAGAGAAGGAGCATCTGCTCCTGCACCAGGTCACCCATTGTGCCCTGGCATAGGGTAGAAGTGGGCCTGGGGGTACTGTGGAACAGAAAGGCTACCCCTGGGGAAGCAGGTGACTCACTGCTTTGGGGAGGCGAACAAGGTGGGTGTTTTCCTTCTTGTCAAGAAATGAGGCTGAGGGTGTCAGGGACTGGCAAGAGTATGATTTAAGAGCTCGTCTTGCAGGAGGACCTTCACTGCACGTTATAAAGTGTGGGAGATGAAGGGACGTGGAGGCACGTGCATTAGAGAGAACTCTGTCAGTAGAGGGAGGTTTTGTTACAAGGAATCTGAGGGAGAGGACAAGCCTGTTTGACTTCAGATGCTGTGCATAAATTGAGAAAGGTTTGAAGGACCTTGCTGCAGAAGGTTGTCCGTACCTGCTGCCTGTTCTGTCCTTGGTAAAAGAGATGTCCTGGGATATAGCTTGAAATAAGATGTTGCTGGTGTTTTTGACTTGAGTTCAGTGCAACTGTATCAGAGGTTAATGCTGACTCCAAACTGTTCCTTACTGATTAACGGGTAAGCGAACAAAACCCTCAGATCCAGTCATCATTGGGATTAATGAAGCTTGAACAATGGAAGCAACACACCTAATCATCTCTCAGGAATTCAGTAAAATGTTCAGGTCCCAAAGGCCCTGGGGAAGAGCAGCATAAATGAGCGGGCAACTGGATTTCAAGCTCTCAAACTGCTGCTTTGGTCTACCTGTCCCCGTTCTCCAGTAGTTCATCTGCCTGACAGCAGGCCGTGCACTTTGTTTGTGGTCAGCCCACACGCGCCGTGCGTGGTGTATTTTGGAGGATTCAAACACAGGTTATAGTTGTGTGTAAATACCCGCGTATCTCCAACCAAACAGCAACCTTTGCCGCGAGCGCTTCCACGTCTGTGTGTTCCAGGCCTGGAAGTCTGAGAAGGGCAGCTCCAGCCATATGGGCTGGACCAGTGGTGCTGATGGAGCTACATCCTCCTCCAGTGGGTCACTATTTTTGTAACTATCCTCAAGAAATGTTGCTGTGAGCGCCCCGTCCTTTTTACCCAGCAGGAACCTGTGGACAACCTGCTGACTGCAGTTTTAACACGTGCTCAGGGGAGAAGCTAAAACTGAGCAGATACAGAGGGTGGGGTGGGGGGACTCTGTTACTGTTCTCCTTTTGCTCCTGCTTAAAGTGCACCCAGGAAAGTAGGCAGAGGAACACAGCAGCTGCTAAGATTACTGGGTAGAAATCATTTTTGGCAGGTGTGAGTGTCTTGTGGTTTTCCTGCTCTCTCCCCTCCACTCTTACCTGACCCTCGGCTGGCTGCAATTTCCTCGGAGGAGGTTTCGTGTCACTTGTGTCTCTAACAAGCAAGAGCTGTCACGGCCCAGCCAAAGGCGATGTGTCAGTGACGTGTGGCAGCTGCACTGCAGCCTCCTCTGGGACTGGGCTGGCCGGGCTCTCAGAGGACTCTCTGCTCCAACCCCACCACTGGCACAGCTGACAGGAGGTAGCCCTCAGAGATGCAGAGGAGTGTGAGGAGGCGGCAGCAGCTGCTAGTGTTTAGGCTTTGGCAAAGCAACACATTCTGCACTAGTACTAAACAGTGCATGCTCCAAGTGATGCCGTGTCTTCGGGTTTGTTTTCTTCCCTGCCAAAAGTCAGTGTTTGTTTGGGATCTTACTCTCCTGGCAGCAGTGTTGCTATTAATTTGATGGTTGCCAAGGCCAAACAAAGTGCAAAGTGTCCTTGGAGAGGGCTGCATGATTCTGTACATTAAAAACTGGGGGACGCTGGCTCCAGCCTTACTCTTGCAGCCCATCACGTGCTTTGCTCATGTTGCCAGGATCCTATAAGTGCCTTTGCTGCATTTTTAAATGAATGTTTCCTTGCTTAAGCTTCAGAAGCCCAAGCTTTGCATATTTGGGTCTGATCTGGCATGAGGTTGTACCTTATGGGAGGACCCTGAAGAGAAGCCAAGATAGGCTGGCTGGACAGGGGAGGAAGGATTAGAGCTTGGGGCCAGTGTGCAGTTACACCCAAACGCAGAGCTACAGCTGACGTCCCCCACAATGTCACACAGCTGTTAGCCCACTAACCCCTGTGCAACAGGAAATAATGCAGACTGCTGTTCTGACGAGCACCACAGCATGGGTTGCCTGTGTCTAATGAGGTCTTTAAGAATGCTCTTGCGTCTGTGGCAGCAGCTCAGATCCAGAGCTGGGGCAGCCTTTTCAGAGCACAGCGCACAAACAGCAGGTCAGGGAG
This sequence comes from Rhinopomastus cyanomelas, assembly GCA_013400115.1. Classification (NCBI taxonomy): domain Eukaryota; kingdom Metazoa; phylum Chordata; class Aves; order Bucerotiformes; family Rhinopomastidae; genus Rhinopomastus; species Rhinopomastus cyanomelas. The sequence continues at coordinate 152,735 of VXBP01006728.1, read as the reverse complement.
CTCCCGGGCCAAAGCCACCTGAAAAAACAGCCTTTTGGCTCTGATGCCTCACTCCTGCCACCGCTGCCCTCCTCTGTGCACAGTCAATCCTGTCAAGCAAAAGTGAGTTCAGAGCAGGGCAGCTGCAGACAGAGATTGTTTTCTTGGCTCCTGGTAAGACGCCATGCAGCTCAGTCCTCTGAGATCTCTCCTCCCTCCAGCCCTCCAAGGAGACACGAAGGAAGTCACAGTTTAGCCCACTGCCAAAAGATTTAGCCACAAGCATGGCATCCCTGGGTCAGCAGGGTGCAGATCCTTGTCATGCTCTCTAAGGAGAGTGTGCTCAGCCCTGGCATGGCAAAGCTGTCGGTGCACAATCTGCTCTCCAGGAGTGTGGCTGTCCTCCACACCTGCACCATCACTGCAGTGTGCTCACAACAGAGCGCTGAAAGCAAGGCTGGATTCAGGGCTGCAGGCTGGTGGCCTTACAGGCGTTTCTCCCTGGAGGGTGATGTGAGCTGGAAGCTGTGACCACTGCAGGGCTTCCTTCCCGGGCTGCTAGCCTGGCAGCGGGGCCAGGCAATGTGACACGGGCAGGGACTGTTCAGCTGCAGACTCCTGAAGGACCCTGTGAGCACGCACACTGCTGCGTGTGCTTTCCTTACACGGGCGTTTGGCTGCCGGAAGATGCCGTCTAATAGCCAGATGGATCTTGTCTGCACTAAGGCAACGCCTTCAAGTGTGCAGTGAGAGCCCCATTCCCTCAGCTGCCTGTGAGTCACCACCTGAACTCGTGCCTTCATCTTCTCTCCAGTAAACTGACCAGTGAAGGCAGGTGTTGAATAGGAAACTGAGCTCCAGATGTGTGCAGTGCTTGCTGACTGGCATGAAGTTTGTCCCCCTTGTGCAGCAGCAGTGCCTCCAAATTGTTGAAGAGTTCTCAGAGGGGCTGGGGGGTCGCTCTGGGAGCTGGGCTGATGGTTCCCATCCAGCTGAGAAACTTCTTCAAAAGCAGGTAGTATATGGCAGAATTGCCTCCTAAGACTTTAAAAATAACTTGAACTTACAGCCTAAGGGCTCTGCCTTGCTTTCAGTGGGACTTTGCATCTGCAGTCGTTATCATCTTGCCTAAGAGAACTTGTATCCTTTCTTCTCCCACTTCTCTCAGTGCATTTGGAGTATGACCTGCACCAGTTTCATCTGCCCAGAAGTTGCCTCAGTTCCTCAGGAATGAAGCTGACAGTTTTGCAATGGCTGCTAACAGCCTGCAGATAATGTAGGTTTGTTCCCTGTTGTTCTTTGAGAGCAGGGCCCCTCAAAGAGGAGACTGAACTCACCATCAAGGAGTCAAAGGGTTAAAATAATATTGCCCTAGTGTGTCACTGCTGACTAAGGTCTTGGGCTGAACAACGCACCAAATGGTTCCTGTTCCACTGATGTAATTTGTCATCCTGAATTTCCCCCATATTCTATAATTTCAGTGTTCCTGCCTCTAAACTCACAGCTTCAACACGTGTTCCCCAGTCAATCTCGTGTCCAGATGATAAATGAGCTCTGATCTTGTCTGCATTGCGCATTGTTCACCTGGCAAGAGGGTTCCCTGCTGACTGGGGTGCTGAGGCTGATGATGTCCCTGCTCCAGGTGTCTTTGGCTCACTCCCTGCTGCTCAGTAATACAAGTGGGGTGTGCTGGGAAGTGATTTCAGTCCAAAAGGTGGTGGGGGGGGAATACCAGGAAAATTACTTGTGCCCGTATGGCGCGATCCTTAAGCTGGTACAGATCAGTGTAGCTTACCAGGACAAGACTACTCCTAGGGAAGCATTTTATAGGCAGTTCTTAGCCTTTTCTCTGTAGGATAGCTGGGACCTCTCAGTGTTAGTGTCCCAGTGCTGAGGTGGCTTCTAGCATAAATGAAGACCGACAGTGCTTTACATGGACTTCGTACTGCTTGGCATGCAGCTGTGGAAAGCCAGAATAAACAAAACCCCAGGATATAGAACACAATGACTGGAAACAAAAAACTAAGTAAGCCCTTTATTTTTTGAACCTCTCCAGCAACCTCTAATACACATTCACAGAAACATAGAATCATCATAGAATCATAGAATCATTAGGATTTGGAAGGGACCTCGAAAGATCATCTAGTACAATCCTGCTGATTCAACAGGATCACCAAGACCAAGTCACACAGGAACACATCCAGGCGGGTCTTAAACATCTCCAGTAAAAGAGACTCCACAATCCCCCCGGGCAGCCCCTTCCAGTGCTCCGTCACCCTCACTGGGAAGAAGTTCCTTCTGATATTTATGCAGAACCTCCTGTGTTCCAGCTCACACCCATTGCCCCTCATCCTATCACTAGATGACATTAGTGAAGTGTCAACTTTCTGTCCTGCAGGATGAACCAGCAAATTTCAGTCTTAGCCCCACATTTTCCATATTACACCCACTGGTTTGTTGAAACTGGAAACAGACCTAGACCAAACCTCTGGCTGGCTGCACCTGATTGCTGCATCCAAACCCTGCAGCTTTTGAAAAATTAGTGTTTAAAACAAATCCAAGCCTAACACAATTGCAAACAACTTCTCATTGCTCCTCCCTTAGTTTCCTAACTAACAAAAATCCTGGCGTCTGGACACAGAAAGGCCCATGAACCATTCACGAAGGTTCATGGGGTAACTCCTTGCCCTGCTGTTGAAGGCCAAATGCCCAGTGCGGTCAGTTAGCAGGGGCTGAGGATTAGAACTCTGTCCCGCTTGAAACTCTTCCCAAGCACATGATGCTAGAAGTGTGCAATGAGAGTGAAAGGACATTCATTCTAATTTTTTTTAAGCCCATTGATGTGATTTGTTTTGTTTGTGAGAGTATCTGGCAGCAAAAGGCACTACTTTCCTCTCGCTTTAGTACAAATTGTCCTTCCCTTGTCCTTGTATTTTATGGTCTCCGTTAAGGAATGCTGTCCTCTGTAAAATCTTTATTGGCTTTGCGTTTTAATCCGCAACATTCGTGACCAATGCAGCAGGTTTTTGGTAACAAAATTCGCAGCCTCAAAAAGGCAAAGCAGCCCCTTCTTCCCTTGGCCAGATTTGAAGTGTGATTGCTTTGATAAATCGCAAATGATGGCCTGGTAGTTGATGTTTGGTGGGAAAGTCTGGGTGTACTTCAGAGCCCTGTTTTTCAGTCTACTCCAATAAGAAAACTGCTGGCTTGGCATTTTGGGGAGCTGTTTTCTGTGTTCGAACCTCAGGGCTGCAGCAAACTAGATGCCGCATGTACCTCTGCGCTCCCTGTTAACCCAAACGCCACGCTGGTGGCTACTGGGTTTTGCCTATGAGCTGCTGGATCAGCATGACGGTTGGACTCTCAGGCTGCTGCCCCCAGCATCTTGCTCTTGGTGGCAGCTCCAAGATTACCCACACCATCAAGTTTAAGACGGTGCTTTGGGACACCATGCAGTGATGACTGCTTTCCATGTTCACAGTCCCCACGGAGGGAGTTTGTTTAACAAAACTTGTCTCCCCAGTGTCTAGCTCTTGCCTTTTTTTCCCCGTGGTAAGACACAGTGCTGTCCCCTGTGCTTGGGGGACACAGCTCCAGGGTGAGCGGTGGCTGGCCAGCCCTTCCCACAGAGAAGCTCCCTCTGGCTTCACTGCTGGTGCAGGCAACTGAGAGCGTTGGAATCTGGGACTCTCTAGTGACAACCAAATAGCTTCCCCTGGAAGCGGCTCCTCAGAGGTACGTCTGAATTGCTGCGTGGGGTTTGTATAGAGAAGGGAAGGGTTTGCAAGGCTTGAGTTGCAGTAACAGTGTTTTCTCCTCGTCTAGTGAGACCATTTTGTGCCAAAGATGGACCAAAGAGCGTTCACAGAGCCAGAGGTTGCCTGGTGGGTTTGTCATTTGGCAAAGGTGTCTCTAAGCGGCCTGGCCGAAGCGCTTGCTCTTGAGGAACGTGTGCTGGTCTGTTAGTGAGGTTCCCTGCCAGCGCGTGCTAGAGATCTCTTCTTTGGGTTTTAGCCCCATTCTGTGCTGCAGCAGGACAGTTCAGGGGGAAAGTAACCCTTGTCAGAAAGAAAAAACCCCGTGCAAGCACTTGCTGTACTTCTGACAGTGGGTGAGGGACCAGAAGAAGAGCCAATTTCTTCTCCACTGAGTGATCAGCCTGTCAAATCCATGTATCTCTATTTTAGATACAAGGATGTCTTGCAGAACCATGTCAAACGCCCTGCACAAGTCCAGGTGGAAGATGTCAGTTGCACTGCCCTTATCCACCGATGCTGTAACCCTGTCATGGAAACCACCAGCTTTGTCAGGCATGTGGCTGTCACCAATCACCTCTTTGTTTCCCACGTGCCTCAGCAGTTTCCAAGAGAATCTGGCCAGGCACAGACTGGCTGGACTGTGATTCCCCAGATCACCAAAAAAAGATTCCCTTTTCAAAAATGAGGTCCCCTTTTCTAGTCAACAGGAACTTCACTGGACTGCCATGATTTCTCAAACATGGTGGCTAATGGCCTAGCAGTTTCATCCAGCACTTCCCTCAGAAGCCATGGGTCTATCCCATTAGGTCCCATAGACTTCTGAACTTTCATAAGGTCACAAACCAGATCTGCCCCTACCACAGGTAGTTATTCCTTCTCCCAGTCCCAGCTCTAAACATCCATGACTTGGGCCGTGTGGTTTGAGTTCTTGCCAGTGAAGACAGAAGCAAAACAGTCATTGAGCATCTCAGCTGTCTCTGGCTTACCAGGTACCTGTTTCTTCTAGAGAGGGCTCCCTGGTTTTCTTTTTCTCACTGATACACCTATAAAACTCTTCTGGTTTCCGTTGACGTGTCTGGCCAGATTTCATTCTATCATCTGGGCGTTGGCTCCCCAACCCTATCCCCAGCTGCATGGACAATACCTCTGCTTTCCTCCTAGGCCAGCTGTCCTTGCTTCCACGCTCTGTAGGCTTCCTTCTTGTGTCTGTTTTGCCAGGAGTTCCTTGCTTGTCCAAGCAGGCCTCCTGGCATTTTTGCCTAACACTCTTTGTAGGGATGTCATGCCTTGTCTAGCTAGCCCGTCCTTGCGCGCACAGCAGACAGCGAGAAGGTGGAATGTGCAGCCAAGCACAGCTCCTGAATGCTTCCCTGTGAGCTGACCCATCCATGCTGCCATTGCAGCACCTAAAACCTGGGCATTTCTAGGCTGCAGTCTTGGAACAAGTTTACATGGGTTTGCCTGATAAAACCAAGGCTACAACATAACGTGGCGCTTTCTGTACCACAGGTGACTCAGGACATTATGGTTTTCTGATTCAGCATTTCTAGCATCAGTAAAGCATCTGAGACATGAACTGGCATTCTGTACCTGATAGCTCTCCTGAAACAGTCCTGAAGCCAAAGGCGGAGGCGTGATGTGGTGCAGTCAGCGGCATTTCACTCCGAGTGGGGTCTCTAAACATCTTCCCGATCAATCCTTGTCATCAACAGCTCTGTCAAAGCACTACTGGTTGAACACGTGGACAGAATGGTGATAAGCAGGTGGTGGTGATGACACAGCCGTCACAATGCCTGGATGGTTCATCAGAGGGGCTTCCCCAGTGGAGGGCTAGCCGAGTCACAACACACGCACCACTATGGCTAAATGCCGAGCTCGTTTATTTCCGTGAACGCCTCGCTTATGTGCCGTCATGCCCTGTTCACGCGGCACCGAGCGTAAGCTCATTGGATGCACGGCCTTCATCGCGCGTGGCTGTCCTCTAGCCCATCGGCTATCACCAACAAGCTTCCCGATTGGACCTGGCCCTGCTTTTGCGGATCCCACGTCCTGTTTAACGTTCTTCTGTGACCGCCACGTCACTGCTCTTCCCTGCTTATCGCCGTCAAGGTCACTCCCAGGATAGCTACTCCAGCTCAGCGCAGGGTCGTCCAAACCTCCCAGGGCTACGCTGTGGCCTAGGTCTGCTGAGAAATCCTCTACAGTTCACGCCTACAGAAGCGCGTCTTACGTAGCCAGATGCACAGCTTTGGAGCGCACGCAGGCAGTGGGCAAGCGCAGAGCAGTACTGCACAAACAGGAGTGAAGGGCTGCAGGGGCCACAAAAGTCAGCGGGAGCTGCCGTTACTGCGGTGTGGCCCAAGGGCCACTGCAATTGCTGGGTGTAAGAAGCAGAAAGAGGGGGAAGCTCTGTTTCTGAAAAGGAGAGGCAAAGTCGTGCTCTATGTGGTTCAGAGCCTGTGTTCAGAAGATGCTGAAAAACTAAGCCCACTGCAGGAAAAGGCCACGGAAATCATTTGTACCACAAGAAAATCCCTTATAGGAGGAGACTTTTATCTTATAAAAAATTAAGAGGGGAGAAGGAAATGAATGAGAGCGACTTAATTACACTATATAAGTGGAATGTAGGGGAAAAAACCCCAGGAACTTAATTTTTGCTATGAAAACATGATGCTATTGCACCTGGAACCTGAGGTGTGCGAATCACACGCGCAACAACCTCCGACTGGTGAGGACAATTAGCTTTGGACCAAGCTAACGACGGATGCGGGTCTTCCAGTCAAGACAAAACACCTCTCCTCAAAGACGTGCCAAAAGTCTTATTAGCCTAAATATGAGACTTAGTGGCTTAGATTTAATGATTTGCAGCATGTGGTCTGTCAGAGTAGACGCTTTACTGCTCTCATTTGGCCTCTGACTGCATTAAAGCCCCTCTTTCTTTATGTGCACCTTGGCTGTCTAGCACTCATTACTTCTTCATACTCTCCTCAGTCTGTTCTTTGGAGAAGTTACTCTCTCTCACTGCATTTACTATTTCACTCAAAAAAACCCCAGACCCAACTCATAAAAAGCAATCTTTTGTGTAGTAGCCTCTTGATTTTTATTCCTTCATCTTCAGTACTTTTCTGACGGAAATTCTATAAATAGCCACAATGCTGGCGAGAAGGAAGACACCGTGTCTGGCTGTCACACACAAATTTTCTGCAGGGGAAGTTGCCGTAGTTATTTTACTGGCTGGTTATCGCAAAGCAGCAAGTATTCAGACAGCTGTCTCCAACTGCTGTTATTAAGTTCAGCAGGAAATCCATCTTGTTCAAAAGAATTATTGGTTTTCATTGCTTGTGGAGATGTCGATTTGTACGTGTTTGTGTTGCACAAGTAGCCAGCTGGTGAGTGGGGCTGTGGTTTGGTCTCATTCTCAACCTCTAGCAGCTGGGCCCAGGGGGTTATTTATGAAAGTTAGCCTTCCTAAAAAACACCCCAATGGCTCCAGCTATAAACACATTTCATTTCACAGGGCAGCATTTGAAATAAGTGGTTTAATATCTCAAAGTGGGGCTCAGATGCTATTAGTGGCATGAAGAATTCTCTATTTGTTAGCTATTTCTGCCCAGAGGTGTGCGAGATGCCACTGCTTCTCCTTTTACTCGCTGTGGGAAATAACTGGTGGCTCTATTCTGGGTCACTGCTGTGGATGCTCAAACACAAAGTAGTGATCCCATAAGTCTGTCGGGGTGGAAACAATCTACAAAGGGAGAGGGAAGCCGTAAGGTACGCTTCACCCGCCATCAGCGTGACCCGTAGCTCCTGTAAGCAGCTTCTGAGCTGATGGCTGCAATAATGATTCCTCTGGGTACGGCGGTTGCGTTCTGGTCAATATGGTTTCAAAGGAAACATATAATAGTACAGTAGTCCAGAGCTAACTTGAATGATGAGCTCAAGTGTAGGATTGGTATGTAAATATGACAGTCAACGCAATAAACAGTGGGCAGCCCAAGAGCCTCTTGAACTCTCCTCCAGGGCAGCTGGCTTCTCGCTAAGGATCTCCCCTTAGACAGGGATGCCTGTCAAGGAAACTCAAGGTTGAGAGATTCCTTGCTGCAACTGTGAGTGAAGCATGGAGTTCCACGACAGAAGCCAAAGCAGGACTGGGGCTATGATTGCCTGGAGCAGGATCTCCCTTTGCTGGCCTTACCTCAGTGCTGGCAAGTAGTTACTACACTTGGGACCCAACATCTTGCTCTGTGGGGGCTTGGGCTGCAGATACTACAGTGGCCCCCAGCAGTACTGGGGAAGTTCTTGCCCACTTCCAGGGGTGCTGTGATTCCAGCCACCCTGAAGGTGGCCAGATAGCAAAAAGGTAATTCCCAGTTGTCTGCCAGTCTCCAGAGACCAGTTTTCCCTTGCCCTCTCTGTGCAGTACATATCCCCTGCTGAACCTCTTTCCTTGGCCAGTGGGCAGCTGATGGGATGCAGAAAACAGGATGCTCAGCCTTGGCCTGACCTGGGACTACAGCATTGCCCCTCTGGTCACGCCAGCTGTACTGAAATGACAGGTGTTACCCCAGAGTAAGCCTGGCAGTCTGCCTGTTACTACAGTACTTCATCACCAGACTCCTTTTTCAGAGGAAGAAAAGCTCTGAGATGTTTAGAAAAGTCCCATTTAGTCTTTAAAAGTTCCAGTTCAGCTTGAATATTTCTGGCAAACTAAACACACAAACCTTCTTAAGGGGAAGTCTTCATCATCTCCATTTAGCTCTCCCAGCAGCACCACAGTCCTGTAAAGCTGTCTGCCAGAAGTCTCCTAGAGGAACAGGACAACACACTGTTCCAGCTGACACCTATTGCCCCTTGTCCTATCACTACATGACACTGAGAACAGCCCAGCTCCATCCTCCTGACACCCACCCCTCACATATTTATAGACATTAGTGAGGTCACCCCTCAGTCTCCTCTTCTCCAAGCTAAAGACACTCCCTCAGACTCCCCTCATAAGGGAGGTGCTGCACTTCCCTCATCATCCTCATTGCCCTGTGGTGGACTCCCTCCAGCATCTCCACATCCCTCTTGAACTGAGGGGCCCAGAACTGGACACAAGACTCCAGGTGTGGTCTCACCAGGGCAGAGTAGAGGGGGAGAAGAACCTCTCTTGATCTGGTAACCAGCCCTCTTCTCATCCACCCCAGGATGATGTTGGCCCTCTTGGCCACAAGAGCACATTGCTGGCTCATGGTCATCCTGCTGTCCACTAGGATCCCCAGGTCCCTTTCTCCTACACTGCTCTCCAACAGGTCAGTCCCCAGCCTATACTGGTACCTGGGATTGTTCTTCCCTGTTTCCTGAAGACAGTTGTGAACTTCAGCCACAATCACCATAATGTGGGTTTCACATCACCTCCATTTGCTGACTTTCCCTTTTCCATCCCCTCTGCTTCTGAGGGGGCAGCTTGGGCACCCAGGAATTTCACACACCAGCAGCTGGTCAGTGTGACCGATGTAAATGCCAGCAGGCATGTTGGACAGCACGGTCTCCTTCCCTTCAGGTGGGATTATCTGAGGATCACTAGGTTCCTAGGTCAGCTCTTCCACCCGCTACAGCTGGTCTGCCCTTCGCTCACAAACCTTTGTGTGCTTCGCGTGCAGATCGTTGGGTGCACGCTCGCAGACACGTACATTTGCAGACAGTCCTGGAGAAAGTGCAAAAAACAAAAAGAAAGGACAAAGCGTGTGCTGTCCAGCTCTCTCTGGGGCTGAGCGCTCTCACTGCCTCGTCTCACCCTGGGAACTTCCCGCCGCGTACACGCTCCATCGTAGCCCCTACAAAAGTGGGAAGGTTTTGGCAACGAACAACGACACCAAGACACTGCCGTTCAAAAAAGCAGCGCTGCAGCCACACAGAGAAGCTAGAACAGTTTTCCCACTGATGAGTTCAAGGCGGATAAAATGCTTTACACGTTTCAGGTCTCCAAAAGAAGAAGTATTTGAATCATTGCCCCTTAACATTTCCTGTCTTTCAAGTGCTGTATTTTACTCTCTAGTGTCTTACTGCTGACAGCTCCTGGTTAGCTGGTGCAGCAGAGAGACTGGAATGGCCCAGAGATCAAACAAAGCATATGGCACCCAAATGCAAGAAAATCAAATATGAGCATCATGGAATACCAAGCAGCACTGACCCGGACGGCCGCTTCATCCAAGTCCTTTTTGCAACAACTCCCTTTGGGCAACCTGTATTCCCAGTATGATGAATCCACATGCTGGCAATCAGCCTGGGATTGAGGGGGGGTTTATTTTCCAGCATGGCATCACACTGCAATAAAGCATTTTGCACCGTGTGTGTTACTGGGGAGCGCTCAAAGTGAGGTCAGCACAGAGGAATGGTGAGCATCATGCACCCCTCTGCAAACAACACTCGGATCGGAATTGACCAGCCTAGCGGGTGGTGACGACCTCCCAGCCCTGGCTCTGGGTGGCCAACACAGGCTGGCTTTCCACAGCAAACCGATAGCAAAAGGAGTTGAGCATATTCAAGGGATGCAGGAATCATTCTCAGATGCTGTAAAATGTCTCTAGCTCCCAGTCAGGCAGCTGGGAACTTTCAAAACAGCTTACCATTAGCCAGAAAATGTTTACAGAGGGGACCAAGCACCCAGAACCACCCTTCACATTTGATGATCCGGTGTGAGCCTGGATCCCTTCCACAGGCTATGGGGTACCTGGGCAGGTTGGCTGCAGGAAAGATGCACGAAGTTGCATCACACAGCTCATCCAGGGTTTCTCATTAATTTCTCAGAACTACTTCCCAACCAGGTTATTTCCAAAGTAACCATCCTCAGCCTCTCCCTCTGGCTCTGTCACCTTGGAACAAATGCATCACACTTTTGGCACGTTTAGGGTGCGCTACCACATGACCGCGAGAGCGTGTGGCAAGCACAACATACGTTCGGACCCGATTAATCCAGATTTCACACTGTATCACCTCAAGCACTGGGTTCGCTTTCAGGCCGTGCCCCGCACAACATGTGCGGCCAGGTGGTCTTTCATCTGTGTCACTAATTATGCAAAATGATTTCCATGCAATTACTATTAAAAAATACCTAGGACAAGTCAGACCACTTAGTCCTTCCATCGATGCTCGGCAGGTGGAGGCGCCTGCTGGAAAGATGTAGTGCGAGTGCGGTGTGTTGGGGAGCCTAGACATCTTCCCTGTTGGCTGTGTGCCAACTGGCAAAAATCAGACGGGATAGCCCTGCTTGCCCGCCACACCAGGAAAAATGCTTCAGGCACCACCAAGGGACAAACAGCCGCGGTGGCTACATCCCCATCCTCACACCGCTGTCTGCTGTACCCCTGCTGTGACTGCACGTGTGTTCTCTGTCTCGTGGGCACGTTGGCGTGGTACCCCACACAAAACAGGGTCATTGCTCTTGGCACAATTTCTTTAAGAGAGAGAGCTGCTCCATCGCCACTGCTCCCCTCTGGTTTCTCTTGCCAACAGAAACAACCGTCTCCTCTGCTGGTCAGTCACTCCCTTGCCTGGATCATACTGGACACTGGAGCCTTTTTTGGGTACTAAAACTTTACAAGGTAAAGACTCAGAGAAATGCACCCATGTGCCCAGGTGGCATGAAAGCCCAGTGCCATCCTGGCTTGTATCAGGCCAGCAGTACTAGGGTCATAGTTCTCCTCCTGTGCTGGGCACTGGCGAGGCCTCACCTCAAGTGCTGGGGGCAGTTCTGCGCCACTCACTCCAAGAAAGATTTTGAGGTACTGGAGTGGGTCCAGAGGAGAGCAACAAGGCCGGTGAAGAGACCGGAGGGAAGGTCTGATGAAGACAGGCTGAGGGAGCTGGGGTTGTTTAGCCTGGAGGAGATTCAGAGAGGAACCTTCTCCCTCTCTATAACTACCCGAAGGGAAGTTGTAGGCAGGTGGTGGTCAGGCTCTTCTCCCAAGCAACTAGTGGTAGGACAAGAGGGTAGGGCCCGAAGCTGCACGAGGAGAGGTTTAGGTTGGCTATTAGGAAGCCGTTCCCCATGGAAAGGAACGGACTGCCTAGGGAGGTGGTGGAGCCCCCATCTCTGAAAGCATTTAAGAGAAGATTTGATGTGGCACTTAGTGCCACGGTCCAGATTGTGGCAACGTGTTAGGTCATAGGCTGCACTTCATGACCCTGGAGGTCTTTTCCAGCCCCAATGATTTCTGTGAATCTGTGCGAGAAAGAACAAAACCCACGACCATGATTTGGTTAGAGCTACCGGACTTTGACTCTCATAAACACAAGTTGTTGTCGTGCGCCTGCATCTTTCTGATCTAAATGTGACCCCACTTGGGTGCTAGTCAAAGCCTGAGCAGCTGGCTGAGCTATTTTCCCATGTCTGTCTAACAAACTTAAGACCCCTCTCAGTGATTTTTAAGTAAATGTTTCCGATTTTAAAAAAATAATAACTAAAGCACTAAAAACTGTAGGGCAAAGAGTTTTCTGAGGAGCATCGCTGTGAATTCAGAGCAGCAGGTCGCACGGGGAGGGTCAGGCTGGGATGCGAGTTAGAATGCCCTTATGGGCACAGGGAGCAGACAGCATGGTACTGCAACATAAAACACTCCTTTTGAAAACAAAAGTGGTGCAAAGTACGTTAACTTCAGGCTTGAACTGAAGAAGCCACAAAAGACCAACAACTACAAAATACAGGTGATAGTTGAGAGAGGCCAGGGAAACCAAAGGAGATAGGAGTGATCTCGGGACTGGAAGTTCACAGCTCCGTGTATTTTCATGCACAATCACAAGCTAAATAAGTGAAGAAGTCTGTGTTGAAGCTGATCAATCTAAACACACATCTCATTCCAGTCACTGAAAAGACTTTAACCAGCTGGGTATCTCAGAAGACTAATTTGTTTGTTTGGCCTGTGGAAAAGGTTGTATCCAGGTCAAGAGAAAAGCAGTTTTGAAACACTGAAAAAGAATACCTCCCAGTAGCAAAATGAAGTTTGTATGCCCATTACTGCCACGTCAAACACTAACAGTTGCATTGTCTACCTGTACAGAAAAAACTCAGATGACCAATTCCTCCTACTTTTTCTAAGACATTGAAAAACAAGATCAGGTTTATGAAATGTATTAAATTTTTATTAAAAAAATAATCTAAGCTCTCTTTCACGCATGGAGCCCCCGAGGAAGCAAATTGTACACACCTTACGCTGCATTTCACCTTTTCTGGAGATCCTTATCCGTGCTAGAGTCTTGTGAGGAGGTGCACAGGCCTTGATGTAGGAAGGAACTTGCATGAAGAAAAGCTCACTCTACATGCCACAGTAGCCCAAATTCTTCTCTGCAGGACTGCTCTTAAACCAGCCTGTATTTGTGCTTGGGGTGCTCAACACAGGTGCAGGATCTTGCAATTGGCCTTGTTAAACTTAATGAGATTGGCCTGGACCAACTTCTCATGCTTGTTAAGGTCACTCTGGATTGCATCCCTTCCTTCTGGAGTGTTGACCGCACCACACAGCTTGATGCTCACTCAGTGAGATGTCCGTGTTGTCGATAAAGATGTCCCAGTACCGATCCTTGAGGAATGCCACTTGTGACTGGTCTCCATCTGGACATCAAGCCATTCATTGGAACTTCATTGCAACCATTCAGTCAATTCCTTATCCAGTGAGTAGTCAATTCACAGAATTAATCTATTTGCAATTTAGAGACCAGGATGTTGGGTGGGACGGTGTCAAACTCTTTGCACAAGTCCAAGTAAATGACATCAGTTGCTTTTCCTTATCCATCAATACTGTAAATTCATCATAAAAGGCCACCAGGTCTGTCAGGCACGATTTGCCTTTGCTGACCTTGCAAAAGTAACCACACCTTAGATGAAGTGGCTAGGCAAGGTTCTGCTTGAGACTTATGGCCATGGCATGTTCAAAAATTGCCCAAGACAGGCAGAAGAAGTAAGGCAGCTGGAAAGCACTTTGAATTGCTTCATTACTACAACTGCTACTCAGATTTCTGTTCAGGGAGCCTACCGTTGTCTATTTCCCTGATTAAACTTCTGCGGCTGCCTAAGACTTCACTGTGTCGAGATTTCGGTTACTGTGAACATCAAATGTGAGTTATTTGGCTCTCCTGGTGGGAACTGAACTTGTGGTGTGAACTCTGCCTCCCAGCTGAACTGTGAGAATTTCTGTTAGTGGCACTGCTGTACGTGCCCTTCAGTCTTGTGTTGTTGGATAGTTTGGCTTTGCACAGCCTGGAGGACAGTGCCAGTAACTGGGGAGGAGTGAGTGTCCTCCAAAGCTGGCCAGCACAGCTGAGAATCAAGGCTGGAAGCCAACATAACATTTCAGTCAAATAAAAGTACTTAGTGAGTAGGTGTGGGCTCAACAGCTGGTGTCACCTAGACAGGAGTTTGAAGGCTGTATGCTTCTTCAAGTTCAGGAGGTGAATACTATAGAAAAGTAAAGCTGAGTGTTCTGCGTTTTTCAGAATCACAACTGCCACATGCTTCTCAGGAGGAAGGATTTTACATAGTCTTTCCAGTTAGGAGGTTTCTCTAATTCTTTGAGTTCCTAGTGGAAAGACCTGACTGTCAGCACTCAGCTCTTGGTGGTTTTGGTTCCTGCCTTCTTGAGAAGGATACAGAGAAAGGAATCATCATCAGAGATGATCAGAGAAAGATCATCTAGTCCAACCCCCCTGCCACAGCAGCAGGATCACCTAGACCAAGTGGCACAGGAACACATCCAGGCGGGTTTTAAATGTCTCCAGTGAAGGAGACTCCACAACCACCCTGGGCAGCCCACTCCAGTGCTCTGTCACCCTCACTGTGAAGAAGTTCCTTCTCATATTTATATGGAACCTCCTGTGTTCCAGCTGACACCCATTGCCCCTCATCCTATCACCAGATGACACTGAGAAGAGCCCGGCTCCATCCTCCTGACACCCACCCTTCACATATGTATAGACATTAGTGAGCCCACCCCTCAGTCTCCTCCAAGCTAAAGAGCCTCGGCTCCCTCAGCCTCTCCTCATAAGGGAGGGCCTTTTTAACTTGCCTTCTACCACATGGCAGTGAACGATCTATGTAGGGAGGCCCTGAGCAAGACCACTCAAGTGTAACATGTGAGTATTTGTCCTGTCTAGTTGAGGTTTAAAGTCTGGTTCGTAAGCCTGCGAATACACTGGGAAGATTTGAGACAGCAGTTTTGATGTGAAGTGACTAACTTGACTAATACCCATGTGTGGTTTAAATTGTTTTTCCATTAAAAATAATGAAACAGCCTTTTATTTCAAATGAGATCCCTATTATTTTCTTCAAAGTGGGAATTTTCCTGGCCCTTCTGTCACAAGCAGGGTGTTGTATTCTCTCTTGACCTCGTTACATACACAAGGAAGTTTGCTTGGAAACGAAGAATGGGGGAAAATCAGTTGTTTCAGTGTTCTTGGTGCCACATTGTTTGTGTTAATTTACTCCTCTATTTTAAATATGAAGAAGCTACTTCATCGAGGAATCATAGAAAATGTGGTAATAGGAGTTAGGACGTCGTAGTTTGTCAGTATACTCAGTTTTTGTTAGGCTTCCTGTGGCGTGCTAGATCTGAGGTGTTGGTGACTGGGGAGCCCCCCGCTCTGGTAGAAAGTTGATGTATGTCAGCGCTGAGTTGGGCGCTGTGGCTTTTGTTTGGCATGGGCAGAGTGCTACTGACCAACGTTGTACCAAAGAGCAGTAAGTTCTGTCCTTCAAACAACAATTTAACAACCAGCTCTGAATATGTGCTTTTCCTTTTCATGGGGCTCAGCTGGGAGGGTGACTTTCGTCGTTTAATGAAACGGTTTTCAAAGTTTCACCTCAAGGCTTTCATTTCGAGGCTTCAGCTCTGTGATGCCTTGGCCAGCGTCTCCCACGCAACACATACCCACGCACGCACACGTGAAGGCATTTGTGCTCTGTCACAGCACATGAGTGAGGAGAGCACGCAAATCTTACCTGAAATCAGGCTTGCCATGTGGTGTCAGTGGGGTCACGGCGATAAACCCCCCGAGGGTCAAAGATGAGCCACACTTGTACAAATGATCAGGCACAGAACTGTGTGCTCGTGTGTCTACCGACATTTCTATTTGTTTTCAGTCAAAGCAATCTCTCACACTAAAGAGAGGAAGCCTAAAGTACACAGTCCTTTTCTGAGCTTCCAACCACAACAGCATTGGCAATCTCGACAGATAAATTGCTAGCCCTCGATCTCTGACTGGGGATGTGAGAAGAGCACCGGTAAGAAGCACAAGCACTTAGCAGATACAGTTCTCACCAACTTCCAGTGTTCGCAAACAATCACTTAGATTCAAATTTTAACTGATACAGCTTCAGGACTTTTAAAAATTATGTTATTTTTCAATATAAGAGCTTTCTGGCACCTAAGATTTCCCATCCAACTATTGAGGACAGAAGTGTGGTTTGTCTGATTATAGGAGGTTTGTTTTTCCTTCAGAAGAGCTCTCGACAATACAAGGCTGTTAAAAACTAAGAGCTGTTACCTCAAGTTGTTCCACCAGCAGAGGAGGTTCTGGTGAAGCTCTCTCGCTCAGGATGTGATCAGGCTCGTTGCAGCTTCAGGATCTGGCTGCAGCGGAGAAGCTTTTCACGTGGCCCGTGTCATGGTTATACGGGGGCAGGTTTGCACCGCAAACAGCAGGTGTGGCCCAGCAGCCCACAACCAGGAACTCAGTGCAGCTGGGAGTAAAACTTCAAAGAAAGGCACGTTCAAGAAAATCATACCACTCTGTTGATTTTTTTTGTTGAGTACTTTAATACAGCATTAAGATGCTAGAATACTAGAGAAAAGCTCTATACTATCCAGCAAATAAGGCACATGTCGGAATGCCATTGCATGGACATCCACAACAGAGGTTTCAAAGTCTCTTTAGCAACACAGTCACCTGATGAGCAAGCTGTCATCTTGATTGCTGAAGCAGAACTGGTACCTCTGAGGCCTTTGTCCATGGGTTTTGTTTGTTTGTTAGCTGTACAGGTTAGCTGTACGAGTTTATGAACAGCTACAGAAAAAGAAACTACACAAATTGCCAACTGAATCTGAACAGGTCAGCGGGTACAGCTAAATGAAATAATATTTAGGTTATTTTTTTTTTAAAGCGGAAGAAATTAATAGGATACAGCGTTAGTTTTAGCGCTATTACACAACACAGTGAGTGCTGTACTAAATAACTTCTTAAAGAAAACAAGAATCCAGTACAGTGTTGAGTAGACCTCCCACTCTAGCACGGTAAAATATCAAACTAAACCCCCAATTATTCATAACATAGTCAAACTACATGAAATGTAAAGTGTAAAAATGCTTCAAATACGTGCACATGCATACTCTATATTGCTATGAGTTCTAATCAAGATAAACATGAACTCCTACAAAAATCTACTTCAATACTTTCCTGTTACATCCTTTAATGGATATTATTGCTGTAGCCAATACTGCATAACTGGGCTCACAGTTTGCAAAGAGTTACGACAGTAAAGTTGTCGAACAGCATCCCAAACAGGTCTCCTCCCCTCTGCTTACGGGAGGAGGAAAAAACAGCTATTTGAAACGCAGCGCTTGTGCTCTGGAGCTTCTGAAAGCGTATTTTACGGTGCTTTCAGCATCTCCCATGTCTCTCATAAGGCCATAAAGTGACAGTATACTGATACTCACTCTTCACTTGCTATGCGTCTAGTGATAGCTTTTCCTAGCAGTCCTTCCCCAAATACACATAAATAAACTGTATAAGCATTTTCATATAAGCACTTGAATAATATATCGATTACTACTGATATTTTCATTCAAGGATTACAAAACCAACATGGCTTAAAGACTTGTAAGGTTTTTTTGTCAGAATTATGTACCAACTTTCATATAATATTTTATGTAGACAATATTTTCTTTTTAATGTAGTTCTGTTGCATACTTTATACAGACAAAAGCATTGTAAAAAAAAAGTAAATTACTTCCATAAATATTTTCTCGAGGATATATCCTTAGTTTTGCAAAACGCTTAAGAAAACTCTTACCTGTTAGTATCCTAGTCGAGAGAAAGGCCCTTCTGAAAGCTACCAAATTGTAAAAGTTTTTCCTCCAAAACCAAACAATTATTTTTTTTCAAAGGCCTTCAAATATATACAGAAAAAGTCACTACAAAGAGTTCCCAGGCAACAATTCAGTATTACAATATTTGTAACCATTCAAAAATTTTAACATCTAAAAAAGTTTCCAAAATACACACATAGTATTAAAAAAAAAAAGAAATTCTACGTCAAGTATAACTCAAGATAAATACACATCTGCAAGTAAAAGTGTAAAATACTTCATACAGGGGTAAACATTTATATCGATCACCTATGGCTAGTAACTGCACATGATTGTCCCTTTGAAATTCATCCTAGAAACCACCATTCCTATATCTAAAACCCCAACCAGCCCTCTGAGCACTTCAGTGATATAGCCACCCACATGGACAGCAGTGGTTTTGCAGATAGGAAAGAGACACGGGTGGAACGCCAACAGGGAATGGAGTGTTCTCTTGCAGAATGACTGTTGTGTGGGGATGGCTCCGTTACATTTCCAAACACGCTGGCAAAGGCAAGCGGAAACTGTTTGCCAGTGAACTTAACGTGTAAAACATGTGGATGACTTACTGCTTACTGTTCAATGGACAACTCCTAGGATCCGTACTAGAGAAAAACCTGCGGGGCCAAGAGCAGTAATCTATGAAGGCTGGCATTTCAAAAAGCTCTTAACTTTTAAAGTAATTGGATTTTTTAGAGTAGCTGCTAGAGCATCACAGGTGTGCAAGCCATGCGTAACTTCGATTTCTTGTTCTAGAAAGAGGTAAAATGCAGAGACCACGTCTCGGTACAAGGCTTCTCTCAGACACACTAATTTCACATTTTTAGTTTACAAACGAAGTCCCATATAATGGGGAACTTAAAAATACACCTATCGTCAGAAATAATATTTACTCTTGTGTATTTATCTGAAACGAAGAAGAAACTTTGAGACAAAAAGACCTCTAACTCTGCTTGTGTGGCGTCATTTCACGTTCGTGGTAGCAGCAGTAGGAACCTGGGAAAATGGGGCTATTCCTTAAACTTTTCTTCATCATCATCATTTTGTGAAGCGTTTGTAGCGACTTCATGGGGGCTGCATCGAATTAAAGCAGCCAAAAGCCTACACTGCATGTTTCAAGTCACTCTTCTCCAGAGCAGAGCCAACGCCAAGGACAAACTCCAGGTCAAATATTCTGACTGAGTGAGGAAACAAATTGTGGGGGTTTTTCTTAGCTTTTGTGGGTAGTTCTGTTTGTTTGTTTGTTTGCTTGAAGAAACAAATGATAGTTTTAAAGTCTTCAAAGAGGGAAGAACCGTGTGCTGGGTGGATTGTTCGGCACAGGAAGCACCTGAAATTAAAAATCCAGCTTGCCAAAGAAATCCACAGTGTCCCTCTAGGCTCACCCCTTAGGAGTACCGGCTCTTTGAACCCTTTATCGGTGTGCGCTTTGCTTCTGGCAAGGCTGTCTGACAGTGCCTTCAGGGACTACCAGCTACACGCAGAGCGGGTTAGAGAGAACATTAGAAAGCGTTCAGAAAAATCCACAAGGTAAAGCAACTCATCCTGTCTCCAGTTACAATCCTGAATTTTAAAGGTTTTTTCCCAGTTTGGAAAGAGTCAGGTCTACAGATGAATTATGGTTAAAGAGAGGAGGGGAGAGAAGATTTCCACAGTTTGTAATTATTTTTTCATTTGTGAAATGCAGAAATTTGCCTTCTGAGCTGTTAACTGCAAGGCGATGGCCACAAGCCATTACACGTTACTTGGGCAGACGTGTTTTAGCAGCAGGCCACAAACTACACACAGATGCGTGTGGAGCAAACGCCCAGGGCCAAAGGCTACAATCAAACCTCAACGGCAAACCAAACCGACGATGAGCAAACCTCCTGGAGGGAGGGACAGAGAACACTCTCCTCACACAAGCTTGGTGCCGACACCTTGTCCAGGCTCTAGCTCATTAAGGATATGAGGTTTCCAGACCTGTGCAGTGAGGACAGAATACAAGAGGAGCCCCTACATAGCTGAGGGCAAGCTGGAGTTCAGCACCCTGGCTGTATGGGCAGAGAGGGTTGTGGCCACTCCCCAGGGACCCCCAATCACTCTCCTCACCCCACTTTTGGCAGTGCTGGCAAGCTGGGGTGCCCAGGGCCTGACCATACCTGCATCCCACACCGGGACGGGGTTGTGGTCTCTGAGCTAGACAGTACAAAGTAAGGCAGTGTTTTTTTCCTGATTTTTCTGTAAGTTTTGTTTTTTACATAACTTCCCACGACGTCAGTACAGGGGAAAATTTCTTCCCTCTACTTCAAATAGGCTACATAGTCCTTAGGTGCTTTCTGCCTAGTAAAATATCAGTGATACAAATACAGAACTCTCCTACGGACGCTCTTGAAAATCACTCTACCTAGAGCCACTGACCGCGTTAAAGCCGATCACGTGCATTTTTCAGTACAACCGAAAACCCCTTCGGCTAAAGGCGCTGTTACGCAGCGTTGCACGCGGATAAACAATTCCAACAGGGGACTGTCGTAAAAACAGCCCCAGCTGTACGCAGTGGCATCTCGGAGCTGGCCCTTGTTTAGAACCCCGTGGTGTGCTGCATGCTGACGTACCTCTGTCAAGGGATGTGCTGTTTTCACCGGTCTAGCTGCTATCACAAGATGGAAAATATTCTAACGATTTATATTAAAAAGTGGTTGATAGCAACATCAGGAGAAAACTAACGAATATTTTCCCTTACCATTATTTAAGGCGGTTTCTCTACACGACCTTTAGACAGATGTGACGCATCGCCGTGACTTTTGTGCTCATGTACTACTAAATGCTCCAGAAAAAAAAAAAAGAAGATCTCTTTAGTATTCAGCTTTTTCAAAACTACTTGTGCTTCAAAACTATTTAGATTTATACTAGAGGTCAGGCTTTGTAAATCCAACCCTTGAATTGCCTGCGTAATTTTTTTAAGATTCTTTTTATGGGTAGATTAGTGTCTTTGTTTAGAGAACTTGCCTGTAAAGTAATACCTAAGTCTGTGCAAAAACCCATGTATGCACTTGAAAATGCTAATACTGCTATCTTCACCGAGGCAACTGAGCTGTGACTAGTGTTAGCTTTCAATAATGTCATTTTCAGTTACGTTGGTTGACAAAACTGCCAGTCAGGGAAAAGCAGTTTGGAAGTGATTACTTGAGTTAATACTGTTTTGCACTTATCCTTACAGATACTAACTAAGCCTCACAACTCTTCTGTGAGGTAGGCGCGCTAAAGTATTATTATCCCCGTTTCGCTGTTGGCGAAACTGATGCCCCGAAGGATCTCGTGACTTCCCCGTAGTCAGGGAGCTAATGGAAGAGTTGTTGTCAGAAACCAGGAGTCACCAATGCTTATCCCTTACTCTGACCAGTAGGCTGGGTCAGTTGGGCTACCCAGAAATAATGACGTTTGCGAGACACGCACATGACACTACCGCCAGAATAATAAGCAGACACAATTTTGCTCTCCTGCTAGCAAAGCAGGGAAAAGGCGTACGTTTCATCCTAGAGCAGATCTGTAAAAAGCTTCACATTTCCCATGTGAATGCTCACTGCAAATTTTCAATCTGCTGTACGAGAGCCCGACTCTGTATACTGGTAACATTCTGCTATCACTTGGTGTAAAATCCCCTCTGTCTTAGTGCTATGGAATTAATCATCAAGCCAAATGTAGCTTCCATGACATTACTTAGGATTTGAAATATTTCCACTAAGTATTATTCATACAAATGAGTTTTTCTACAGAAAACTTCATAAAACCAGAAATTGTTGGTTACAGAAACCCCAACCAACCAATTAACCAATCAATTAACCGACCAACCAACCACTATCCCTGTAATTTTTTTACTGCGTGCTGCAAGTGAATTGCTTGTTGTGTCTTTCGGCCAATGTATTCTCATGTAGATTTACAAACAGGACTCTGTTTTGAGGTACGCTCAGTTCATATCTCCCAATCCCTGATGAGATACTTCTTTGCCACAGGATGCCCCTGCACAAAGTTCTACCTGAAATAAGATAACAACATATGACTCCTACATTTCTTCTCAGGTCTGTAGGTGCTTCAGGAAGACATAAAGAGGGAAGGTTATATTTATATGTAGTGTTCTCCATGCCTCAAAACACCCCTATGGCTAACAAGTCTTATAACAAATTTGTACAGTAGAAAATAGGACCTCAAAGTATTTCCAGAAAGTGGCTTTAAAACTATTATAAATAGTAAGTTTGGCTAGTTTTTCAAATAAAGGGTTTGGGGACAGCTTTAAGTATCCTCATCCCCTCTTGTTCACAGTAAATTTAGTGTGCTTGTGGCCTAACGAACAACCCATGCACGTACAAGGATCGCTTCCGCGGGGATATATGACAGAAGAAGGACCTGTTAGTCACGCAAGCAAGTCTATTTTATCCAACCCCCCCTTGGAATCCCTCCTGATGCTCTGGGCCTCATTATGGTTTCTAACCAACTCACACCCTCAAACCATTTTTCACTTTTTTTTGCCACGTCTAGAAAAAAAGTATTTTGCCCAAGTTCTACCCAAGCAATGGCAACGAATAGAAACAAGTCCAAAAACTCAGCAGCACAAAACTCCCAGACTTTCCAAAACGGGGAAAACAATGTTCATGTTTTATGCTGTGGCTTCTTCATCTTCCTCTGTTTTGTCATATAACAAGGAATAGAGTTCATGTGGTGGGTGAGTGCTTGCAATTAGGGGCCCCACAGTTATTTAACCTCTGCAAAAGCCATACATATAACATATACTCCTTGTGCATATTACACCTTGCCTGTTAAATAGTACTTCTTCATTTCACCTGGCCATGAGATCATGGGTCTGTGTAAACAATCAGCAGAACCTGGCAGTTCTGTTGTGAACACTATCAGTAACACTTTATATACGTGTGTGTGTGTACATACATATACATGTCAATGTATATATGTGTGTATACAAGTCATAGTCCTGTGACTACCTGCCGCGCGCGTGTGCGCGCACCGCAGAAGCATTACATTCTAGTAATGGTAAGGCATATTATTAGATAGGCAATACTGGCAACTATTTTAGCTTTTATCTGGATTTGTTGTGTTGCTGTCGACCGCATACTGCCAGAGGATCTTCAAGGATGAGGGGGATGGGAGGAGGCCACTTTGAAGTCTTATTGCACGCGGCGGCAGTAGTAGCCCAAAACTTTGCACTTCTCGCACAGATGCTGGGGATGTTCTTTGCTCTGATCTGAAACATCCAGGCCATCTGGCTTTTCCAGGGGTCTCTGCAGTGAAGGGAAGGAAACAGATTAGGTGCAAGGTCTTGTCTCTCTTACTATTTATTATGCATGTGAAGCCTACTTTTATGCTCAGTTGGACCTCCTCCTAGTAATTATAAAGGTACTGCATTTCTCTCCTGAAGGAAATGAAGTACTTTTTCAGCTCTTAGTCGGTTCATAGACTCAAGAGTTTACTCTCTTGGCTCCAGCAACTGAGCTGTCCCAAAGGCATTAACACTTTGAGCACGGGAATCCCAATATTCAGCAATGCCAGCTGGAGTTACCATTAGGATGAGCCGTTAGTTCAAGAAAACTGACTCAACCACACGCAGATATCAGACAGCTGAATGATGTTTTCCCAAAATTCTGAGGCTGAAATTTTTGAAGTGGAAGAGCTGCCAAGCTTTTAACAAAAACCCCAACCAAATAAATAAACCAAATGTCACAGCTCAACGCTTTGCCCTGAACCTGGGTGATAAATAGACCATGTATTTTGTGAAATCACAGGGTTGGAGGAGTATTTGTCTAAGCAAGGGAATGAAGCTTCTGTATGCTTTCAGTAGACCTTTGTTTTGAAATCTTCCATGACATGTAAAGGGTATCACAATCATTCTGAAAATAAAATGCCCACGTTAAACGTTGCAATAGGATGAAGCATTTGTAAAGTGTAGCAAGTAGAGAGGTGAGAGACAGGAGATAGAACATCATAAAGCGCATCTGCTCGAAAACAACCCAACCAACCAGAATTCCTTCACCTGTCACTTCTCTGGTTCTGTGTGTGATGGTTTGAAATTTTGATGCTTGCCCTGAAACCGCAAGCAAAAACTGCAAGCTTAACCAATGTGTTTTCCGAGAATGGAAGGGGTTTGGAATGGCAGAAGGGGTTTGGAGTGGAGTTTCAGTTTCAGGCTTCTGGCCCTTCCTTCTCTTTCAACTCCATCTTCACTTTTCATCAGTGTTTTGGAGAGGACACACACGTCACAGAATGCTTGGACTCAGCAGCCATCCCACCGTGGAAACACGGTGAACAGAGACAGCGTGGTAACCTTGGAGATCGGCATCATGTGGATTCCATGGTTTGCTCAAATGGAGAGAGTTCTCCCCTTGCTCATGGCCACAGGACTTGGGATTTTGGAAGCGGACGACTGGCATGGGAGCACATGAAACACAGAAATGGACATTTGCATGAACTCAGTGGACCGCGCGTTGCCACAGAAGCAGGAATGGCTGGAAGTTTCTCTTCCATTTTCAGGGTTTGGACATTGAAGGTTTGGCTCAGTTACACACCAATGTTGTGATTAATCTCGGTATGTCTCCGTGTGTGTGTCTTTTCATGTGGACAGTTTTTATGTGGGGTGTTTGGTTTTTTTTCCCCAAACTGAGTTTGTTTGGTTTTATAAGCGGTGGTTTTTTTCAAACGTTCTCTATTGTTCCTTTTTGGCACCGTGGCTAAACTAATTGGTTAATTTTGTCCTTGCGTTTTTAAACCATGACACTGTGAAATGCACTTGAAAAGCTATTTCCTTGCACAGTTCCTTCCCATAAAGACAGTAGTTGTTCTATGGGACTGCGGTAGAGACAGCATGTGGCGTGAAAACTGGAAAGAAGCCGTAACTTCTCGCTGTTCTCACAGAGGTAACACATTCTTGCTTATCTCTTCAAAACAGGATTCTTCGAGCGGGGAGCGCGTGAATACAAATAATAAAACAGGGCCATTTCTCATCACACCTTTCCTAAACCTTAAAGGCTTTCCTTTGTCTGAAGAGCATTGAAGTACACCTGATCATTTAGCTCTCATTTACAAGTTCTTAATTCCACACCCACCCACCCGAGAACAGAGGCAACCAAAGCTCGTTTTTTTGGCTCTAAGAACAGCTCAGAACAGATAACAGAAGGGTTCCTCTGCTCTATGAAGAGCTAAAACAAGACAAAATTCATCATATTATGCTGAGCAGGGCATGTCTTCAAAGTCTTTCTTGCTGCACTGGACAACGCTTACGTTGCGCAGCTAGCAGAAGGGATCTATGGAGACTAATTCAGTGGGGATTCTCCGTGTTTCGTTACTGATTCGGTGTCCTCATCCATGACACTGCCTGAAGTTTCACGTGTCCTTGGCCACACAGTGTATGCTTTTGAGTCTAACTTTGTTTACAGTTTAATTGCAAATTTGATAAAAATAGGCAGACTGACCCCTCACCTCCTCTGCAACGCCAGTGCACTTTGAATAAAAAGACAGTGTGTTAGGATTCGAGATCACAACAGCAATCCTGTTTCTAGGCTTGCAACTCAACCACTGGTGCAGGCAGTGCTTCTGCCACGACACCAACAAGTTGAATGAGTTTATCTGGTCAGAAAAACTGTCCTTAGGCCTTTTCTATCACTTCTCAGTCCAACATGTATCTATAAATTTAGCTTGGAGAAAAAAGGAGACTGAGGGGTGACTTCATTCATGTGTATAAATATGTGAAGGGTGGGTGTCAGGAGGATGACGGAGCCAGGCTCCTCTCAGTGTCATCTAGTGATAGGATGAGGGGCAATGGGTGTCAGCTGGAACACAGGAGGTTCCACGTCAATATGAGAAGGAACTTCTTCACAGTGAGGGTGACGGAGCATCGGAAAGGGCTGCCCAGGGTGGGTTGTGGAATCTCCTTCTTCGGAGGTGTTTAAAAGCCACCTGGATATGTTCCTGTGTGACTTTGTAGGTGACCCTGTTCTGGCAAGGGGATTGGACAGGATGATCTTTCGAGGTCCCCTGCAATCCCTAATGATTCTGTGATAAATTCCCCTCAAGAACTTTTATTACATACATGTAGTCAGAGATGACACTCAGGTCCGGGAGTCCGAGGAGTTAAGTTATGCTCCGTAATGAAGAATTTTCCAATGCTACACTTACAACAGGCTGTTTGACTCAGTGCTGACTGTTTCTACATGCTAGCTGAGCTCTGATTAAAGAGAAAATGTACTGCAGTTATCATGTTTATTGATATAAGCCAGGGGTTTTTTTTTTCATACACAAGGCCTTGGGAATACTTTTTCCTGGAAATAGTGGCTAGGACATTTGGAATGCCTTGAAGCGCCAAGAGTTTTTGGATGGCTTTCAGAAACAATAGATCTCCACGGTTTGCTTTCCCCCTGTGCTGACTGAGATCAGCCTTTTGGCCTGCAAAGCATTTTTATTTCAGAAATGTTGTTGTTAGCAGTGTGCTACAGCACACGGGCTGAGGAGAGCGGGGTTACGAATACAGGAACAACAGGTTGTGGAGGGCCAGCTAAAAGGAGTGGAAGGGAGCAGAGCCTGGGCTACATTTCTAATGGAGTGGTGGAGGACTGAGACTTTCAAAGTGGCAGTGTATTTGCATGGTTTGTGTCCCAAAACATTCCAATAAAACTTCAGTAAAATTTATGCAAAAATGAAGTCCCAACTTACCATCATTTGCTGTTTACTTTTCGTGGGTTTCTTGTGAGGCAAAAACATCCCCTCAAAAACCCTGAGAAGCAACTGTTCTCGTCCTGCTGCTGTCTGTTACCGATTGTGGAGGACTTACTGAAGTTCACACCCTTGAAACCTTTCTTACCCCGTGCTAAAAAAAGTATGATGTTGAACAGCCAAAACTGTGTGTCCATCAAGGCTGGACTTCTTTGGCACAGGCTGACCTCGGACGGTTCTCACCAGGTCTGGTGTGGTAAGCAGGGGGGAAGAAGATGTTGGCACAAGAGGAGTGAGGCAGGGCTGGGCCTGTGTCTGAGCTTGAGGGATTGCCTGAAGTGTGCAGAAGATCTGAATAGCTGAGGAGGCTGCAAGAGCCATTGCTAAGAGGCTGGCAGTAGGAGAGCTCAGCCATGCACTTGGAGAGTGTGTGGAGAACGAGACAGGCTATTTGGCTGCAGAATAACTCCCCTTCCTTAGACAGAGGTGAAAGGAAGCTTGTGAAAGCAAAACCTGCTATGCTTCTCTGGGAAAGGCCTGCCTTTTTCCTTTAAATGGTGAGTTTAATACCTCAGTCTTCACTGCAAGTATCCAGGATATGGCAGTTCGTATTCTCAGCACAAACCCCAGCAATGGCACTCTCACACTTTTTATTTTTCTAGGTCTTCCTTTAATTTTCTCCTGATAGTTGCTGGGTGGAAATAGTCTTGTGCAGCTCCACAGCAAAGCTGGAGTGACTACCTCCTCAGGGGAATGACACTGACATAAATTTACTTTTATATAGTAATTCCTGTCCTGCAAGTTAACTTTTGATTGTGACTACTGCCATTACATGTACTGAATAAACTCTGGATTTCCCACAAGACAGTCAAAACTCCGAAACCCTTAAAACATAAAGGTCACCCTTATGAAGACTTAGATGGCAGAGAAAACGTCACTACAACATCCTTGAGGAAAATTGCCTAAGAAGCAGAATGGATTCACGTGGCTGATTTTGCTTGCATTTGGAAGGTTTTTCTTTTCTTTAGAGAGGAGAAAAATTTGATTGCATTACTGGTGGATGAAGGATCACACCAAAATGCAAAAATGAGACAATACTGAAATAACTCCTTTGGCTCGTTGCCTCAAGTCTTAATAGACCAAAAAAGATGATTAAATGACGGATTTACATGAAATAAAAATGAATTCTACAACTGTTGGGATAATTGTTAGGTTAACAGTTTTAAGG
Organism: Rhinopomastus cyanomelas; assembly: GCA_013400115.1. Classification (NCBI taxonomy): domain Eukaryota; kingdom Metazoa; phylum Chordata; class Aves; order Bucerotiformes; family Rhinopomastidae; genus Rhinopomastus; species Rhinopomastus cyanomelas. The sequence continues at coordinate 124,983 of VXBP01006728.1, read as the reverse complement.
AAGACCAGCCAGCTGTCTTTGCCTCAAGACACACATGTTCTCAGGAATTAGTAAAATTTTAGCCCAATAACAGCTATGCACTTGGGAAAAAAAGGATGAAATGCAATGTGCATTCTTGAGCAGCAGGCTCTCTGCTTTTCTGTCTGCCTGGGGGAAATAGGGACATTCATGAGGCCTTCAGTTCCCACTGCAAACCTGACAAGCAGCAGTAAGAAGGCTGCAGGCGTGATGCTCGGAGAGGGCAAGCAGCTTCTGTCAGCAGCTTGCCTCCGGGACAGGCCAGCTAGGAATGAATGAGAACTGCCTGAGCTAAAGAGTTAACATTTTGTTTTAGAATTCACAAAGGCAGTGGTCTGGGGTGGCCTGTATTCTCACTGCTGGTGCACACCCATATGGGCATGCTGGGCAGGGTTTACTAAATCTAAAGGGTCAAAAGACCATACTTGTATGCCTGAAACTTGGACCTGAGTAATCAAACTTGTCCTCCTCTGTATGGAAAGAATAGAGGTAGCTGTGGATACACCTGGTTAACAGGAATCGTGATGAGACAGTTGCAGGATGTATTTACATAACAAATTATTTCCAGTCAAGCAGCAAATTCCCAACAGCTGGAAGAAAATAGTGTCCAAGAGGACAAGTCAGTCACCAGGTGGCTGTATCTGCACCAGAGCAACAGCTGTCATCACAGACAGCACTAGCCAATTCAGAGAAGATTCCTCGACAAGAAGCCAGCCAGGAAGCAACCACAGGTGCACATCCTGCCACTGTAGCTGGTAGGGGAAGAAAATGGGGATTCAAAGCTTGGTGCCCAGGCTGTTCCAGTGCCAAGAGTGCTGGTAAGGCTGTAACGACTCGTTTGGTTGCTGGCACACTGTAAGGAACATAAACAGCTACACAACAGCCAGAGTAACTGGAAAACTAAGATGTAGGCCTAAGTCCTACCTTACATGTCTGTTTAAGTTTAGAGGAGCTAAAGTAACTATCCTGAAAACTGCTCTTGGAATAGCCACAGAGCAGCTTTGTCAGGGTAGTTCTTTGGTCTCCTACTGCTCAGTAAGGCTTGAGCAAAATGGGCCTCCCAGTTTTGCCCTGTGTTCTGTGAATTCCTGTCAGCACCTGTACAGTAAGGTTTACTTACTGTAATGGGATGTGCTGAAAATGCAATCTGAGCAACACCATTCAGCCACGAAAACAAAAATGCACGCAGAGCTTCCTCGGGATGGGAAGGGGTTTTGCAGTTCAGGTGAAAGCCGACTGATTCCCTGCGCTGTGGATGAATGGCAGCAGCCCTGCTTTCAGGCTTTTGTGCTCATTCTTGAAATTCATGATCCACCACCACTGTTGAATGCAGAGGTTGAGAGATGCATTTATAGAGTACTCTACAGTTTAGACACAGCTGTAAAACTGCCGAGAAGACTTTTCCGGCCCAGTGAGATGGGATGCTCATTCTCACAGATAGGGTATGGGGAATAAGAGCACAGGACTGAACGCAGACACCTCTTGTGGGGAACAGGCATAGGATAATTTCCTGGAGTGAAATGAGCCTCCAGAGGCAAAAAGCAGGTGGCTGGGAAGTGCGGCTGCTCTCTTCAGGGACACAAAAAGCAAGGTACGCACAGGAAATCGTATGTTACGCACAAGACGCACGAGCCGTTCACAGACCCAGCACGCGCCCGAACAGCCACCTCAGAACTACCCAGAGCGGCGATTAGTATCTTCAGTACTCTGAAGATGATAACTGTAACTGCCTGAGCCAGTCACGTGAGAGCATGAGGCACCCCTTGTAAGAAAACCTCAAGAAGCTCTACAGGACTAAAAAGTCCATGGACTGAAGAAAGCAACTGGGTGAGATAAAATGCAGAGATACAGACATTAATAGCAAAAGGAGGTCTAGGGAAAATCTTCACCCGCTATTTGGTGTGATGACACTGGATGAGAAGTCTCAGGTACTTCATGCCTTCTTTGCCTCCATCTATAACAGTAGGGCTAATTGTTCACTGGGCTCCCAGCCACTTGAGCTGGGAGACAGAGCTGGGAAGCAGAATGAGACCTGCATAATCCAAGAGGAAATGGTTTGTGAACTGTTACACCACTTAGACACGTACAAGCCTACGGGGGCCAGACCGGTTACAACACTCCTGAAGGAGCTGGTGGATGCGCTCAGCAAGCTACTTTACTGATTTATGAGCAGTCCTGGCTAACCAGCGATGCCCCAGTGGATTGGAGATTAGCAAATGTGACACCCATCCACAAGAAGGGCTGGAAGGAAGATGAGTGGAGCTACAGACACCTGACCGAGGTGCCAGGGAAAGCTTACGTGCACAGTAAGATGTTTTGGGTGCACGTATCGTAACTCTCAAACTAGAAACACTCGAGTTTTAATTAAGTATCTTTCACTCTACCTTTACAAAGCACAGCCATTATTTTTAGAGTACTGCACTGAATCTATTTTCCAAAGTGTTGCAGAATTACACCACGCAGATAAATGCTGATGAATGATTAGAAAATGTGGTGTGGAGCTGGATGCTTGGACTAAGAACAGGTATGGGTTAGCCAACACTGTTCTGTCAAGAAGCAGAGCTGACCCCATGCAGCCTGCTAGCTCTCCCTTTGCTGCTGCTGGCTCTGTGCATGAACTGATGTTGTTTTCTTTACTGTCTGGCTGTTGTTAGCATGTTGAATCAGAAGCACAACAGGGCATCTCTGGAAGAATGAAAAAGACTATAATGAATGACAGTAGTAAAACTGAGAAATGTAAGTTAGATGGAGGAGGGGCAAAGAAAACAGGATGTAAAATCTTTCACCTTGAGGTTGTAAGCACCAATTTGGGAAAGAAGTCCTAGCAACTGGCTGCAAGTTATTTATAACTGGAATACTATCTGAAATGCATACTTGTCTTACAGTTCTCAAATAGCTGCAATACCTACTGTCAGGACATGAAGACATGGATTGATAAGAAGAATAAAGCTCTTCCATGTCCAAAGTGGAAGGAAATGGCATGGAAACAGTGATTGGACTCAGTCAGTAGTCCTCTGTCTTTTCATCATGATAAACTCAGAGTAGTCTTCTTCAGGACGTTTTTGTTTTCTGACACCTCTCTCCCCACTAAATCTCATCAAATCATAGACTCATAGAATGCTTTGGATTGAAAGACACCTTCAAAGGTCATCTAATCCAACCACTCAAAAGAAGTAGGGACATCTTAAGCTGCATCAGGTTGCTTAGGGTGCCACCCAACCTGACCCAGGGATGGGGGACCCACCACTTCTCTGGGTAATCTGTGCCAGTATTTCACCACCCTCATTATAACACATTTCTTCCATACATCCAGCCTAAATCTACCCTCTTTTTATTTTAAAACCCTTAAATCTAGTCCTATCACAACAAGCTTTGCCAAACATATTCTACCCATCCTTCTTATAAGCTCCCTTTAAGCAGAGAAAGGCCTTAATAAGGTCTCTTTGGAGTCCTCTCTTCTCCAGGGTGAACAACTTCAACTCTCTCATCCTATCCTCATAGAAGAGGCACTCCATCCCTCAGATGACTTCTGTGGCCCTCATCTAGACCTTCTTCAAATGTTCATGGCATTCTTGTGCTGACCTCCATGTGTCTTAGGATAGTTTCTAGAAGGACCTATTCCAAGATTTTTCCAGGCACAGATGAGAGGCTGTCAGGTCAGTATTTCTGAGGTTCCTTCTCTCTACCCTTTATAAAAATGGGTGCAACATTTCCCTGCTTTCAGTCACTGCGGATTTCACCCAACTGCCAGGACTTTTCAAGTATTACAGAGAGGGGCTTGACAACTATATCACCAATTCCCTCAGGACTCTGGAATGCATCTCATTCGGTTCCCATCACCTCTTTGTTCCTCAGGTGGTCGTGAACCTGATCTTCCCTTAAAACGGGAGAGATTTTGGCCTTCTGATTCCAATCCAGTCAGGGAAGACGGAGGAAAAAAGTTGAGTATCTCAGCCTTCTCTTTGTCTGTTGTTGCCAGTCACACTCATCAAAGTGGGGATGCTTTCTTTAACGGGCTTCTTCTGATTGGTAAATCTCTAGAAGCCCTTCTTTCTATTCCTCATGTCCCTGAACAAGTTCAATTGCAGGTGTGCCATGGCTTTCCTGACCTCTTCCCTGCTGGGAAGAACTGGGAAATGTCTCTATACTTTTCCCAGGATACCTGGCCCTGCTTCCACTGCCTGTGCAGTTCCTTTTTGCCCTTTAGCCTGACCAGCAGGTCTCAACTCTACCATGCTAGTCTCTTTTTCCTTCCTTGTCTGATTTCTTACACTTGGGGATTGACAACTCTAGTGGAAAACACCTCCGAGGATCTGCCTGTTTTGTTCTTCCCCCTTGTCCCTGCTTCCCTGGGGTCCTGTTGACTAATTCCTTGAAGATCTGGAAGTTTGCTTTCCTAAAATTCAGGCTCCTGGCTTTACTCTTAGCCTGATGCATAGCCCTCAGGACTGTGAACAAGGCATGAACATTGAAATCCAGTCTTGACATTGCCTCTGATCTGGACAGCAGCAATAAAGCTCACGCCAGTGATCATCAGGTCCAGTATCACATCCCCTTTTGCAAGGCTGTTTATTATCTGGCTTAAGAAGTTATCCTTACGACCCGCCTGGATGTGTTCCTGTGTGGCTTGGTCTAGGTGATCCTGTTGTTGCAGGGGGATTGGATTAGATGATCTTTCGAGGTCCCTTCCAATCCCTAATGATTCTGTGATTCTGTGATTCCAGGAGTTTCCTGGATTGCCTACAGCTTGCAGCATTTGTTAGGTTGGTTGAAGTACCCCAGCAGGAGAAGAGTCTGCAAATGTGACACTTCTTGGAGTAGGAAGGCTTCATCAGTAGGCTACCCTTGATAAGGTGGCCTGTAGTAGACACCAAACACAAGGTTCCCTTTATTGCCTCAGTCTCTAATTCTTACCCAATAAGCTTTCAGCCTGCTGGTGGCTACTCTTCACGCTCTATCCATTTCTTGATGTACAGAGCAACACCTCTGCCCCACCTTCCTCACCTCTCTCCCTTCTGAGTAACAGTTACAGAACAGTCACAGTCCCTCCATTCACTCCACCATGTTTCAGGAATGGCAATGATGCTGTAGCCTTCTATCAGCACAGCAGCTTCCAGCTCCTCCTGTTTCTTGCCCACGCTGTGCATATTGGTGTAGAGGCCTTGGCTGGGCTGTTAGCTGTGTCACCTTCTCGGAGAAACACCCGTACATTCCTTTGCCATGTTTCACCAGCGTTTCCCCGCTGGCTCCTATTACCTCAGGAGCCCAAGGCTCATCTCTGTAAGACTTAAACCGTGCTGCGGTGTCCTCAGCAGGCCTCAGAGCAACAGGTTGAGGGCCTCTCATTAGCATCCTGTTCTTCAAACCATGGTGAGCTACCCCACAGCTTGTCACAGGCAAACCTGATATTATCACCCTCCCCCTTCAAATCTAATTTAAGGGCCTGTCAATAAAGCCCACAAGCTCCTGAGCAAAGACCCTCTTCCCCCTTTGAGAAAGGTGAATCAAAGCTGACACCAGCAAGCCTGGTGTTGTTTAGACAATTCTGTTGTTATCAACTCCAGAACTGTGGCTGGGATACTTGTGGTTGTGATACCAGCCACAGAGCTGTGAAATAATAACTAGCTCTGTCTACTCCTTCCAGCGCTGTTGCCTGCCACTTGAAGGAGGGAGATAAAAACAAACCATGACCCAGACTGCCTCACCAACCATCCCAAGGCCCTGAAATCTCTCTGGATTGCTCTTAGACTACGGATTGCAGCTTTCCCTCCACCTACAGGGAGGGTTAGTAAAGGGTAATAGTCCAAGGGCTGTACTAGGAAGTTTCCTAGTTACGTCCATGACCTGGACTCCAAGGACTTGGCAGACTTTAGAAGGTCTTCCTGGCATACTGGACCTTCTGTTTCCCTCAGAAGGTAGTCATCTACAGTTAAAACCCCTCTCTTCTTCCTCACAGAGGTGGTTGTGATACAGGGGGTAAACGTTTCTGACCTCAAAGACATATGTTCCACTGACTGGTCTTCCACACCAAGAGCCTCATACCTGTTGTGCAGCTACCTGAGAGGTAGTCAAGGAGGGAGGTCACCTGCCACCTTGGTTATGGACTTGTTTCCATTCTCTCATTTGGGCTGGTGACTTCAGTCTAGTAGGGGGAAGATACAGTGTCCCCTTGATCTTGGGTATTTTGTGGCGAGTGCTCCTGCCTCAGTGAGGGCATAGCTCAGCTCCACCAGTCTAATTCTTGCTCAGCCTCCCTATCTTCTCTTGCAGCTCTGACCCCTGCAAGATTTGCTGAGCAAATCATCCACGTGGTCACACCACACATAGCTGCTTTCACAGACACCACCCATGACCAGTGAAAGGCTCTGGCACTCCCTGAGACCTGGATGGCTGCATGTTTTTATGGGAGTTCCATCTAGGAAGCGTTCCTTAAGAGCATATGGAAAGAACTTTTAATAGGAACTTTGTAAGCATTTAGGTAACTAATGAGACACCTAAAGCTCCTGACGGTATTTCCTCTGCACCTATTCAAAGGACATCCATATGGTCTGTCCATGGTTTGAGCAGCATCTCGAGATGGGCAGCAGGTAACTTGACCCATGCAGAGCGGTATTTCTTACTCAGTTAGGATGAATTACACCTGAAGCAAATCACAATCCCCAAACATTTTAAAATAATTGTTACCTTTTCCATGCACAGTTTTCTGCGATGCAGTAAAATCTCCTCCAAACTTTTCTACCATGGATAGATTTATTTTTCACAGCGTTGTCAAAATTGTCTTTCTACAGCAAAATTCAGCTTTGACAATCAGTCTGTTGCCTGATTTGTCATGCAAACAAGGGATATGAGCTCTGTCTGTTTCCCACTAAAGACAGCTGAACTGGTTGACTGCTTATGACCAGTTCTGGTGGGATACAATCAAGAACTGACTGTCAGTTTTCCCACTGAGAGCTGGAAATGCAGGAACTTATGGTAACGGGTAGATGCAACTGTAATGTGCAGGGAGCAGAAGGCTGTGTGTACCATGTGAGCTGTGGCTGACAGGATGGCAGGTGCTGCTTTCCTGACAAAGCTACTGAGTTTTGACCTTTTCAGCTTAATAAAAAGGTTTTCTCTTGAAGTTCTTTGCTTGGGCATCACAGAAACTAGGAAACTTGTCCTTAACCCAGCTGTCTTGCTCTCTTGTCATTAACCAAGAAATTCTATAGGCAGTCATTTTAATACTGCTCTCTTATCACCAATCTATATAAATAAACATAGCCCCTGGACTGAATATGATCTTATTTCAACAGATTAAAAAAAAAACATCACACATGGGGAATAACTCCACTGACCCCAGTGGAACGAAACATTCAATTGGTGTAAACACGAACAGAATCAGAAAAACTAGAAAGCCCATTGCTACTGCTGAACGTGTTTCACTCAATATCAGATTAGAAGGACCCACAATCTGTTTCTCTCATAAAGGCAGGTAATGATTTTGTTTTGGTGGTGTTTTTACTGTAAGACAGGACATTAAAATTTTGCAGCTCTGGTAACACCAATCCAGATTTCCGGGACTGAAAACTGTGGCTCATTTGGCAAGCAATTTTTTGTGGTATGTTGCAGTCCATGTTAAGTCTGGTGCTTTACAAAGTTAAGAACATTCCTAGTTCCAAGCCCACATGCCAGCAAGTCTGTGCTTCTCCTACCTGTTTGTGAGGATAAACATTAATGTGGCACTTGATACATTCTTGTCCCATGTTAGCCCAGGAGTTTCCGCTCATCCATTTTCTCTTGCACTTGGGGCACTTATATTCACCGAAGCAGCGCTTCTTGCCTTGGTATGGAGTAAGGCCTTCTCCTTTAGGACGAGCCTACAAAACAAAGGGAAGTAGCAAGTGGGGTCAGTAGCAGAAAAGCAAGGTACTTTTCATTAGGAAACTTCAGGCAAAAGATACCAGAGGCAAACATGAAAGTCACGTCCCCTCAATGAAGAGTCCGTATGTTTAAGCTAAACATTTCTAAGAATGACTTCTGCAAGGAGTATTCTAAAGCTCAAAATTACTTGTAACACTTGTGAGAATGAGTTTCCAAATACTGACAGTATTTAGAAATATGCTCATGTGGTTTCTTCCAACGACTAGCTTGAATATTCATTGAATTATGAATGAATCTCTACTGAGTACATATTACTAATATTTATAATATTAGAATCTGGAGAAGTAACTCACTAGCAAGAGAGTACATTTCTTAACTAGATCTTTGTGTGTTCCCCACTAGAACTGTCACTAAGAAAACTTTTCACAATTAAGCTTTACACAGCTTTTGACCAATGAAATGTTAGCAGTTCATTAGTATGTGGTGTCAGACTCTGATTAGCAACAAGTGGAACGGCTCAGACTTAATGAGCAGGGAGGAGAGGAGAAGCCTTGCACCTGGTGAAGAGAAAAGCACTCAGCAGTACAAACAGAACAAGGAGACCCCGAGACACTGCTGTTCTATCTGCAAGGCTGTGTTTAAGTGGTGAGAACACTATGAGTCATCACCTCTCACGGACTTACTTGCCAGTGTTTTCTCTAAGCCCGAGTCCCTCATACTATTGGGGGTGAAGAAAAACATCTTCTTGTTTTTAAATACACTCATAAAGATGTGTGTTGTGCTTAATAAAAATATGTGCTTAATCAAAATGTATCTTAACACATAATAGGTTGAGGTGCTGATAAGAGCATTGCATAGAGCTGTCCTGAAGACAGCTGTAAAGATGAAGCTGTTTCCCCACAGTCTCTAGCAGGTGTTGTACCCATTTATTCACTGTATTTTGTTTCCTGTTGCCTAGAGGGAGATACTTTGCCTACATAACAGCAAGATGGCACGATAACCCGTCAAGAGTGCTTTCCTCGTTTATTTATACAGCAGACCTCTGCAGTTCCCGGCTGAAAACAGTTTACAAACGTTAAATGACCCAACATGCTGGCAATGGGTTTGGTTTTCTTTCAGGAGCTTTTATGATTTCTCTCAAATTCTCTTAATTTCTGCAATAAAACCAAGCCTGGGTTGTTTTCTACACACAGGCATGCATGTAGACCCAAATCGCTGTGTGAAAATATGGATTGAAAGAGCAGGTGGCTGGCAGAAGAGCTGAGCTTGGCAGGAGCTCCGAGACTGCAGCTCTCGTGGCTGATGGTACATACTGTTACCTCCTGGGTTACACAGGGGAGCAAGAGGAAAGAAACATTGGGTGTGCTGCTTCTGCACAGTGGTGGTCAGAGGGGGAGCAGGGGGACCCCAAACCTACTCTGGTTTCTCCTTTTTTCCTTAGTTTTTTTTCCTGTATTGTCAGTAAACAACAGCAGTCTGTTACAAATGGGCAAAATCTATAATAATTTCCTTCTTGAAAATCTGACAAGCCACTGCAAATACTCTGGCTCACAGCAAAGATGAAGGTGTCAACAGGACACATGTATGGTAGGACAGAAGTATTGTACGTAAAAAGAAATTGGTTCAATGAGAGACATTTGGACTTTGAGTGTTGGCAGGCTGTAATCCTCTGATCTACTGTGGCCCTTGATAAGGATGGGAGTCTGTAACTGAATGTAGGGCAGGAAAATGTCAATTTATGGAGACGTACTTATTCTGGACACTTAATTTGGCTCTGTCTCAGAGGAATTTGCAGCACAACTCAAGTCAGTGTTAGAAAGAGCCATGTGCTCTCTTCATTTAGAAATTCCCATGGAACTGAATAGGAACCCTGTGTACAGAGACCTCCCATAATTGAGAGATGTTTCTCATCCTCCTGAGGCATCACTGATTGCTTTATTTGTAGTTTCAATTGAGGCTATGTTACTGAACAGAAGACTAGTTATTTCGGATTCTCTGTTTCAGTTGCATTCTCTTTAAAACTCCTCCTGCATTCAGGCCTGGAAACATAGCTTCCTCACCCTTCCAAGAAGCAGTCCTTTCAGAACATGTGTTCATCATGAAGCACGTTATTTCCTAAAGTAATTGCACTGACTTCAGAGACAGAGCACGTCTGAGAAGCCTTGTAAATATTTATAAACAATATTTAAACATGACACTCCCACAGCCATATGTTATGCCAGCCAAAACCAGCACTTCAATATCATACTCCCCCAGCAATATGTTGTGCTAGCCACAACTTGCAGATGGGTACTTCAGCGATGGCCACTTTGAGCAGGCAAACGACTAGGCTTCTCCAGGTCAGGTAGCTGACTTCAGAGGCATCGATGCCCAGAAATGCTCCGCACTCACAAGTGCACAGAAGAACACTGAATACGCTAGTCAGTGAAGTCCTCTGTGTGTACGGATGGGCATCAGAAACGGAGGTTTTCCAAATTAGAAGCTACTTTTAAAATTCAGCTTTTCTAACTTGCTCAGGAAATTTCCTGTTAGACTAAACTTCTGATGTATTTTACCATTTCAGCTGTCACAGCTCCCTCCTCAGTAAATGACTTTAATTCTATTGCTGGCAAAGGGACAGCATTCTCTGCACGTGTTTCACTATTCTATTCTGCTTTATGGATGTTTATATCTTGCCCTGACAAGATATTGCTGTCTTTCCCATATCTTCAGTTTCCTGAACTGTGCCCCACAAAGAATTTGGATTCTCAAGCAAACTCATTGTTTTTAGTGAGAAACATCATTAGGAAGCACTGTCAGCAGTGAAGGCAACTCTCCAACTTCCTCCACTCTTAGATCCCAATGAAACAGAAATTTGACATTATTTGGTGGAAAAACACCAAATAATGAGTGAGATATGCTACTGGTTGGAGAGGTCTGAGGCTTGAGTGTTTTGTCTGAGGTTTTTTGTGTCTGTGGCTTTAGCAGCAGGACACGTGAAATGCATAAACATTCCCAAGAAGCAGCCCTCTCCTTGATGCAGAAACAGCCAGTCCTACTGAGCAGGGTGCTGAAGTTCCCAGTCACTTTGTGTCAGAAGCATCTCTGCTCATCCAGCTGGATGGCAAGAGTTGTTTTTGCCAAAGGTTTTTTTAATGTATGTGCAAATAAAGAGCAAGAAGACGTATTTTTTATCTTTTAGCATTAACCCCAAGACTCTCATTTTACAAAACGTGGGATTTACCTGGTTTAAAAGATTACTCGGCAATTCCCCCACTGGGCCCTGTCTTTTCTCACTCTTTTCTGCAGGCAGAAATTTCTTTATCTTCTGACTTAACATGGCAATGCTTCGCTTCTATCCATAAATTGTTATGTTAACATACACTGCCCTGTTCCATTTAGGCCTGGGTAGTCTTTGCTAGGGTTCCTACTCTTGACTTCAAGAGCTTGGAAAAGGGGGTAACTGTCAGAAAGCAGACTCTTCAATACAGTGTTGAAAATTAAATACAAATGTCTATTTCATTTACCAAACACCACAAATCAGGGAATGTCTAGAGATACTGGATATGCCAGACTAAGGATTTATGACAAATAACCCGCCGGGGGTTAGGGGGTGGAAACAGCAGCCGCAGATGACTTCCTGGCAACTGCGCGGCCGGCCTGAGGCCAGCGGCTCTCCCATCTCTCCCTCCAGCTCCCAGGCAGGACAAGCCAGGCAGCACAAAGTATAGCCCGGCCCCTGGCACTGTCTGAGGGACAGTGAACCGGCCCCTTGTTTAAAAAGTTTGAGGAGCCCTGCACTAAACCGTGTTCCCTAGTGCCAGATCTACACTTTCTTTGAACAGCTCCAAGGATGGTGACTATACCACCTCCTTGGGCAGCCTGTTCCAACACCTGATAAAGCTTTCAGTGGAGAAAGTTTTCCTAATGTCTTATCTAAACCTCCTCTGGCACAACTTCAGGCTGCTTCCTCTCGTCTATTGCTAGTGACTTGGGAGAAAAGACCAACCCCCACCTCTCTACAACTTCCTTTCTAGTAGTTGTAAAGAGCAACAAGGTCTCCCCTCAGCCTCCTTTTCTTTAGATTAAGCAACCCCAGTTCCCCCAGCCGCTCCTCGTAAGACCTGTCCTCTAGGTCCTTCACTAGCTTCATTGCCCTTCTTTGGACACGCTCCAGTATCTTAATGTCCTTCTTGTATTGAGATGCCCAAAACTGAACACAGTACTCAAGATGAGGCCTCGCTAGTTCTGAGTACAGTGGGATGATCACTTCTCTAATCACGCTAGCCACACTATCTCTGATGCAGGCCACGATGACATTAGTTTTCTTGGCCACCTGGCACACTGCTGCCTCATGTTCAATCAGTACCCCCAAGTCCTTTTCCACTGAGCAGTTCTCCAGCCACTCTTCCCCAAGCTTATAATATTGCATGGAGTTGTTGTAGCCAAAGTGTAGGACCTCGCACTTGGCCTTATTAAACCTCATACAGTTGGCCTCAGCACATTGATCTAGTCTCTCTAGAGATCCAGAGCCCTCTGTAGGTCCTTCCTAAGCTTCATTTTGTTTGAGCAAGTACTTTGTTCCTCCTACAAACATCTTCATTCCCCAAGTCTTACTCTCTGGGAAACGTTTAAAAGCCTACTGATTAAGCTGTGTCAATGAACCTTGTCACTGGCTGACCGACTGTTCAGGTCCAGGATTAATTGGCTTAATTAGCAAAGTGCTAATACACTGGAACAAAAGACAGGGGGTACCAAACTGGCCTTTTATGAGTTTGCAGATGGAAAAATACAGGAACAAGGAACTTGAACTCAACAGAGGCCTCATTACCAAATACGTTCCCCAATACCCAAAGGAAATGGGTGACATTATGAAAACAAGGGAGTTGAAGAGTCCTTTCTGTAAAGTAAACCTGCCTCTGGGACAGAAGTACCAAAACTGGCAACTCTGGTGACAGATCCCCATTCTTTTTTTAGAAAGTCCTTAAAATACTGTCTTTATCCATGGGGTGGAGTGGGGCAGTTCCTGCGGCCAAGGCATTACAAGCTGTTTTCCAGTGCGGGTCTCTCAAAGTCGTGGCTTCTCTCGAAGAACTTCCATGTCTCTGCCCTGCTGGCTCTGCTCCATGCCAGCTGTTGGCTTCGAACCACCTCACTGCTGCCTTTCACCATGTTCTGAGGCTGCTGGTATACACGGATCTTTCCCTCTTTCTTCTTCTTCAGAGCTGCGATGGCAGCTCTTCTCCCATTTTCAAACAAAAGTGGGAGCTCCCTAAAGGCAAAAAACCCCCACAACCCTCCCCTTCTCCCAAAGCAAACAAAAACCCAAACTAAAAGCCCAAAAAACCACATTTCTCTAACCAAATATTTGCAGAGGTACTGCCTGGCTGAAGACAGGTGGGTGCCTGGAGCTGGGGAGAGTTTTCTTCTGATTTCTGGAATCTTCTCAGAGGTGCCATAGGCAAAGTGAAGAGGAAGAAGCAAGCCTATAAGTCATGGAAGGAGGGGGTGGCCACTTGGGGTGATTACAAGGCTCTGGTGAGGGAATGTAGGGATGCAACTAGAAAAGCCAAGGCCTCCTTGGAATTAAACCTTGCAAGAGAGGTCAAAGGCAACAAAAAAAGCTTCTTCAAATATATAGCAAGTAAAAGTAAAACTAGAGGCAGTGTAGGCCCCCTGCTGAATGAGGTGGGTGCCCTGGAGACAGAGGATGCAGAGAAGGCAGAGATACTTAACGCTTTCTTTGCCTCTGTCTCTACTGCTAAGGGTTGTGTTGATTTTAGACCCCAGACTGCAGAGGAGGTTGAGGCAACAGGTGAGCCTGCCTTGGTTGATGAGGACTGGGTTAGGAATAAG
>VXBP01006728.1:86770-110711 GCA_013400115.1 Rhinopomastus cyanomelas | reverse complement strand
CTGGTGAGACCACACCTGGAGTATTGTGTCCAGTTCTGGGCCCCTCAGTACAAGAGGGGTGTGGAGCTGCTGGAGAGAGTCCAGCGTAGGGCAACAAAGATGATGAGAGAGGTGGAACACCTCCCTTATGAGGAGAGGTTGAGGGAGCTGGGTCTCTTGAGCTTGGAGAAGAGGAGACTGAGGGGTGACCTCATTCATGTCTACAAATATTTGAGGGGTGGGTGTCAGGACGATGGCACTGGGCTGTTCTCGGTGTCATGTAGTGATAGGACAAGGGGCAATGGTTGTAAGCTGGAACATAGGAGGTTCCACATCAACCTGAGAAGGAACTTCTTCACAGTGAGGGTGACAGAGCACTGGAACAGGCTGCCCAGGGGGGTTGTGGAGTCTCCCTCACTGGAGATATTCAAGACCCGACTGGACAGGTTCCTGTGTGACTTGTTCTAGGTGATCCTGCTGTGTCAGGGGGATTGGACTAGATGATCTTTCGAGGTCCCTTCCGATCCGTAATGATTCTATGATTCTATGAAACCACACCACCTTTTATTGGTAAATTTTGAAAAAGCAGACCACCAATTCTACATTTGTCATTTTAATATCTCTTGTACCTCTGGTTGATTTGAAAAAGCAGTAAAAAGACGCACATGATTACTGATGATAATTAAAGCAACAGACATGGTTGTCATGGATATGCTGATCAAAGACATCCAGGAAGTTGGCTTGGCAACAATTCTAACATTTAAATTAAAATCTGCTTTTGTAGATTTGTCACTATCACAGAGTCATAGAATCATTAGGGGTTGGAAGAGACCTCGAAAGATCATCTAGTCCAATCCCCCTGCAACAGGAGGATCAACTAGACCTAGTCACATAGGAACACTATCTTAGCAATGCTTTTAGGGACAAAGGCTCTTCTGCTACAAAATGCCTGGTTCCACATCAATGAGAAGGAACTTCTTCCCAGTGAGGGTGATGGAGCACTGCAACAGGCTGCCCAGGGAGGTTGTGGAGTCTCCTTCACTGGACATGTTTAAGACCCGCCTGGATGTGTTCCTGTGGGACTTGGTCTAGGTGATCCTCCTGTTGCAGGGGGATTGGACTGGATGATCTTTCGAGGTCCCTTCCAATCCCTAATGATTCTATGATTCTGTGATTCTATGAAAGCAGGTAGGTGTCCCTGAAGACAATTTTATTTCAAGTCTGAATAGCAAGTGTTTTTGAAGCCCCATCCAAAATGTGAGACGCTCAATTATGATGTGGAAATGCAGCTGCAGACCTCCAGTAGAACCTGAGTTGGTATTTCTTTCCTTAATAAGTGTCAAGGTAAAGAAACTGCATAAGAAAACTCTGATCAACAAATTAGCCTGGGTGTATCACTATTTGCTCAAAGCACATTTTCAAAAGATTTGGAATTTTCCAATGTATGTGTTGACCATACGGCTTGAGTTGCTCTTTGGTTTAGATTTCAGCTGAGAATCTGAGATGTTTTTCACATCAAACCATATACAGAGTAATGACATCCCTACTATGTGTGAGAACTGCATAGGAAGTTTATTTGCCAACATGACAATTTGCAAAACTTACTCTTCGTGAACCACTTAATCTTATACTGAGTGCAGCTTGACATAACTTTGGTGTGAATTTACAGAGGGCAATAAAGAAAGGGCTTGTAGTAAATATAAAGAGGACTGTAGGTGCTGATATGAGATAGCTTCCTCTGCTGCTTTAGTGCCTTTGTAAATCCTGTTGTGTGACTATCTGTACCTTTTGGTGCCTTTATCCCTCTGTAAATCTGGACTGGTTGTGGTTTTCCTCCATGCCATTTATCTGCTGGGCTACACTTGCTGAAAGTACTTTGGGATCAAATTTAATACCTTTGTGCCCTTAAGAAGAAAATTCAGTTAGGGAAGCGTCTGGTGTTGCTTGCTCATAAGAAGCACAGTCTGCTGATGTCCAGGAATGTCAAGAAAGACCACTGCTTTACACTAACATACTTTTTTTCTCTGAGGCAGAGTGGTTTGTAGGACTCAGATGACATTAATGAGGTAGTTACAATAAATAATGATTTTACTTCAATTAGAAGCTTTGACATCGTTCACATATTTAAAAATAACATTAACTTATTTGCCTCATTTCCAAATGAAACCGTGTCATGACAAAGAATTATCTGTTTTTCTTTTATCTTAACAATTTGTAGCCCAATAGCAAGGTCAGCCAGCTACAACAGCTATTAAAATATCCTTCATTAAAGACATTTTTAAGAACCTTATTAAGCTCCTATACAGTTTCTTGAGCAGTCTCTGTCCTGGGCTCTGTCCATGGCTAAAGCATAAGTGCTTAGCTCTCTGTAGGCTGAGCAAGGGGACATGCAAAGGAAACATACTGAGTGAACAGGAGGTGGCATAGCTGAGGATATTTTAATTCAATAAAATTAACAATGCAAAATGAAATGCAATTGTAGCTGTGTTTTACCACTCAGTAGATGGCTTGTTTTGCTCCAATTTCACTTTACACTGCTTGCTGCACCTTCTGGACTGGACTGACACACTCTTTTCTTGTTACTTTCGAATGTGTGTGAATCATAACAACAGTGGATTTTTTTTAGCCTGAATTATAAATGCTTTTGCTCTTGTAAAGGCTTTAGCTCTTCAAAACAATTATTGGAAAGCAAAGGATATATTATGAAGATGATGAATTCCAAGGGAAAGGATGGTTCTGGAAGAACTCAGCCACCTTCCTTCTTCCTGCTCTGGAAGAAACAGGATCTCTTTCAACTACCCACTAAATCCATAAGAATTCAAGACTTGGTTCAAGGCATATCCTGTGCATTGCACAGGAATAGATGTAACTACAGTAAGAAACCAGGAAAGTGAACATCAACAAGAACGTAATGTTACGGTTAAGGCACTGGACTGGGCCTCTGTAAGCCTGGGCTTCATTTCTTGGCTTGACTACAGCCTTTTTCTGTTGGTTTGTTTCAATTTTCCATCTGGAGTACTAGCACCACTAGCACATCTCAAGTCATGGGAGTATAATTGATGCTTGTTACCACAGAACTGAGCAGCGAGTATTAATCTTGAGCTGTACAATTCTCTGATAAGGGCTTTGAACGAAGACTGCTATAGACCTGTCACCGGTGACCCTGACCTCACCTTTTTAGTAATGTCTTTTAAAGGCTCTACTTAACAGATGGTTTCTTTTATACATGTTATGTTTTCCCTCCAACCAAGTTGGTTTAAGAACTCAGAGGTGTAATATTCCAGTAACTGCTAGTGATACCTCCACTGATACAGAAATAGAACCATGACAGACAGTAAATGTAACTGTTATAGGGATTTCTGGCTAGAAAATTCTTTATGCAAAAGACAGTATGGGCTTTCTTTAGAAATCTTCCCATCGTAACAAAAACAAAACAAGGACTGCCCTGTAACCTCCCCACCCCAAGGTGGTATAGCAGTGGAGGCTACCAGAACACCAGCACACATAGTGGGCTGCAGCCTGTTGCCTTCCAAAATGAACTAGCACAGTAAGTGTCATTGCTTCTAGCTGGAACGGGCCTTTTGCTTAAATTGTTAAGAAACAAGGAAAGGAAATAGAGACCAGATGAGCAACGACCCACCCCTTCTCGACCTCAGCCTTCTTTGCTCCACCTTCCACCCACAACACCCTCCTCCCACAGCCTCCAAGATGACATATAAAAACACTGAGTCAGTAAGCCTGCTTCAAATTACAACATTCTTTTTGATTCTGGAAAAAGATGTTCTATGCATAGCCCAACAAGGAGTCCCTCTATTATGAAAGAGCAGTTTTTTAACATCTTCAGTGCATCAGAAAAGTTTCGCTGTTTTAAACACAACACTAGCTTTGTAGTGAAAATTTACAGGCATATTTTAGAAGTTCCAAAGACAATCTTCCTCTAGTGTGAAGTCTGTGATAACACAGTATGGATCTGCATTTCTAACGTCTTCTACTCCTCCCTCACTCTCAGTCCATCCTGTTCCTGCAGTTGTACTTGCATTGTCCACTGTGCTCCTTCATTGTTTATTTTCCACTATGCGCGAAACCAGCTTGAATCATCTAAAGAATCACTCGTGCCACGCTCACCAAACAACATCAGTAGCTGCCTAACTTAGTGAATCATTCTGTAGCATTTATGCTTGATGTTTGTAGTGTTAGAAGAACTTTAAGCACCTAACTTAAACTTTTATGAAAAGGAATTGAGGCAAACTGGCTCTCTGTAATATCCTTCTTGATCACTTGCAGAAATATGCAGTGCTTTGAAGGCAGGGAAGGGTGGGCTGCCATCAGTACATCCAGGGTGAGAACATAATATGATCAAAGTGTTGAGTTTAAGAAGCATTCTCACATGGGAGCTCTAGTGAGGCTGACAGAAGAGAAGTGGCAACCAGGAGATGACTGATGCAGAGAAAAGATAAGAGAATAAAACTTACAGCCTCTTCAGTGATTCAAAGTCTTTTAAGAAAGGCAGTTAACTGACGCCTTATCTCTTCGCTGCTAATTATTTTGTTCCAATCTGTCACAGAGCAATCTGGGGAGGACTGATACCTGAAACATTCTGGGAAACAGAAAGGTCCTAGGCTGAATGAGGCCATGGACGCTGTGTGTCTTGGTCCGCAACTGTGGCATTTCAAAAAACGCAATAATTCTTTTACGCGTTGAAACAAGAAACTCACTTCTGAGTCGTCAGGCTGCCTGGCTATGTTGTGAGAAATACAGTCTTTTGGACAGCTGTTTTAGACTTGTTCTGTACAGATGTGTAGCAGGGACTCGGAGATTAAGACAGTCATTGTGGTACAAAAACATGTGAATTGTAACTGTACTTTGACCAGAATGTAGTCAGGAAAGTGAAACAAAATGTTGTGAGCTGTAATGACTCCTTTCATGCGAGTCGCTGACATTTCACAGAATCGCAGAATTACAGAGGCTGGAAAAGACCTCTAAGATCATCAAGCCCAGCCTATGACCTAACATCACCACAATCACCTAGACCATGGCAGTAAGTGCCACATCCAGTGTTTTCTTAAACGTCTCCAGGGGTGAGGACACTACCACCTCCATGGGCAGTCCATTTCAATGTCTAATCACCCCTTCTGTGAGGAAGTGGTTCCTAACATCCAATCTAAACCTCCCCTGGCACAGCTTCAGGCCATGCCCTCTTGTCCTATCACTAGTTGCCCGGGAGAAGAGCCTGACCACCACCCGTCTATAGCTTCTCTTCAGATCAGGTCACCCCCTGAGTCTCCTCTTCTCCTGACGAAGCAGAATCACAGAATCACCATGGTTGGACAGGACCTCCTAGATCATCAAGTTCAACCACACCCTGCTGCAACAACAAAAAACAAAACAACCCCAGCTCCCTCAGCCTCTCTTTGTAAGACTGTCCCTCTTGTTTCCATCCCACTTTTCATTACCCATTTGCCTATTCCTTCTTTAATAGCAAAATATCCACCCCTTTGCTACCTTGACAGCATGCAGAGAGGCCCCAGACAGCATTTCTTATATGTACAAATTCTGTTGTTAAAGACAGTAACACATATGCTTTGAGCTCGTGATGTTGGCAATGCCCCAGATCTGTTGCTGACAGCTGATTCAAAATTGGGAATTACCCTGAGGCCAACTGGTGTACCACATTTTTTTATATAATGACCCCAAGCAACATCAGATGGACTGATTTATTTACTTTAGAGTAAACAACCTTTCTTCCCAAATGGAGAAATATTTTGTTGGGTTTTTTCCCAAGGAAAAAATGGTGGCTAACACCAAAACTCACCACCAAGTTAAGTATCTCGTACTGGAGAAGAACATGCAGCACGTGTGAAGAACAGCTGTGGTGTTCAGCTACCATACATGTTCTTGGAGCACTTTTTTCTTAAGGTGCTAGTTCCATTTTAGAGACTCTACCCGCTACCCAGTTCAAAATGTCTGGTCTCACTTTTGTCCCAGAAGACAGTTTCAATTCCCACAGGCAACTAAAGTGAAAAGCTCATTATCAAACAATTGGAAGGATGAATACATGTTCTAACAGAAACTTCATTTCAGCAAGGGATCCACCAAGGAGCTGCAGGGCACAGAAAGCATGACAAAGCTTTGTGCTATATTCAGTATTTTTCATGGCAACAAGTTTGTGACCAAGGCCGTCTTCAACTTTTCTGAAGTCTAAGACAGTCATTCTGACACAGAGAGCGAACAGGCCACTGCACAGGATCTTCACTGGTTACTGTCTCTCTGTTCGCCAAAGACTAAGAAACTATTAATTTTTGAAGAGGTACTGTTATTGTGCAAGAAGCATCTGGTATAAACCGTTCATCGTGGTGTTTTCTGCAGATGACTGGAAAGGTGGGGTGAAGATTTGGGAAGAGAAACATGCGGGTCTTTTATCCCTTTTGCTGCCGTTTCCCCTTTCCTGATTCACCCTGATGCTCTTTCCATTGAGAGATGTTAGTCTAAGGTTAGATGCATGCCTGCTTTGGTTACAGAGATGCAGCAGAAGTGAAAATGTTGTTTTGGTAGGGAAGAGAAAATTCCAAACCACTGAGAAAAACTCATTGGGAATCTTTGGTTTTGCTTCCGTATTATGGCATTCGTCTCTGTGCCACAGGAGTATTTCAGCAGTGTTACTCATTTAAGAAAGAAATTACAAATAAAAGCTGAGCAGAAACAAGTGTATCCCACCTGGCTTACTGTAAGGTCTCTCAGTCTAGGGGTGTTATTTTCCCAAATCAAGGAGTACTGTCATGGCTGTGCTGTTCTGGTAAGCCATGGATTCAAATCCTGCGTGGAGGCTGGCACGGCAGCACACATCTTCCAGCCCCTTGATTTATTTTTCTTTCAGTCTTCCCAAGCACCACTTTATTCACTCTGCCTTTCAGGGGGATGTGCACTTCAGTGTGTGCCTGGAGAGAGTCTCATTATCCTCCTCAGGCGCAACACAAACCCTCAGTTTTTAAAACGCAGCAGAAGAGGCGGCCAGTCCCAGTTTCCGGTCTCCTCAGCTGAGCCAGCATGGTGGGCTCCTCAGCCCCGTCCCTGGCACAGCTGCCCCTTTGTGTGCTTGAGCATAATAAGGAGAGCTGAGGAGGAAGCCAGGTGTGCCACCAGACCAGAGACTTGGCTAGCGATGCTGCCTCGAGTGCGTGTGCATATCTCCCAACACACAGGTCTTGTGTTCGGTCTTGGACATGGTCTTCACAGCACAAACAATGGCGTTGTGCAGACTCCCTTGTGTGCTGCCTCCCAGCCAGAACTGGACAGAATAATCCCCTCTCTCAGTCCTAATACCACGGCAGAAATGTCCTCCTTATTCTGGAACACTGGCATTTGTCAAGTTGGTGGGAACAAAGAGACCATTAATAGAGTGGGAGACAGGCAGAATGCCTCAGGAAAGCCCTTTGAGAGGATAGAAAATGTTCTTCTGTTGAGCTTCAAACTCCTTCGGATTTTTTCTTCAGGTCTGACCAGACTGAAAACAGAGGGCTGTCTTGCATGGACTACGTCTTCAGCTGGGGTCACAGGGCAGATTCAGGTTTAATTTTAGGATATCTGACTGGTAACAAATGGCCTTTCTTCTGGGGCAGCGTCATCTTTAATAATTGTAGAAGTCCACTGCTAATTTGGGTTTCTTGTTGCTTGGCAAAATTAAACCTAAGAGAAATGGATTTATCTTCCTGCTTTTTTTTATGCACAAATGCAGTTATTCTAATATGAGATAGTTGTATCTTCTGTCCAACACTTAAAGATACAAGAGCCTTGAGAGCAGCAAGGGACAGCCTGAGCTGTATCAAATGTACCAGTGAGAGGCAGCAAGACGATGGAATCCCATGGGTGAGAGCTCTGGAGGGCAAGGGTATTCATGAGAGCTGGTCAATATTCAAACACTGCATCCTCCAAGCTCAAGATCACTGCATCCCTGTGAGAAAGAAAGCAAACACAGGAAGCAGCAGACCTGCATGGACGAGGAAGAATCTTCTGGAAAAACTGAGAAGGAGAAGAAAGAACTTTATGGCAAGTGGAAAACAAGACTGGCCACTTGGGAGGAATACAAGAATGTTGCCAGAGAGTGCAGGGATGCCAAGGCCAATCTGGAGACAAGAGACAAGGTCTGGAGAGAAGAACGCTCTCGTGTGGTACAGGAGAGCTCTTAGCCAAGCTGGACGTCCCTAAATCCACGGGCCCTGATGGGATGTACCCACAAGTGCTAAGAGAGCTGGCAGATGTTACTGGCAGGCCACTCTCCATCGTCTTTGAAATGTTGTGGAGAACAGGAGAGGTGCCTGAGGACTGGAGGAAGGCCAATGCCACTCTAGTCTTCAAGAAGGATAAGAAGGAGGGCCCAGGTTAGTCGGTCTCACCTCTGTCCCTGGACAGATGATGCAACAAATTCTTTTGGATGCAATCTGTAACCATCTGGAAGGGAAGAAAGTTATTTGGAGTAGTCAGCGTGGATTCCCTAAGGGGAAATCATGCTTGACTCATCTGATAACTTTTGATGATGTCACATCTGGCTGGGTAGATGAGGGGATGTTGTCTACTTTGACTACCTTGACTTCAGCAAGGCCTTCAACATCGTCTCCTGTAACATCCTCATTAGGGAAATGATGCAGTGAGGAAAGATTGAGAGAGCTGGTTAGCCTAGAGAAGAGAAGACTGAGAAGACACCTTATTCACATCTATAAACACCTGAAGGTTGGCTGTAGGAGGATGGTGCCAGACTGTTTTCAGTTCTGCTCAGGAACAGGACAAGGAGCAATTGGGCACAAACTGGAACAGTTTACAGCATAATGCAGAATTCACTGAGACAGGATGCCCAGGGAGGCTGTGGAGTCTCCTCTGGTGATTCTGGAGATACTTAAATCCTGCCTGGCTATAGCCTTTTGTGGTGTGCTTTAGGCAATCCTGCTTTAGCTGAGAGGTGGGGATTCGACATGATGATCTCTCGAGGTCCCTTCCAACTCCAACTATTCTGTGAGATCTGGGAATACTTTCAGACAACCTTATCCTTTGATTTTTCATTGTCCTCTAATGAGGGTGTTTTAAAGGATTATCATACTTAACTGAAGAGATCACTGTTTTATAGTGTGTTTATGTGTTTTAGAAAAAAGTTAAATTAATTTTGTGGACCATTAATAACACACTCGGGGCTATTTCTGACATGTTTCTATTCCAGAGGACTTACCAAATTATACAGAGACTATCTGCTGGTAGAGAAATACAGCTGCCCTGGGGTGGACAGCAGTAGCACTTTGTGGTAACTCTTCACAGGAATAAATATTTTGTCTAAAAATACTGGTGTATGTCAGTATGTATGATCTTCAGGAAGAGGAATTCTTTCAAATTGCTATCAAATGCAAGGCTGAATTAATGACAGTGGGATTTGAATCAGTTTCGAGATGCTGAAACATTTTTTATAATACATAATTATACTAAAATTAACAACAGCAGCAACAAGAAGAGGAGGTAGAAAGATATTCAATAAACATATAAATGGAGCGAAGAGTACTGTAGGTACATTTAGCATAGGATATTCAATTCAAGGGAAATTTCCTTATAATCATGAATGTTACCATTCAATCTGACATCTAGCAATGACATTGCTAGATGGATCATCAGTGAAGCTATTGTTAAATAGCTCCACACTAAATTTTGAGAGCTGATGGGAATGGATAGGGAAGAGTCTGAGAAAGTGCCTCAGGTGACCTCTTCCCAAAGGCTAGCGTTCTCAAGCTATTTCAGGATGAAGAAGCCTTTTCGAAGTCGTTCCACTTCCTTCTTGAAGATAAAAGGAAGAAATATATATCAAGTATGTCACTATTAATCTGTTCTCATGGTTGTGGGGAATGCAACAAGATGCTACAGTTGTTAGGCTGGCCCGTGGCAGCACACTCCGTATTGCCTGCATGTATTCTGGGAAACACAGGCAAGAAAGAGAGATTTCCCATCACGTGTTTCTTTAAGGACACAGTTATGCACATGAAGTTGAGCTCTAAACAGAAAAGTCCTTATCCTTCACCTTGTGTGCTTGGTGTCGCCAGCAAACTTGCTGAGGGTGCACTCAACTACTCTGTCCATGTCACTGACAAAGATGTTGAACAAGACTGGTCCCAGGACGGATCCCCGAGGGACTCCACTAGTCACTGGCCTCCACTTGGACATGGATCCATCGACAACCACTCTCTGGGTGCAGCCATCAAGCCAGTTCCTTACCCATCTAATGGTCCACCCATCAAAGCCATGTTCCACCAGCTTGGAGACCAGAATGTGGTGTGGGACAGTGTCAAAGGCTTTGCTCAGGTCCAGGTAAATGACATCAGTCACCCGCCCCTCATCCATTAATGTTGTGACTGTTCATAGAAGGCCACCAGGTTTGTCAGGCAGGACTTGCCCTTGGTGAAGCCATGCTGATTGTACCCAGTCACCTCTTCACAATTCTCCTGTCTCAGTAGTGCCTCCAGGAGGATCTGCTCCATGATCTTAGCGGGCACAGAGGTGAGACTGACTGGCCTGTAGTTCCTATCACGTCACTAGACAGGCACTGATAACAGGTAAGGGAGCAGACATCTCTGCTTTGGTGGTATAGTCTTGCAGCCAGAACAGACATGCACACACTGCTCAGGTGTGTGGGGTGGGCCACTGCAGCCCTCAAGTGCTGTCATTAAAGTTGTGTGATATGTCCCATCTAACATGTACAGAACTTTGCTGCTTTTTGCATGAAAAACATTGTTTCTATTAACTGGAAACTCTTTTGGAACTTTGTTGAAGGAGACATTCAACACTGTATGAGATTAACTGTGTGGAAAATTCAAAGCAGCCCCATTTCAGCAAATTCAGTTTTGTGAACTTGCAGAAGAAATTGTTTTTAACCACAGCTTAGCAATAGTCTGTGGGTCCAATTTAGGATTTGCACTTCCATCTCTCCCAATTAGCTCAGCCAGATGTGGATTATAGAATCATAGAATAATCTGGGATGGGAAGGGACCTCGAAAGATCATCTAGTCCAATCCCCCTGCCACAGCAGGCTCACTTCACTGGAGAAGCCATGGAATCAGAATCACTCAGGGTTGGAGGGAACCATCATCCAGTTCCAACCCCCTCAGCACAGGCAGGGACACCCCACCCTAGACCAGGCTGGCCAGAGCCCCATCCAGCCTGGCCTTAAACACCTCCAGGGATGGGGCCCAACCTCCAGGGGGATTCATCCAAGATGGGAAAAAAAAAGTCTCTTCTGCTACCCAGCATTATGGATTAACAAGTACAGAAGTAAAACTGCACACAATGCTCCTGCTTGCAAACGAGAGCTTTTCAAACTACAGTTCAAAACTTCTCCATAGAAAAGCAGCGATCAAGACCGCCTGGATTTGAGCCCGTCTTGCCTGTGTTGTACACAGTAACAGCTGCTGGTTCCTGGCTGGGAACACGATGGGCAGCGGGGTGGGGACACTGTGGGTAATTTTAGTGTTTGCTCTGGTGAATAGTAAGGACAAAAGGAAAGAGTTTGACCTTACTAGTGCAAGGGCACATAAATAAAGGACAAAGAATTTTTCTTCTGTCTAGGAAATAGAGACTAACTCTGAATAAACCTGTTAACTAAAAACATTAAATAAAAGCCTTAGTAAATAGAGATTTGCACTCATTTAAATACAGCAACCATCTTTAGGCCACTCAAGTAGAGACTAATACCCTCACAAGCAGGGGATATGTTCATTCCCTTAAATGGATAGAGCTGAACAACCCCTAACACTGAAGACAAGACAGAGTCTGCGTAAGGAACTAAGCATGCAAGGCACACTGACTTCGTACAACTGCCTTGAAATTCCTGTTCTGATGATGTACTAACATGGCAAGTGATATAACAGAAGGAAAGATGGCCTGTGACCACTCTGGCCAGTGTGAAAATGAACTTTCTTTTGCAGCATCTGCACTGTTTGCACATTTGCTTTCCATAAGCCAAACACTTAGTGATGTAAACATGTTTCTGAAAACAAACAAGCCTAGATGCTAACTGAACCCAAGTCAAAAAAAGGCCATTCAGGTGGTACTGTATAAACCCCAGTGTATTCTGGCACGTGACCACAGAAGCAGCTGAACACTGAACTCCTGTTTACTCTCATGTTGTATGCAATGTGTGTGTGTTTCTTTGGTCCTTTCTTAGTAGAACTTCCAGCGTGCAGTACTGGATTTTGAAGGAAATGTTCTGGAACACTGCATTGCAAAATGCATTATGTCACAAAACAGACAGAAAGTGTACACTTACAGATGATGGGAAGTTTGGTCTCTTAAACGGAAACTAAAAAATCTGTGTATCACATACGAGGAAGAAACAGCTGTCCAACCTGCTGACTAGCATTAAAAGCAGTGTGACTGCTGCCCCTGTCTCCCCTCAGCAGAAACAGTATGAGCAGTAAAACTGGCTATTTCAGGCTCACCTCATGTGTATCCTTTCGACGATCACCTGCTCTTATTCGCAGTTTATTAACACAGTTCTCTACTTTTTTAATTTTTCTTTCCTGCTACGACTTCCATGCTCTTCCTTATACTACTTTCCTTTTCTTTGCAGGATAAGTGTTCTTAGTGTTTAAAAGCTTCAAAAGTGGAGACAAAAATATTACAGGTAACATCCCCTCTAAGTAATACGTCTTTGCAGAAAAGCAGTGCTGTCATCTGCAAATGAAGTTAAACCTTTCCAGTGTGTTCTCCCTCAGCACTGTCATCTACCCTGATCACTTGCTCTTGTTAGTCACATTATTATAAACTTACTTCTCTCTGATGGTTAGCAATACCTTAGTTCCATGAGGCAGAAACTTAACTTCATAGCCTACGTGATCTGTCAGAAGTGGAGACATGCAGAGCTGTACCATAAGTAGTGGCAGGAAATGCAGCTCATCATAGAATAGCTCTGCTTGAGAAGACCTTTACCATCACAGAGTCCAGCCACGAACTTAACTGTATCAAGCCCACTGCTGAACCATGTCTCTCAGCTCCATATGTACAGGACTTTTAATCATGTCCAGAGATTACAATTTAACCATCTCCTGGGGCAGCCTGTTCCAAGGTTTGATGACCCTTTCCTGTCCTTGTTACTTGGAAGAAGAGACCAACATTCACCTCTCTACAATCTCCTCAGCCTCCTTCAGACTAAATAGTCCAAGTTTGATCAGCTACTCCTAATAGGGCTTGTTCTCCAGACCCTTCACCAACCTTTTTGCCCTCCGTATAGATATTTAAATAGATATTTATATAATTATTATAGATAATAATATCTAAATAGATATTTAGAAACAGACACATCAATAGTAGCAATTAATGAAAAGGTCACAGAAACCTGATGTATACAACTTGTTAATTATCTTTAAACGTGAAATTGCAACCAGTGATGAGTTACCAGTTAAATTACCAGTTCCGCTTGACACTGAGCCGAGTGTGGTGAATGTAGCACATGGGGAAATATTGCACGTTTGCTTCGGGTTCTTCAGAATTTTGAACAAAATGTTTGTGCAGATTTACTTGCAGGGAAATTGAAAAATTGCCTTTCAACCTCTATTACAACATCACTATTGCAATCACCTTCCCAGACCTGACAGGGAAATCACACAACCACAGAATAGTTGGAGTTGGAAGGACCTCTAGAGACCATCAAACCCAACCCCCACCTGGATCGCCTAGAGCACACTGTAAAGGGTTGCATCCAGGCAGGACCTGAGTATCTCCAGAGAAGGAGACTCCACAACCCCCCTGGGCAGCCTGTTCCAGTGCTCCGTCACCCTCACCGGGAAGAAGTTCCTTCTCAGGTTGATGTGGAACCTCCTATGTTCCAGCTTACAACCATTGCCCCTCGTCCTGTAGTGATCCATGTAGTGATCTACATGACACCGAGAACAGCCCAGTGCCATCCTCCTGACACCCACCCCTCAAATATTTGTAGACATTAATGAGGTCACCCCTCAGTCTCCTCTTCTCCAAGCTAAAGAGACCCAGCTCCCTCAACCTCTCCTCATAAGAGAGGTGCTCCACCTCCTTTATAATCTTCGTTGCCCTACGCTGAACTCTCTCCAGAAGCTCCACATCCCTCCTGAACTGGGGAGCCCAGAACTGGACACAATACTCCAGGTGTGGTCTCACCAGGGCAGAGTAGAGGGGGAGAAGAACCTCTCTTGATCTGCTAACCACCCCTCTTCTAATCCACCCCAGGATGCTGTTGGCCCTCTTGGCCACAAGAGCACATTGCTGGCTCATAGTCATCTTGTTGTCCACCAGGACCCCCAAGTCCCTTTCCCCTACACTACACTCCAACAGGTCAGTCCCCAGCCTATACTGGTACCTGGGGTTGTTCTTGCCCAGATGCAAGACTCTGCACTTACTCTTGTTATAGCTCATTAGATTTTTCTCTGCCCAGTTCTCCAGCCTGTCCAGATCTCGCTGAATGGCAGCACAGTCTGCTGGGGTGTCGGCGACACCACCCAGCTTTGTGTCATCAGCAAACTTGCTGACAGTGCATGCCAATCCCTCATCCAAGTCATCAATGAATAGATTGAACAGGACCGGTCCCAGCACCGATCCCTGGGGCACTCCACTAGATACAGGCCTCCAACTAGACTCTGTCCCATTGACCACCACTCTCTGACTTCTACCCTGTAACCAGTTTACGATCCACTTCACTACCCGAAAATCCAGGCCACACTGCCTCAGCTTGGCTGCGAGGATGCTGTGAGAGACTGTGTCAAATGCCTTTCTTAAGTCAAGATAGATGACATCCACGGCTCTGCCCTCATCCATCCACCTGGTTACACCCTCATCAAAGGCTATCAGGTTGGTCAAGCATGACTTCCCCTTTGTGAAGCCGTGCTGACTGTCCTATGCAGGTAAAGCAGCCTAGTTCAATAATTTCCTGCAAAGAGGAGCTACACTGCAGTATTTGGAGAAGAAAATTTCGCTTGACAACTATGATAAGTTAGTCTTGGTGAGTAATGCTGTAAGAGTCCTAAAAGAATGACTGAATTTGACCAATCTTGAGATTGTGCTAGTCCTAAACACTTCCTAAAGCTCTCTCCTCGGACTGCCAGGGTCCGTTCTTGCATTCAGCTTCCAGCAGCTGTTTTCACCACACAAACGTGGGCTACACAGAAGCGACACAGCTGCAGCCAGTGAAAAGTATTAGCGCTATGTGTGTCACACACATACATACTGCTGGCATTCAAATGCAACCACACAGGCATTGGAGAGACCAGAGGGAACACTGGTTCTTGTGGGATGCCACAAAACTGATCCAAGGAAAAGAGACAACTATTGGAAGTTCTGTTCCTGTTGAAACAGACTGGAGCCATTTTAATACATCACTCTGGTTGTCCGCCACCTCTTCTTGGTGCAACAGCTGTATCTCAAGGCAGCGGTGTCAAATGCTAAAGAGGTGCAGGATGAAGAAAATGGATGTATTCTGCCTTCATTGCCAGAACGAGGTCATGTGTCTGTGTTATTACAGTGGTTTCATTTGTGCCCTGGCTTGCATCCAAGCTGCACTGGGACTGCTGCAGTTAGCTAAGGCAGACTCCCTTAACTCTTCTAACACATGCATTTCTTGCCATAGGCAGGACATTCCTTCAAAGAACTACATTTTTATCTATATTTTTGTGAATATCTGTCAGCCAGACACAAAGTTGTCCTAGTGGATTGATTTGAACTTATGCCATACAATTAACTAGCCACTGCATAAATATGAAAAAATTAAATAGGCACTGTACTGTTTAAGTTGGTACTACATTGTCTTAACCCTCTCCTTCCTCCTATCTGCCTCTGCCCCTTCAGGATCATGCAAATCAGTGCTGTAGACATTTGGGATAAGAAATCACTGCCAGGAAAGGGGAAAAAGCTTCCCTAGAGGTACTGCTGATCTATAGGCTGGATCTGGGATTTTTTTTAAAAGTGTGCTGGACAAAAAATGGCTTAATTCTGAGACACTGCAGTAGGGGCTCCTCCAGAAAATCCATTTAATAAAGCATTTCTCTTAAAAGAACTGTAAATATAAAATTGTATGCAAAAAACAATTGCACTTCAGTGCAAGGGGAAGACTGAGATTCCATCAACTCCAAGCACCCAGCTCATTAGGCTCTTAGGCTCAGCAGCAGATCTTTAACAAGCTTGCAGGTAACATCTTAAAGCATTCCTTACTTATTCAGCCTACTCAAGTGGTCTGTTTTATTTAAGTTTAAACTTTGCAGTTGATTGCTGTCTGCAGCTTACAACTGATTACATATAATAGATATATTACTATTTTGCTTTGCTTTTTTATACTGGTTGGGTTGCATTTCAATGTGAGGATCACAGAATCGTTCAGGTTGGAAAATGCTTTTAAGTTCATAGAGTCCAACCATTAATTCTACCAAGCCCATAGGCAGCACTGTGAATGTAGTTGCCCAGCATAAGTTTCCTGATCACATTAGCCCCAGCTCGCTCAGCTTTACAAACTGACACCCCTGTCTTTGCTCAGCAGATACGCAATCAGACATCTGAGGTCAAAACTCATGAAGTTGAGTACCAAAATGCATGCAACACCACATCTCTGGATGTACTGCTGGCTGCAAGGAACCAACCATATCCTTGGTTTACTCCTCTCCTCTAGCTGCAGCACTACATATGCATCTACTTTTCTCTCCAAAATAAAACTGTGAACCTGGGAGCACATATGACTATTAATACATGAAATGTCAGCTGCTTTTCTTCAGTGTGTGCTAGGAATGTTCAATAACTTCGAAGGTGACTTAAAGATGAGGCCCTAAATCTCTTGCACAGTTCCATTCTAGCCAGTATCCACACTCTTTGGAGGAAGTTAATGAAATAGACACCGCAGAGTAAGCTGATGCGCCTAAATGCAGTACAGAAGTTTTGGCCTGTGTGTGGTCAGCATGGACTGTTTCACACAGCAAAAACATTTTCTTTTGAAACAGAAACCAGGAAAGAGCTGTCAGCCCCGCTGACCCTGGACACCAGCTTCAGTCCTGGAGCTAGCATAGTTAATCCAGAGCAAAGTTTATTACACAGCACTGAAAGGGGCAAGTCCCCTGAACAGTCTTTGGTTTTGAGATGACTTTAGCTCTTTACAATCGCCAATAGAGCACCTGCACTATGAACAACATTTAAAGTGTAGTTACAACTGCACATGCAATCACTGACTGCACAAAATAGGCAGACTATAACTATGTCCTGGTGCACAAATGCTGGCATGCAGTGTTAGGAAACACAGAAAACACACAACCACCTGTGGAGTCCACACTGCACTATGGTTCTGTTAATTCTCTCAAACCTCTGCTAACTCATACAGCAAACATCACAGCCAGCCAGGATTTTAACAAGCAGGACACTTTTACCTAGGGCACACACAAACTCTAAGACTGCTACAGAAAACAAGCACAAAAGCAAGCAAGAGGTTAAAAAAGTCTGGTGTTTTCAACAGCTGGGTTCCATTGTGAAAGGGTCATGTGGTGCCAAGGAAAACAGAAAATAGGAAGGCACACAGATTTGTAAGTTTGAAGTAATTGACCACATGGTGTCCAATGGTTTGTGTTCTCATGTTCTGCAGAGTGAGGTCCCTTGGGAGCTGAGGTAGGGGTTCCAGTTCCTAGCACTCTATTGTTTACCCTGATGGTTTCCAGATGCTGGAGACAAGGACAGTGAAATCTTTGGGATGCTGCCAAAGAATGAAAAAGACTAAAGAAAACAGTGAGGGTGTTTTTTTTCATTTTCTGTTTAAAGACACAGTACTTCTTTTCACTAAGGCTACCTTCCTTTACAGTTCCACTGGTCTTTCAAATACACATGCACGTTGCTTCTCTTCCTGCCCTTTCTCCTCCATCTCTCCCTCTGTTTCTCTTTTTTATTTAAACAGCTCTATAATGCAACCAAACAAGGGAAAGCAATGTAGAGTTTATTTGTTGTTTTCTTTTTTCCCCTGGCATCCATAGCTCATTTAGCTGTAACACAGTGGATGTGAAAAAATGGTCAGAAAACCCCAGCAAAACCTCCACAGCAGGCAGAACACCAAGAGTGTCAGCAGTTATGGGAAAGTCTCAGAAGGCTGTGAGTTCAAGTTTGCTTTGGCACATTTGGAAGAAGTTTGCAGAATCTACAAAGAGTTTCCAAACATATGAACCATGGAAATCAGGGAAGGGGGGCAAGAACCAGGAGGGCGGTATACACTTTCACTGGCAAAGCCAGAAGGCAGTGAAGAGCAAGGGAATGTAAAATAATGAAAAAAAAGGAACAGTGGTGGTAATTTCCAGCTTCCAGAAGGATGAGGTCTAAGAGCAGTGTTTGGGCTGTATTCTAGTCAAATCTGGCTGCCAACACTCTGAGTCAGAGCAAGTTTCTACGTTGCACCTACATGTATGCATGTACTTCGAGTTGGGCAACATCTATGGAAACCCACCAAAGAGTTTCTCCTGTTGCCTTCAGATGGTGGTGGATGAGAAAGCTGTCCTCTTTGTTCTACATTTACTAGTAAATTCAAAAATCCATTTATGTAATTGTTCAAAACCTGTCTATACTCAAAATCCTAGGCAAAACTGCCAGTCAGATTTCAGATGCCCTGATAACTACCAATCTCCGTGTATTCACCTTATTCCACAGAACCTCTTACAAACCTCTTGTTAGAACCTGATGTTCTGGACCTAAGGCAAAATGAAAGGATGCAAATGCCTTTACTTTTTCTTCTTCCTGTCTCCTGGGCGGGCTGAAAGGGCCCTTACACCTTTTTCCTTTCTGATTTGGTAGCCCTTGTGTGCACAGCTGATAAAATGCATCATTCAGAGGGGAGCAGTGGTGTGTTTAGAGTGTACATATCACAGATTTTTCATGCTAAATGCACTCTTTTCTTTCTCTCACTGTGTATGTTAACATAGAGGAGCTGAATCCTGACAGCACTAAAATCTAAAATGGTTTAAGAAAGCAACTTCTCAACAGGTGCTGTAAACAGGACTTTCAGAGTGAGCCAGTTCAGAGACTGTGAGTGGGATATGTTTACACATTGATCTGTACATGCCCAGCTGTCCTGTGTGTCAGAAAAGTAAAGGACCGCACCGACACGCATCTCAATGCACACTCCTAGTAAATCCATTCAGAAACAAATTGAGACACATGATCATTGCCTTATTTTGTTGAAGAATTATGCTATTTTCCAACTCTCCAGAAAGTCGACATCAGAGGAAAGTTCAACCCAAGCCAAGTATAAAACAGTGTTTACCCCAGTATGATCTCCCAAGCTGTGCTGATTTGTAATTGAGGGACACGCCGAGCCAGGGTATCTATGCTTGCTTCTCAGAAATATAATCTGAGAGTACTGTATCTGATAAAGCACAGCTGACAAAAGAACAAATTAGTATCTGTGTCATGAATGTGCTAACCAAACGGCAGCGTTACAGCCATGATTCACCTTCATTCAAAATAATACAAGATATTACACGCTTGTTTTGGGTGGAAATAAGGAACGTGACTGGCAAATGCTATGTGACAACACATATGTTCCTCATACTTGCCCTTCTAGCTTAAAAGATGCAGATAGAATAAAAATGATGACGGAGAAAGCACAGAAAACATATGATCAAAGCCACAAACTACTATCCTGTTACTCTTTCATACGGTCATAAATGACAGAGAAAAGCTGAAGCTGAGCATGATCATCTAGGACTACAAAGCTCCCAGGCTACGGGTAAAAAAATCTCCTCATAGGAGACTTTAACAACCCTGATATTTGCTGGAAAGGGAACACAGCAAGGCACACTCAGTCCAGGAGGTTCCTACAGTGCAATGAAGATAAATTTCTAATACAAGTGGTGGAGGAACCTACAAGGAGAGGTGAACCACTGTGATACCTTCTATTAACAAAGAATGACTTGGTGGTGTGAAGGATAGGGGCAACCTTAGCTAAAGTGATCATGGTAGAGTTCAGTATCCTGCAGGGAAGACATAAAGAAGCAAGCAAGATGTTAACCATATAATTCAGATATGCTAAACTTGGCTCTTTAAAAATCTACTTGATGGAATACAATAGGTGAGAGCTCTGGAGGGCAAGGGTATTCATGAGAGCTGGTCAATATTCAAACACTGCATCCTCCAAGCTCAAGATCACTGCATCCCTGTGAGAAAGAAAGCAAACACAGGAAGCAGCAGACCTGCATGGACGAGGAAGAATCTTCTGGAAAAACTGAGAAGGAGAAGAAAGAACTTTATGGCAAGTGGAAAACAAGACTGGCCACTTGGGAGGAATACAAGAATGTTGCCAGAGAGTGCAGGGATGCCAAGGCCAATCTGGAGACAACAGACAAGGTCTGGAGAGAAGAACGCTCTCGTGTGGTACAGGAGAGCTCTTAGCCAAGCTGAACGTCCCTAAATCCACGGGCCCTGATGGGATGTACCCACAAGTGCTAAGACAGTTGGTAGATGTTACTGGCAGGCCACTCTCCATCGTCTTTGAAATGTTGTGGAGAACAGGAGAGGTGCCTGAGGACTGGAGGAAGGCCAATGCCACTCTAGTCTTCAAGAAAGATAAGAAGGAGGGCCCAGGTCAGTCGGTCTCACCTCTGTCCCTGGACAGATGATGCAACAAATTCTTTTGGATGCAATCTGTAACCATCTGGAAGGGAAGAAAGTTATTTGGAGTAGTCAGCGTGGATTCCCTAAGAGGAAATCATGCTTGACTCATCTGATAACTTTTGATGATGTCACATCTGGCTGGGTAGATGAGGGGATGTTGTCTACTTTGACTACCTTGACTTCAGCAAGGCCTTCAACATCATAGAATCATTCTATAGAATCATTACAGATTGGAAGGGACCTCGAAAGATCATCTAGTCCAATCCGCCTGCAACAGCAGGATCACCTAAACCAAGTCACACAGGAACACATCCAGGCGGGTCTTGAACATCTCCAGTGAAGGAGACTCCAGAACATCGTCTCCTGTAACATCCTTACTAGGGAAATGATGCAGTGAGGAAAGATTGGATGATGAGGTGGGTCGAGAGCTAGTTGTGTTACAGAGCTCAGAGAGTCATTATCAACAGTGCAGGATCAAGCTGGAGACTGCGACCAGCAGTGTCCCCTAGAAATTGGTACCGAGTCCAGTCTTATTTGGCATAGTCATCAGTGACATGGGCAAGGAGAAAGTGTACCCTTAGCAACTTTGCTAATAACACAAAACTGGGAAGAGCAGCACTAGAGAGCTGGGCTGCCATGCAGTGTGACCTAGATAGGCTGGAGAGCTGCGCAAAGAGGAACCTCATGTGTTTCAACAGGAGCAAGGGTAGAGTGCTGCAGCTAGTGAGGAACAACCAACTCCTGAAAGATAAAGTCATTGCCAGAACATGCTCTCTTCTTGTGCATAGATTTTTCAAGTGCAGAGACAAGACTGCGGGCAATGCTTGGCAGCTGCACTGTCACTCCCTGGACATGGGCTCAGCCTTGTGGAAGAAGTACAACTGTGGTACTGTCATCAAGATTGTACAGTCCCTGTACACAACCTCAACCTTTTTTTACTATGATCTACACAGAATAAAATAGAACTAAAATACTTTAGTTACATTAGAAAATGTAACTCTTGCTTAAATTAATGAACTAAATTTCTTCATTCTTTCATTCTAACTTTTAAGACTTTGCTGACTGCAAAAGCATACAGATGGACTCACAGTCTTATAAAGAGAGTGTGTGAGTTTCTGAGGGTATCCTGTCTCCTTAATGTTTCTCAGGGGACTTGAAATGAATGGGTGCATATCTGACATTACTTCTTAGTACACATGGGAAGAATACAGTATACTGGATGACACAGGAATAAAGTGGACAAAGCTTAAAGGGGCATCTACTGCATGATGATTTCTCTTATGTATTTTCATAGAATCATAGAGTTATTTGGGTTGGAAGGGATATAATCTAGTTCGAAGCCCCTGCCATGGGCAGGGACACCTTCCAAAGGCTTGCCCAACCTGGTCTTGAATCCTTTCAAGGATGGAGCATCCACAGCCTTTCTGGACAACCTGTGCCAATGTCTCACCATCCTCACAGTAAAGAATATTTTTTTCCTAATATCTCATCTACCCTCTTTCAGATGAGATGCTGGAGATGGAGACTGCCCTGGGTCCCACAGACTTCTCCTTTCTTCCTCTGCTCGTCTGCGCCCTTGCGCAGCTTGCCTGGATGGACAAGCTTCAGAGGACCCCACAGAGTGATCTCTAAGGCCAGGTAGCCTCAGGAGACCCCACTGGGATGGTGCAGGTGCTGTTGCTGGCAGCCTCTGTCCTACCCAAAGGAGCTGAGCAGCCCCCTCAGCAGCAGGTCCAGGTGAGCTGCTTCCACACTATGCCTGGGGCTGGCAGCTGGCAACCACTTGCCCCACCTAGCTCACCAGCTGTCAGTGCAGAACAGCCCTCTCTTCGTCTCCATTCCAAGCTGCTTGCCCAACCTCCCATGTTCCCTCTCTCCTCCATCCTCTGCACCCTAATTTTCAGCTTCAGCTACCCTTTGAGCATGGCTGCTCACCACCAGTGCTCAGGAGGAGAGATCACTATTAGATCCAGGGACATCCAGGCTGGTGGGACGTGCTAGACACCTCTTCCCCAGGCAAAACAGCTAATGGGCAAAGAAAACACTAAAAAAAAAAATTCCCCAGAAAGTGAGCAGCCACTCCCTGGGGAGGGGCTTCCTTTTCATAACACTAGATTCGGTGAAGATGGTTAAAGACTGACTCTTAGACAGTCTAAGCGCATATATTGACATATACATGGGTAAGTGCCGCTGATGGCTTTCTAGAAGCTGTGAATCAAGCCCCTGGCACTTTTCTCTTCAACTCTGTAATAGAGATGAACTGTATGAAAGGATATTTGCCAGATATAAGCACTGCAATTTTGACTGGTTTTTATGTATTCCTGGAGGGATAAGTTGCCAATTCTCTGGCACCACCTTCTTTTTCAGACACCCAAATGAGAGTTCCAAAAGCCGGACAGAAATCGGTACACTCGGGGCTGCAGCTCTTTGCCGAAGCAGGATGAATATCTAACACACTGTGTTAATGCTTAGCAGCGAGATGGAAAATTTGCAATTCCACTGCACTTTCTACTGCTGCCAACCTGTCACTCCAGACTTTTTTGCTTGGTGTATTTTTTTTTAGGCAGATTTCTTCCTTACTGTAAAAACTGACTGCTCTATTTTAGAATAACACTTCATTTATGTTATGTAGAAGTTGGCTTGAAGGAGCTGTAGGACCAGCCTTTGGTAGCTTAAAAAGAAACAATTTCTAAAGGTGCTTTTCCTCCTCTTT
The DNA here is from genome assembly GCA_013400115.1 of Rhinopomastus cyanomelas. NCBI lineage: Eukaryota > Metazoa > Chordata > Aves > Bucerotiformes > Rhinopomastidae > Rhinopomastus > Rhinopomastus cyanomelas. Next base: position 87,406 of record VXBP01006728.1, on the reverse strand, counting down.
ATCTGTGAAACTATTACCATTATTGGAGAGATAAGCACAAATCCTGGGTATTTATTTGTCTGTTTGTCTATGTGTGCTACTGAATCAATGGAAATGTTTTAAATTTTGAATATAAGAACAGGTATGAAGTGCTTTGTAAGCAGCTAGTGCTCTGGAGAATCGCTACGTTTGGATGTTCAGTTTCAGACACCAAGAAAAGGTTTTGTTATCACAAAGTACAGCTCATCAGTTCAGGTGTTCAACACAGTACATTTGCTTGGTCTTTTTTTTACCTGTTATGATTTATCATAACGTTAGAAGGAATACAGTACAGAGCAAATTCAGTCCCTAGTGCAAACAGGGAAGGTAGCACTGTTGTTTTCTCTGTAATCACTACAGCTTGCAATTCAAATATTAATGTAATGCTCTGCACTGACACTAGAGATAGAGCTCCAATCAAGACAAGAAATTCTAAGTGGGGATACATGGACATATATATTTGTGACACAGAAAAAGAGAGAGTCACCTCCAAACGTGACTCTACTGCAGGGGTCCTCAAACCCTGGCCCGGATACGGCCCCCCAGGGTCTCCAATGCAGCCCGCGGGTATTTACAGAACCCCCCCACCCCCCCGTCCCGCCGGGGGACGGGGGGGGG
>VXBP01006728.1:21778-86525 GCA_013400115.1 Rhinopomastus cyanomelas | reverse complement strand
GTGGGACAAATGATTCTTTCGAAGTCACAGAGGAGCCTGCTGCACTGAAAAGCATCAAAGGAACAGCTACAGGAGAGGATATCTATGAGAAAGTTTGCCAAACTATGAATGATTTGGAGCTGGACTGGGGTAAACTATTCAGTGTGACAACTGATGGTGCTCCTAGCATGGTGGGGTCCATGACAGGAGTGGTTGCACGCATTAACAAAGAGATGGACAAACACAACCATTCACATCCAATAGCCATAGACCACATCATCCACCAACAAGCACTGTGTTGTGAATCACTGAAGCTGGACTCTGCCATGAAAATTGTGGTTTCTTGTGTTAACTTCATTAGAGCTCATGCACTAAACCACAGACAGTTGCAGGAACTTCTGTCAGAGCTAGATGTTGCCCATGAAGATATTCTGTACACACAGCTTTTCCGGAACCCATTTTCTGCTGACACTGAAACTGTTGATCTGATTTACCAAATGGAATTGGCCGAACTACAGACTTGTGACTCGCTGAAAGACGCATTCAAATCAAGCAGCCTTACTAATTTCTGTGCATCTCTCCCCTCAGAGACACATCACAATCTCAGGAACCAGGCACTCAAAATCGCAACCATCTTTGGCAGCACCTATGTCTGTGAGCAGACTTTTTCCCAAATGAAACATGTGAAATGTCCAATCAGATCCAGAGTAACCGATGAGCACTTGCATCACTTGCTACGACTAGCAGTGACACATATGGAACCTAACACTGACCAGCTCATTAGCCAAAAGCAGGCCCACAGTCCACATTGAAATATTACTTGGTTTTGTTGGTTACAATTGTTCTTAATTTTAAATATTGCATTCTTTTCCTGTTTTTTATGCACTACTACAAACAAAATATGTGCAGTGTGCATAGGAATTTGTTCATTTTTTTCCAAACTATAGCCCGGCCCCCGACAGTGTCTGAGGGACAGTGAACCGGCCCCCTGCTTAAAAAGTTTGAGGACCCCTGCTCTACTGTATTAGTAATGTGCTTGCTGCAAGCAGCTGATTCTCTTCAAGCACATCTGACATAGCTGATGTCTTAAAGTTTGGGAGCTATGACATCAACATTGGCTCCCAAAGAGGAGCTCCCACAGAGACAGTCAGAGAAAATAATAAAGAAAAATGTGTTTATTTGTTGCGTCCAACAAACAGAATAACACAAAACTGCACCCTGAATTTCAAGAGCTTCCATTCTAAACTTTTTTTGACCTGGTTACTCTGGACTGGCTTTAGAAAATGAAATGCTGTCTTTCCTCCTAGGCTTGAAAACTTTCCTGCCTGAGATTTATTGCTAGTGGTGGACCTCAAAGGCCTGCATAACGTTCTCTGTTGTAGGAAGTGGAGTTAGCTGTGAATACAAACCCAAAAGGGGATTATCAGCAGATTTTTGCAGCACTTTGTCAGTCACATGTAGAGGACTCGCAGGAGATTTCTGCCCTCTTCTTTTGACTTGGATACACTCAGTACATTGAGTAAATGGCATGTTTGGGAATTACATGCTGTGTTCAAAATGTCATTGGTTAAAATGGGAGCAGTTTTAAGACGGTTGCATTGCTTTCAAATATTCTACATGAAGACACTATCTTGTTCCCATACAAACTATGGGTGTTGGCTAGTTCTGCTGCATTCTGTTGGATTTTTTTTGTGGTTTGGGTCTAAATAGTGGCTGCTGTTACATGCATTTTGAGCTGCGCATTTTCTTATCAGAACGTGTGAACTGACAATGGTACAGGCAAACCATACTTCCAACAGTTCTTTCTACAGTTTTAGCACACTGGTTGCCTCTTCTTTCTTTTGTATGTCTTCTTTATCTTTTCTAGCAAACCACTGCTGTTTCTCAGGTGATGTCACAAAACAAAAGCCAAAAGCTCAGAAAATATTTACGCAAAACACTGAGTTGACTTAATTTTCGCGGCAGGCCTCTGCCTACCTGTGTTTTTCGGATGTGCAGCACCAAAATACACCTGAAAAAGAACCTGTGTTAAGGAAAACACTCTTTCCAGAGCGAGAAGAGGACCTGAAGGGAAGAGTGTAGAACTCTGCTCTGGCACTTAGAAAATGCCGTTGCTTTTTTTAATCCTTACACTTCCCAGTGGATTACTGATTTTGGTTTAACAGGTATCAGGTAAGATGAAGTTTACAATTGTAGACTTTTCTTATTACAGCAATGTGGGTCAAACCGAATAAAAAGACAGCGTAAAGACACAAAAGGAAAAGATGGATTAAGTTCTATTAGCAAACAGAGAAAGTTCTCCAAACTTAAAGACTAAGAACTGCAGAACACAGCAAAATATTTGAGAATGTAAAGGCTGTGTCTTTAGTTCTTGACACCTAATGCTGTAGGCACCAGAGCTGAGATCCAGATGGCAGAATCTTCTGTCACAAGCCAAATCACACAAACAAGCGGACTGTTAAGCACATATTTAACTTCAAAAGCACACAAAAATTTTTTTGCTGGAAGATTTTGCAGGTAAGTTTTGCTGGACCGTGGTCTTGTAACTCCAACAGTAAACTTACTATGAAAGAATCCGAACTGAACACGTTTTTTTTCCTTAAAGAGAAAAAAACTAATTCTTAATCCAGTTTCATTGCTCTGTGTGAGCTTTGTATGTGGGGGAAAAGTTCAGTGCTCGTCACTCTTCCTAACATTCACACGATTTTAGAGCAGACAAAAAGGAAAGAATCACTGCTGAATGAGACTCTGTTTCTATTGCTTAACACGGCTCTCCTCTTGCTGTAGAAATACGTCTGGAAGCAAAGGAGATAGCTGCACCAAAGAGTCCAGTAACCCAGAAATCTTCTGTCCCACTGTTTCTTATGGAGAATGAGGGGATTTGGGAGCTCTCAAGACAAACATGCATCTATATTCCCATATAAGATGACAGTACAGCTGCCATAGTTTGCAAGGTGCCACTGAGTTTGTAATTGTTTCTGAGATAAACTGTTCTAGGAATGGATAATCCTGCCTTTTATTTATACATAAAAAACAGAGTTTAAAGAAATCCCTGTTAGGTTAATAAAATAAAATGGATGCTAGGGTAAACAAACATGATGGCTATTTCTTAGACTCTACAACTGTTCTATTGAGACTGAGATTTTGTGACATTTTTTCCTGTGGTGCTTTGTAATGCTTGTTCACATGCACCAGAAATAACTAAAGCCTAACTGGTGAGGATGGATGTCATCTTTATCTTCTTGTCACAAAATACTGGAAGTAAGCAGTTCTCTATCACTCAGGGAAAACATGTTTTCCTGCTGAGTTCACTAAAATCAGAACTGTGTTACTAATGTAGGTGGCCTATAAAGTTACTGATGTTACATAGACTTTCCTGGCATCTGTTGATGGTACAGACTCCATACCTATGGCTTTGCTTTCATTTGGTTTGAGAGCAGGCATGCATCCCATTGTTTGCCTGCACATCACCCTGATGCCAATCCTCTGCTGTAGCTGCTGCTTCTTGGGAGCACTGCTCTCTGGAAACTGCCTGTGCACAAACTGACCAATTTACTTTTCCACTTTATCTTAAAAGAGCAACAAGTACATAAAGCTTGTTTCAAGTGACACTTCCCCTTTTGTGGTGGAATATTAGGACATAGATCTCGGGGCCTGACTAGAGACACCATATTATATGAAAGACTGAGCAGAAGAACTCTTTCAATACACCTGAATTAGACTAGCCAAGGAAATGCATTGCTCCTTTCTCTTTCCTTCTCTTCTTCCTGACCCCACACTTTTTTTGATCGCATGGCGATTCTGAAAAGGAGGAAAGTGAAAGAAAGCAATAAAAGATCGAAGAAGTTGATGAGGTCAGATTAAGTGCCTGCTTTTCCCCAATGTATTTAAAATTAATGCATTAAAGAATTTTGAAAGCTTCAGCCTATCAATCCAGCCTGTCCAGGTCCCTTTGTAGAGCCTCCCTACCTTCAAGCAGTTTGACACACACAGCTGCCTAACTTGGTCTTTTCTGCATTGGTTATTCTGCTTGTTGTAGATGAGATCTGTAGAGACCCTTCTGTTTCCTTTGGTTTGGGCTGTGATGAGGCCAAATCGATTATCTGGGAAGATTAGCCATTTTCCATCCCAGAGGCCAAATGGATGATGTGATCAAATGCTGTTGAGCCTCACTTTGGGCTCTGGCAAAACCACAGACTATGACACATCCAGCTCCTTCTGGGTACACAAAGGAGGTCACCAGGAACAGTCAGCATGGGTTTACCAAGGGAATATCATACCTGATTGCCTTCCCTGGTAAAATAATTTGATTTTTGGGTAAGGGGAGAGCAGTGGGTGTCAATAACTTGAAGCAATCTCTAGACAAGTAGCAATAAAGTGTAGAGATTCAGAAGACTCTTAGGAAGGGCAAATAAACACTGGGACTGTTTATACACAGTCAGCGAATGAGTCCATGACAGAAGTGCAGAGTGGGTAAATTGGGAGTCCTAGCTCTTCTGCAGAGGAAAATCTTAAACTGAATCAGAAAACAATACACTGGGAAGGTTTGCATGAAATATGCATTACAAAATCCATAGTTCAAGTCTTTGTCACTCACTGGAACTAAGACCTGATTTGGACTCAAAATCACAGTCAGAAATTTATAGAGTGTGAACAATGATTCACATGGTAAAATATCTTATGCAATTAATAACAACCATTATTCTGCAGAACATGTGGAAACTACAAGTGTATCTTTGTCACATCGTTTTAAGACTTGACATCCACTGGAGGACTCTTTACAGCTTTCTGAAGTGACTGTTCAGTCATTCTTCTTCGCTAAGAGTGACGTCTCACAGCAAAAGATGAAGCTAGGGAGAACTTTGCGAAAAAACAAGATATGTGTAGGAAGAGGACACTGACAAGGATGCCAGTGTTGGGAGAGGAACAGAAGAGGATGTAATCACAATAACAGAGATAGACCTGAACCTAACCAAAGTGGCACTGAGCTCCAGGCACGCTGCTATTATCGTCAGCCTCCTGGAACTGCAGCATTATTTACTGGAAAACTAGCTTGAAAATGCATTCTTTGTGTAATGTTCTACGTAGGAAGCCATCCCAACCGACAGGAATTACCAAATACTGTGACATGATGATAGAGAACATAAACCCAAACAAACCAGGACCCTCATAGGCCTATAGCTAAATATTTATTTCAGAGTCAACTTATAAAAACAGAATTTTCATCCATCAAGAACATACAGTAATCCTGCAGGTCTAACTTGGCTCAGCTACCTGCTCACACTGCATTCCCAGCCTGGATAGATTTTCAAGTTCAAAGACTGGTCCTGTCTGCATCAGGCAACAGAAGAGACACTTTCCACAGCACTTAACAGTACAACTGCTATTCAACACAGATCATGGAAGCTAACAGTGACTATAACCCAAGTCTGTTAGAAAAACTACGTGGAACAGACAGGCTATATAATTTACACTAGATTTATATACACGTTGAATTATTAAAATATCACTTAAATCTTTAACTAGCCTCAAATTAAGATTCCCTGGAATTCATCTAGCAGTAATGTAGCAAACTTACCTCTCAGTGAGTGTTCACTCCTCTCACTGAATACATTTGTATGCATGAATAACAAAGCAAATGCAATTATTTTTTGAGCAGGTGGTCCTCCTGAATAAATAAACATGTCATCATTTATCTTCATCTGTCAAAATCTACAAAACTGTGGTCTCTTCATTACGTTTTTATAGCTTGCAGAAATTTTTGTGTTAGGTAAAATGCTAAGACAGCCTAACAACGGACTAAAACATCACAGTTCCCCAAGACTAGCTGCAAGCTCTTGCTCACACACTTAATATGCTTAACTGGCTGCCAAGGAAAGTCAGCAGGAGGTGGCACAATTGGTAAGTATCAATAATTTTGGTTCTAAAGAAAGGCTTTTAAAAGGTATAGCTAATGGGATTGTACATGGAAAAGGTTTTTTGATTATTCTTACTATAATCATCTTACATAGACCCAGAGGCTACTTTACAGAGGTGAAAGTCATGAGCCACATTTTTTAAGAAACTGAGGCATGGTTGGATGGAAAAGATGTGGAGGCCAGGAGTAGGATTGGGAGGAGAACCTAGATGTCCTAGCTCTGGATTCAGTTCCTCGTTTTGGGCATTCTGTGCCTCCTTTTAACAGACAGACCACCAAACTGCTTCTTATGCACACGTTGCGGTTACTCATGTAAAGCCAAGGCGGGCTACTTTAGCACAAAACCAATGTTTTTCTAAGTCATACAGATTTGGGGCATGATTTATTTCTATTGAGCAAACACTGTTGTCTCCCTGTTAGGGCTGCTGCCCTGTGGCCCCTGACACTGCTGAATCACCTCCTCACACTCATGCACACTGATAATACTTATTTAATGAAATGCTTATGTCAACAATCTATGCTTGGCAGTGGAGAAAACATGACAGGAGGTATCTTTAGTACCAAAGAGTTGTTACACCACAGGACTAGATGCTCTTCTGAGGTCCCTTCCAATCCCTAATGATTCTATGATTCAATTATGTGTACTGAGAAAAGACCTAGATTATAGATAGAGAGCCAATTTTTGTGTTACCATCCCAATTTCATAGAATGTGTTGGGCTGGAAGGGACCTTAAAAGATCATCTAGTTCTACCTACTTGCAGTGAGCAGGGGCATCTTTAACTACATTAGGTTGTTTAGAGCCCCATCAAGCCCAACCTTGAATGCCTCCAGGGATGGAACTTCTATCATCAATCTGGACAACCTGTTACAGTGTTTCACCACCCTCATTGTAAAAAGCTTTTTTCTAACATCCAGTCTAAATCCACCATGCTCTAGTTTAAAACCATTGCCCCTTGTCCTGTTTGCTACACACACTTGTGAACAGTTCACAGTATCACTATCAGTTCCACACTAGCTTTCCTGTAGGAGCCCTTCAGGTACTGAGAGGCCACTATCAGGTCTCCCCAGAGCCTTCTCTTCTCCAGGCTGATCAATCTCTTCCAGCCTGTCCTCACAGAAGAGGTGCTCCAGCCCTTTGATCGTTTTAGTGGCACTAATCTAACTTTCTTCTTTGAAGCTCTGCAGATTGTTGTAATGCTTTCTGGACCTACAAAGTTCAGACAGAAAATCTGCAGCAACTGTAAAAATGCATGCACTGTTTTGCTGATGAGTAAGATTTAGGCCAATACAAGAAGGTGGAGATGTACAGCTTGAACACAAAGAATAAGATACAGATGTGGTGTGCCTACAAACCAAAAGATTGCTAGCTGAAAGCGAGAGAACAGTTGTGGGAAACAGTGGGATTTGAATTTCCAGTACCCTAAGGTTCCTTCATAAATTTTAGTACGGAAATTTTATAGCATGTAGCATTATTCTAAGACCCGGCATCTCCTGGAGGTTTTATGAAGAATAAGGAGTGTTCAGCTGTTTAAAAATTAAGAACTACAGGATTTGGATCAAGACTGGATTTTCAGTCTTGTTCTCTGGGCAGAAAAAGAAAAGAGCACAAACCACCTCATTACCGAACTTTTAAAAGTCTGCAGGTGCATTTTCCTCTGGAAGGTCTGCCCTGTGCCATTAACCAACACGACTTCCTGCTCAAAAATCCTTCTTTCCAAGAAGCCACAAAGCAGAGGCCAACCAGAGAAAGAAAAATGTATTTTAGGGCTTTTAGGGCTTGAGTTTTCAGTAGAGAAGTGGACTATCCCAGAGAAATGCTTTGTTTGAAGGGGAAAACAAAGAACCTCAGTGAACACAACCCGCAACCTTTTCTGTTCCGTTAAGCTAAGCTTCATTTTCTGTACTGCAGTTCCTGAGTCACCAAAGTGTCCAGACTGCAAGCTCTTCCACACATATTCACATAGTCTTCTGCTCTCTTTGCCTCTCCCTTTGTTCCACTGGATAATAAATTATTATTTTGCTGAGAAGGAGCAATGTGAATGACTGTGTGCAAGATAAAACAGAACCTGCCTACTGGAGGTGCATACCTTAAAGAAACACTCTGTGCCAGAACTGTCTTGCTTCTTGAGCCTGCACTTGGAATTTGTGAAAGAAATCTGTGGGTGCTGTGACGCAGACTCAATACTCAGGGCCTTGCTTAGAAAGCATTACAAATATTTAATAGCATTCTGACACCATAAATGAGCGCACGTGAGAAAAAAAACCAAACCAAAAGATTCAAAGATGTCTTGTATAAGTAATTCGGAGTGGGCTCAGTATGAAAAAAACCTGAATCCAGAAACATTGAAAGTCCAGGAACCTATGAGCATCCAAGTTCATGGTTTGGATATTCTCCTTTTTATAACTGCAAATCCAGAGTTGGGCTGGGCTCAGACAGTGAACAGTTTACTTAGGCAGACTGACAGTTTCTCTGGTCTGGAGATGAGGATTCAAATGATTTCCAGTAATAACTTACATTAACATTTGTTCTCCTTGTCCTCCCAGGGCCTAACTTGGCTTATGGAACATACATGGACATCAAAGGTGTATTAATATGCAATGTGTATCAGTCTCTACCCCAAAGCAGAGAATTGAAAAAAAATTTCTCAATGTTTTGAAATCATGATCTAAATTTCAGAGTGAATTCTCTGGATGTGACAGGCTGTGCTGCTTGTTGCTCCAGGCTGCAATGAGAAGCAAATTAATATTAGGTTATGTTGTCCCTACCCTTATCTACTATTATTTCAAACACTATTTCCTGAAGCTAGAAATCTAGCATCAAAGATGAGAAACAACAGCAAAGTTACGTTCCACAGCTTTCTCTCTCCATATGTACACTAGTTTGGTCTCTATTCTAAGTTGCACTTCAGCCAGACTGAGGTGACAGTGGCGAAGTGCAGTGAGACTGCAGCTAAGACATGTTGGCCAGGCAGAATAGATACCCCTTCCAGGTGTGTCTCAGAGGGCCTGTTCATAGCTGTGTTTACGTGGAAACCGCAACTCCCTGGGGAGAACAAGATCAGGGAGAAACATTTCTGTCTACTTGCTAGAATTTGCGGTAAGCTTTGGCTCCAGAATGTGGTTTTGGTTTGATGGTTTTTTTCTTTTTTTAAATAATACATTAGAACCTGGGGGAAGACTTCTACTGAAAGTGCATAGTCCTGTGCCAACCAGGTTTTCAGTGCAACTGCAGGAGTGACCTGTTGGAATATATCCAACATACCTGTTCTCATCGGTAGTGTATCTAAATGAAAAAAGATATATAATGACAGCATTAAAAGAAAATAAAAGCTCTGGTGAAGACGTATTTTAGCTGAGATGCCAGCCATCCCACGGACAACACGAATCAGGGCTATGCAGCTGTTAAGGATTATTTGCTTTAGCATATTTACACAAAGAAAATGCTGTGCAAAGAAAGCAAGAAGAAGATTAAATCTCTTTTACTTTTTCTGCTCTTGAGAGATGATACACAGAGGGTGAAACTGTTGTCTCTGGAACCAGCAGCAAAGCATAAGAAGGAAGAGATGTTCCTGGGACATTCCTGGATTTTGGGGGTGTGGAAAAAGGCCTGGGGCACCGAATCCCCATCCCTACTAATGAAATGGAAATGGCTAAGAGAATTGGAAACAAGAGACTGGGAAAAGCCACGTCCTGATAGAACAACACTAGCACGATGGTAGTAGTGACAGCAACTTGAAATAGCGAGCAGCACTCTGCTTCACTGCAGTCACAGGACAGCTATGCACACTGAACAGCTGGCATTTTGTAACACGGTCTATGAAATGCACTAAAATGGTGAGTCACCTCAAATTTCACTCAGACATTTTACGTATCTGGGATCACCCATGGTATCTTGCTCGCTGTCTCCCATTTCCCCTTCTGCTACAAAACCAGAGCACGGGTCAATTTACCTTAGCAATAAATTTACATACTTTCACATCCAAAGTGATGGAAAAAGGCGAAAACTCCGCTATGAAAACAAATATTAACTGAGATGTCTCTCTTGCAGGCCCAATGAACATGCAGTGAAGAGAGTATCACTCACTATCACTTAGCATGCTAATCTTCCAGGGCTCTGAAATCTGAGACGTGCTAAAGTGCAGCAAGATCTGCATGCCGAACAAAACTTAGCCCTGAAAGAGCGAACTGCTCTTTCAAAGGTGATTCTTTCTCTCCTGGTTTTAATACATTTTAATACAGTTCTAATCACAATTAGACCCTTCCTTCATGCACACAGCCTGGGAACACACAGGAATACCTGTATCACTAGACAGATGGGAAAGAAAAGACCAAAGTCATAAATCACAGATCCAGCTTGAAAGCTCAATTTCAACTACAACAGTGGCTTGCCCTTTTATAATGAGATTCTTAAGTTAGAAGATGTAAATTAAGGTGAGAACTATTGTTCCTGTTTTGTAAGAATTCATATAAACAACTTAGTGGAGGTTCCATGCTTACAGATAAGTTTTCAAAAACTTCAAGACAATATCCTTTCAGGCCCCAGCACAAAAGATAAAAGAGTCTAACAAAAATATCAGTGGGAGAAATATAAACTTGGTCTCAGCATGCCAAGCCGTATCTTGATTTTTTTATCTGGCTGCTAGAATCATAATGAAAAAAAAAGAACCCAGAAAGTCCTCACTACATGAAAGAAATATTGCAGGGTGCTGTTTCCTGGCTGGCTTTACACCAGAATCTCTTGCGTGGGTGAGACTTCAAGAACTCCTTTAAACATGACTTGGTTTGCAAGGCATCTGCAGACTGTTACTGCTCAAATCCGTGAACCACCACTTCTGGCTCAGTCGTCGCTTCAATGAATATACAGGGGCTTTGAGGGTTTACTCTTCCCCTGACTTAATGTTGCACCCTCTCTTCACCAAGGGAGTGGTTTCCTCATTTGTGATGTGGCAGCTTTTGCCAGATTCCAGCCTGAAAAAAACCCTCCTCATCAGTGTCTAAAACACGTTGTTGTAATTACATCTCTGTCACGTGAAGATAGTGAAATAATTTGGCAGAAATTAAATGCCCTTGCATTCCCGCTCGCTCTCAGATGTCAGAGGGACTGGGAGCAGCTAGGTTTCAATTCTGAGCGATACCAAGTTCCATGCTACAAAGTCCAGTCGCATTCAACATATTGAACTATCACAATTACGGAAGCACTTCAGACTTGTCGTGCTCCACAGACTCGCATGGCCAGACCCTAAAGAATTTATTCGGTGGTGCCCAATGACAAGCTTTTATGGCTGGCTTAGTGAATAGTGCAGTTTACTAAAGCACCAGTAACACAAGTAGCTGGCGATATTACACTCTCTGCGAGAGAGCACGTGCAGATATCAAAGTTACAGATAATACAGCCTGGCTATAAATACAAGGAACTAAACCAATTCTATCAAGAAATCTAAGTTTTCCCTGAGTAATCACTAGGTATAGTTTAAATCTTACCCAAACGCACCGCTGTGGGGGAAAGAGAGGCTTAGTCCATCAAGTGGTCCCAGAAGTCAGAGATGGCATTTTCCCCATAGTGTCTTCTCTCACTTGCCTGCAATGGTATCCTTCCTGACTTCCCACCTTTGTTCAGCCCTATTTATACAACTGTTTTACCTTTCAGATGGAACACAAGTGACTCTAGTCATACTTTTATCATGATTAGTGTAAAATTCTTTCGCTTCCCTGTTAAAAGGTGTAAGTTACGAAAAGTTCAGAGCACAAACTTGAGGACAAGTGGTCGCACCTTGGAGGCAGACAGCCTTTAGGATGGAAGTTTGTTTTGTTATTAAAATAAAGTTATAATGAGCAAAGTTCACTCTGTCATTTTGTCAAAAGATGACAGGCTGTTGGCTCAGAGTTAGGAATTTGCAGCTTATTAGCTTCAAACTAGACCGAGGTACCACCAAGTTCCCACTGTGTGCCGTCAAGTTCCCTTCTCTGCAGTGACATCTCACAGAGCCTGGCCACGGTCTTCAATCCGTTCTGCCCTCTGTGTAGTTACTATAGCTCCAGGTCATGTTGCTCAGGGAACTCCGTAGAGTAGATTGCTCAGATACCAGCTTTGCTTTCCCCTGAAAGCCTCTTCGACACTATGCCTTTCCTTAATGTGCAGACAATGCCTAACTTTTATTATGAGTCCCATTTCCAAGCCAGCTCCAGTGACCGTTCCACAGTCTGAACCAAAACTCTTTTTTATTATCTAGTCAAATTTTCTACTATGATCAGCAACTGAGTTTTGCAACTTGACTGACCTGTTATTTTGGATCGCTTTTTTATGCTGGGAGCTTCTAAAAGCTACCTGGCATGGGCAAAATGTTGATGAAGCTAAACGCACGCGAATGAGCATCACCCATTTATTAAAATGCATTGAAGACCTGACTGCGCCTTAGCAAAACGAGGCATTAAGCTGCTCACCCCACCATGTGCATCTGCACATTTGCAAGCAGCCTGTCTTTCCCGAGGTAGTCACATGACCTGTGGAAAGAATTCCCCGGTTGGCAGCAGCGTGGAAGGCAGCACGAAAACAGACCATTGCTGCTGTTGGCCAAGCAGCCCCTGTTCGGCCTATCCGGCGTGGAAATACAGTTCAGTACCGTGTGCTTTCACAACCGGGGGGACGGCCATTGTTTACTTTAGGAGGTGTGCAAGGGAGGACGGAGTCATATCACCATGTGCTCAACAACTGCTTGACACCCCACTGCAGCCCTCTATGTAATGATTTATGCAGCTGCTTGGTGGGCTCTGGTTTCAGGGGATGTGAGCTGCAGGAGCAGGTGCGACTCCCAGAAAGAGACTCCAGACCAGGGACAAAATAGAAAGAGAAATCTGTCTTCTTCCCAGGGTGCTGAGGAGTCTGACAAGTTTAACTTTCCCCAATGATGCCACCCCCAAGGATCCCTACAGAGCCACCTGGCACTTTCAGGGTAACAGAAGCCTGTGTAAAAACTAGACCAATGTGCAAGAGCGACTGAGGTAATTACTGCAGTTGTTTTTCTGCGTTCTAGAAGTTCTTGGTTTGGCCCTGTGTACATGCACGTCCTTTCAACTCATCAATTCTGACATGCAGCACTTGCCAAGCTAAGATTTTCTATTACCCCCCCATGTTAACTATGCCATAAAGAAGGACAGGATGCTCTTTATCTACTGCCATTCTTGGGATTTTTCTCCAGAGTTTCCTATAGGAGTTTTTGCCATTTAAAGCCACAGTACCCAGGCCAATGGTAACAGCTCTGTTGAGCTCTGTGGAAGTTCACATCCTTGGCTTTCTATTCCCCTTCTCCCCTGCCTGCACCTGACGCATTTTGCCAGGAGACTGATGTCAGATGCAACTTTCTAAGAAAAGAAGCTTCTGTTATTTTAATTTCAAATGTGGTTTTTACAGCAAGGTTTTGCATAGGGGAGATCACTCTAGGGCAAAAGCTTTGTGGCTGAGGACAGGGCTGGGATAGGCTGCCTTCCTGCAGAACATCTACACTGAATGTAGCTTTTCAGTTCATGCCACTTCACGGTCTGTGTCAGGGACAATGTATGACATACTCCTTTAAACCTGCAGGTTTTGACTATTTCTCTTGGAAGATAAAATGTTACTGGAAGGAAGTCTGGATTCAAGAGGAGAAAGAAAGAGGGGAAAAAACCCTCCTGGATCTCAATTTCAAAGTAACCTCGTTAGCCTCTCTAAAATCAGTAGCTATCCAAATCATGGCAGTTATAGGACACTACTATGTGTCAGTAGTTCCTGGCCTCTGGTGAGGAGGTTACATTCTGGCCAAGCCAGGATTTGTTTTTGGGAAAAGTTATCAGGACAAATGGAGTTTCCTTCAGTCCAGCTCTGAGCTCAAATTTGCTCTGATTTGCTGATTCAGGCACTAGAGAAACGCTGGCTTCAAATTTACTGAATGTAGGATGTTTGTAGAAGAGCCTGCAACCCGTGCACAACCCTGAGTTGTCTGTGGGCATCTACATACCTCCATCGACACGTTTCCCTGGTCAGATGTGGAAACAACTGGGACACAGAGGGCATCCCTTTGCCTTCAAATTGCCCCTGCTTGCATCATATCAGTTTTTGCAAAACAAAAATCCACCACTCACCCTGCACTAGTGTGTTCAGGATTACAATCTAAAGGATGGGATCTTTGCTTCTTTTCGTACAAGTTTACTGAATTCTTGTCACTCCTTGGTGATATCTGAAATAACTCGGTGCTTAAGAAGACTTGGAAGGATGTGTCTGGGGGTCGTTTTCCAAAATAAGAAACTCATGTTGGAACCTTAGGCCTGTGTTTGCATGCATTCAGCATCCCTTCCGGCAGGCAATTCTACAATAAAAAGAAAGCAGAAATTCTTTGCAGGTATCTTCTGTGTGATAGACCTTTTGATTAATGGCTTCTAAGTAAATTCTTTGGGTGCATCTGGATTTCTTAGTGGAATGCTGATATCCAGATTGTGTAATTCATAAGGGGATGCCTATCAATAGTCACTTACTAGCTGTTGCAATGAGTTAAGCACCTACCTATTGAAAATCTAAGCAGCAGAGTCAGTAAGCAAAGCAGTTTTGAGATGCTATATCTAAACAGGCTCAGCAGCACTTAAGCCTGGCTGCTGAAACTGTTCTTGGACCAGTTCAGTGACCAGTTCAATGTATGATTACCTTATCTTACTAACTTTGGCATCCTTAACATTCAGTTTAAAGACGATAGTAAAGTGTGATTATAGGACGGTCTCAACAAAAACAGAAATGAAAGAGAAAAAAGTTACAAATATCTTAAGGCTTTACGTACTTGGGCCTCTTTCATGCCGTGTTTGATTCCCACTTCTAAACATGCATTATCAGAAACACCAGGTGAAAATTTAAAAAATTTATTTCATGAGTATTTCTGGCATCATATCCTCTCTGAGCACTCTGGAAAATGAAGACTTGCTTAATTATCTTTTAGTATTCCTGGCAAGAAACATGCAAATCTATTTTGCCTGTTTGCCAGGAAGAAAGTAATAGTCTAGTTCCTCCCCATTCTGGGAAGGTCCTTGCTAATCATCTCCTTCCATGTCACACATGCCATTTGAACCCCTCTGATCAGTAATTTAAAATATGTGCTAGATTCATCCCATAAGCATCACCCCCTGGATGAATACGTATTCTCCTTTGGCATCCATCTGCCTGACAGCCTGCTGCCTTCCTGCCTGCTCTGCACATGAAATGCTTCAGAGTACCATTGGTCTGTCTAACGCTGGTGTGGCACCGACCCAGACAGGTAGGGAGGAAACTACTGCTGGATGATAAAGCTGTAGATATCCCCCCCTTTTTTTTAATACATTGGAAATACTGAAATTTAGGATTGATAAGAATTTAATTTTCCCTTTTGCTATGATCTGCATAAAGCAATGAATTAGTATTTTTTTTAGTCATCTTTGCTTTCTTGCTGTATCTCTGCAGTTGAGATCATCTGCACATCTCTTGAGACCTCCTCACACTAAGGAAGCATGAATTATAGAGTGGTTTAGGTTGGAAGGAGGCTTAGACATCATCCAGTTCCAACACCCCTGTCGTGGGCAGGGACACCTCTGACTAGACTAGGTTGCCCAAAGCCTCATCCAACCTGGCCTTTAACACTTTCAGGGATGAAGCATCCACAACTTCTCTAGGCAACTTGTTCCAGGGCCTCACCACCCTCATAGCGAAGCATTTCTCCCTAAGATCTAAAGAAGAATCTTCTCAAAGTAAATAAAAAGCAAAAAGCAAGGACTATCCCCAGCTTCCTCTATGCATTTTAGTTCTGCAACTGAACTTGTTCCCCACTATTAATTGCTTGGACTGAGATGAACAGCACAGCCCACACTTTTTTGCTGTAGCTGAAGCCAAAGTGTCAGCAGACTGAGTATTTCTAAGCTCCCTAAGATTACGGGATAAACAATATCACCAAAAAAGTGATTTCCAAATGGGCTATTTTCCTTTTTTATTACTTTACATTATTTTCCTTTCCTAATGTAACAGAAAGGTTGCTTTTGTTTGTTAGGCCAAGCTTCAAACAAATGCAGAAAGGTAAAAATTAACATAAATGTTTTTAAACCAACATTCCTCTCTTGTTATTGTTAGCAGAAAAGTCCTGTGTCCCAGTGCTAACAGGGGAACCACAACAGCATAGTATCAGGACAGGCATTTGTTTGCTTTAGCTAGCAACCGATGTTGTAGCTGTCCTTTAAGTTTCCTTTGAAATTCATTTACCAGCGCATTGGGACACACAAACAGTATGAACATGAATAAGACTAAAAGCAGTAAACCCCAAGTGTTTTAGCTGAGGACCAAACCCAAATCTCACATGCCTAACAATGTAAGAAGCATAAACCAAGTTTCAGTAATAATGTCTTAGCTCATGTAACGTCTCCTCCCTCAACCAAGGCTTCTGATCCAATTCCAAATTGAAAACATTTAGCTCTGATGTTTATACACGAGCAATAAAGCTGACACAGGTCAAGAAAAAGAGCTGTTTCCTCAGTACGCCAGCGGAGTCTTTCATTGTAGATGACAGAGACTTGCAGCCTTCCATGAGAGTTTTTAGGAAGTGTGGCTTGTGGAACGCAAGCAGTCTTCTGTACATTTAGGGGAGAAACAGGGAGCGAGGCAGACCTGGAGAACCGCTGTTACAAGGGTGGTTTCCACTTTATCTGCAGCATTTATGTTTTATAACTGCTTGAGAGATCTGGATAACATCCTTGCTGGAAAACAGTATTATCTTGATTTATATGTTCCCTTGTAGTGGTTCTTTGGCTAAAAACACAAATAATCTGAATCCTTCTAGGTGGCACACAGTAATGAAGTGCATTCTTCCAAGAAAGACGAATGGCTAACTCTTTTCTGTCCAGCCTTGGTTGTGTACTATTGTACTCCTGAGGCCCAAGGGGGGCTACTGCAGGCACATCTAGCAGTCTGTGCGTGCTGTCGCTGCTGACTGAGATGGTTTCTGGGTTTCTGCAGACATGACCTGTAACAAATCTCGAGTGTCTCTTTTAGCAGCATCTCCCCATCGAAATCTCCTGATGAGCTCTCACATATGCTGAGCCAGCAAAGCCCAGCAGCCAGCCAATCCCCTTCTGTTTGTACCAAAAGAAAATGGGGAAGTTTCTACATGTGCTTCGAGGTCAACCTTTTTTAACTTGACAGATTCTTATTGGCAACTAAGGAAATATGATCCAGAGACAGATTTACACTGACATTGTCCTTGACAAGGAATTACAGCTATGGCGGAAGAAAGACAGTCCAAAGAACTGTGCCACTGTCTAACCAGCAGCTGCACTTTCCTCACAGTTTTCACTTATAGTTCATTCTATATAGAAATTTGAGTAGAAATTCCATGCACAGTGCTGAGGCTTGCAGTGTCTGCATTCATGATTCAAGAACTTGCTTTGCCTCATCATGCTAGACCAGGAGGCTTGTAACTCCCCTGCTTTGATGTCACAAGTCCTATCACTAGATTTAGAAGATAATTTGTGGAGCTATATGCAGGAAAGGACTATGACATAAGAAACAGAGGTGGCTGGTTTGGACTTTGTGACTGAGGGAGCTCTGTAGTTTTGTGTGACAGTGCCACTTTGCTGGCAACAGCTCTCTCAGTAGAAGTAGCAACTGCAAAGACCACAACCAAACTGAAAGGCCAGATTTAACCACGGTGTTCTTTAAAAGTGACACAGCAAGAGGAATGGATTTGTGACAAGATGGCAAAAGAACAAATCCAATCATAAAAGAACAATAATGAAATGCTGTAAGGGAGGAAAAAGACATTAATTCCAGAGTGGGCTGATGTGCTTACACAAGACAATTTACACAATCACAGCATTGTACAAAGAAACAAAGATATAGCCTTGGGGTAGCCACTGCCATTTTTAAGTAACAGTTAAAAAATGCTTGTACTAACTGTACCAAGAAATGCCTAGAGAAGCAGGGGCCCTTACGGGGAGCGGCAGGCAGCATCCCAGTGAGTAAACAATAAGACATGGCTCCCTAAGCAGAAGACTGACCCCTCATAAACACAAAAGGCTTTATGCAGAGTTGCTGTATCTCTGAGCTGTGCAGCCCCGTGTCAGCCTTCATGTAAATACTTCTGGGCTGAATTTATGCTTTGAGATGCACAGGGACAAGAGGTTTCACAGCAAGAGCCTCTATCCTCACTTTATGTTATTGTTTGCGTCTCTGGTGCATTGGGAACTCGGCATGTTTAGCTGTGTTTTTACAGCAAGTTCCTTTAGCGTGGCTTCTTTGTTCCCATTCTGCACCAATATGCTTGTATTTACCCTTCCCCAGCAGGGTGGAAAAGCTCCAGAAGTTTCAGTAACATATTAGGCTTTGTTTTCTTCTTTCAAGCTAAGAACCTATCAAATGACAAAAAGCACTTTGGCAATCAAGTGCTGTGGGGGGAAAAAGTGTTTTTACAGTTATGAATATAAATTATTGGTGACTGATTTCAGAACTTGGTGGCTGACATTTAAAACAAGCGGTAGCAACCCAAGGTCAGTAAAGCAGTGTGCCCCACTGCATGAGGCAACTTCAGAGTGCTGCACTGAGTTTCCAAAATGCTGCTGGCTAGGATTTTAGAATCCTACCTTGATGAGGTGACTTTCAGCAAGGTCTGTTGTTACTCAGACATTCTTTTCTTTCTGACTTAGCATAGATTAAGATATAAACAAGAAAGGTATTTTATAAAGCAACAAGTGAAACTTGGGAAAATGATGATGTGGAGCACGGGTCCTCAAACTTTTTGAACAGGGGGCCGGTTCACTGTCCCTCAGACACTGTCGGGGGCCGGGCTATAGTTTGGAAAAAAATGAACGAATTCCTACACACACGGCACATATTTTATTTGTAGTAGTGCACAGAAAACAGGAAAAAGAATGGAATATTTAAAGTGAAGAACAATTGTAACCAACAAAAACAAATCATATTTCAATGTGCGCTTCCCACTGGTACTGGCTGGTTTGTGCTGCCTGGCTTGTCCTGCCTGGGAGCTGGAGGGAGGGAGGGAGGGAGGGAGGGAGGGAGAGACGGGGGAGCCGCCCACCTTGCTGATACAGCCGCCCCCCTCCGGCAGGAAGTCATCCCCCCACCAACCCCCGGCAGGGTTCTGTAAATAGGGGTGGGCCACACTGGAGACCCTGGGGGGCCAAATCCAGCCCACAGGCTGGGGTTTGAGGACCCCTGATGTGGGGTCTCCTTCTCTGGAGACATTTAAAACCTGCTTGGATATGTTCCTGTGCGACTTAGTCTAGGTGGCCCTGCTCTGGCAGGGGGATTAGACTAGATGATCTTTTGAGGTCCCTTCCAGTCCCTAATATTCTGTGCTTCTGTGATCCCTAAGGACAAACACAGTAATCAGATTTTCTAAAGGAGCCTTAATGTATTAAGTGCTCTACTACAAACTCCCTGTCTAGATGATGTTTGGCTGATAAATAAGTAAAAATTCTGCAGAGTTTAGAAGCAGAATTACACTTCTGTAGACATAACAAATACAAATCCCATGGGAATAAAGAATTACTGTGGCCATTTCCAAGTGAAGAGTACCACATTACTATTAAAGTAAGCGGTGGCGATTATTCTTCTTCTTACTATTATATGCCAGACTTCAGCTTAAATATCTAAGAAAATTCTTAACAGTAAGGTATAGCTGTCAGGGCAAGAAATGGCAGTTTAGGTATTTTTAGTCTGCATAGATCTGCACAGATCACTCCGGAATATATAGTCTGAAATCGAGGAAATAGTAAGGCAAACTTTGTCTCCCTCTCTCTCTGGCTTCTGGCTTGGTGCAGAGTGGCAGTCTCTGTCTACTCTCCTGCTACGTGGACCTAGTGAAAGATAATGCATCTCTCATCTCTTCTTTACTAACAACAACCTGGGAAATCGATACCAGCACTAAATACTCTAAACCAGTACAAGAGACAAAGATTTGCCTAAGATGAGACATCAATACTTCTCATACCTTTGGTTGAACTTCATGTACAAACAGTAAAGCCTCAGTTTCCAAGTCAGTAGGTTCAGCATCACAGAGAAACAAACTATCTTGGCACAGATGTCTATGCATCAGTGAGGTGAGCTTTAGGTTTATATGGTAACAAAAAAGGAACAATTAATGCCACCAATAACATTTAAATTACCTGTTCTCACATAATCTTAGATGCTTATGTAGTTCTCTAAAAGCTCTCAATTTAGCAAATGTTGAACTTTAAGCCACTGCTTTCTCACTGTGTCATCTTAAGCAAGGAGCCTGCTGGCACAGCACACCACACAACGAAGAGCACTGCTAACCTGGTGTCCAACCTCTGTCATCTCCAGATTCTTCTGTGCTAATAGCAGGGGTCCTCAAACCCTGGCCTGCAGGCTGGATACAGCCCCCCGGGGTGTCCAATCTGGGGGAGTAAATACCCAGCAGCCGCAGCTGACTTCTTCCTGCCAACTGTGGGCAGGCTCCCCGTCTCTCCCTCCCGCTCCCAGGCAGGACAAGCCAGGCAGCCCGGCACCCGACACTGTCTGAGGGACAGGGAACCGGCCCCCTGTTTAAAAAGTTTGAGGACCCCTGGCTAATAGGATAACACTCTCTTTCAAATATACAGTCAGCCAAAACATTTCTTCTCCTCCACTGTGGTTTTTAAATAATCTGATAAACAGATATCCCTGTATATATGTCTGTGACGCTACATCAATTTGTGACCAGCCTGCCTAGTAAGATACTCTAATTCTGCTAGTGACTGGTGGTTACACATAATAGTTTTCAGTTTTGGTTCTTCACTTTGATGTAAATCCTCTAGAACCAGAAGTCTTTATAAACAGAGAGAGGCTATGAAAGAAATGTTTCTATCTTTTCCTGTGACATGCCTTAAGGTTACAATAGCAGTAACCCTTTTCAACACTGAAAACCAAAAAAAAAAGGAAATTCTGTATAAAACATAGGACCTTCATCACAGAGCCACAGGAGAGGTTGTAGAAAGGTGGGTGTTGGTCACCATAAAGGCCAAAAACTTAGTCTTTTCCAACCTAAATAATTCTATTGTTCTATGTTTTAAAAAATGGGACAGCAAGAAGAGAAAAATCCTGTGTTATGGAAACACCATGCTAACCTAGATGATTAAGGAGGTGTTCTCTGTCAGGCAGGATTTCACAGAATCATAGAACTCTTTAGGTTGGAAAAGACATTAAAGATCATCAGGTCCAACCATTAACCTAACTATATAAAGCCCATTGCTAAACCATATCCCTAAGTTCCAGATCTACACAACTTTTAAACACATTCAGGGATGGTGATTCAAGCACCTCCCTGGGCAGCCTGTTTCAATGCATTACAACAATTTTAATAAAGAAGTTTTTCCTCCAGAAGTCCAAGGTGGAAGTCTTGCTGATGCCCGTCCTTAATTCCAGAAGACCCAAAACCCCCACAATTTCGTGATCACTACAGCTAAGTTAGCCACCAACCACTACTTCCCCTGCAGGTCCATCTCTGTTCACAAGCAGGAAGCCTTCCCTATTTGGCTGCCTCATCAGCTGTGTCAGGAAGTTATTCTCTACACATTCCAGGAAACTCCAGGACTTTCCCTCTCCAAAGTGTTGTATTTCCATCAGATGTCTGGGATGTTACAATCCTCCATGAGAACAAGGGGTAGCAATTATGAAATCTCTGCCAACTACTTATTTTATGTGCCTCTGCTTCCTGGTTGAATGGTCTGTAACAAACTTCCACCTCAAAATCCACCTTGCTGGCTTTCCCCAATGAATCTCACCCACCAACACTCACTTCCCTTCCTAACATATGGGGCCACCCTGCTGCCTGTCCTTCCCTGCCTACCCCTCCTGTAAAGATGGTAGCCATTGACTGCAGCACTCCAGTTGTGTGAATTATACCATCAACATCTCCATAAATGTAACTACATCATAGTTTTCTCTCTGGCCAGTAATAGCCTCCAGCAGGTCCTGCTTATCGTTTGCTGCAGAGCAGATCAGCAACACATGCAGGAGGCAGTTGTTCCAGCTTAAACATTAATGTTAAAACAGAGTCTGTTGTCTAAAAACAGCCTTTTTGGGGATGCAGTTGTTTGTAAATCTGTAGTAGGAGGTTTGAGTTTGTGTATATGCAACAGTAGAAGGTAACTAAGCAGCATGAACTATTTTCTTACTTTGGAGAAATCTTTTGTAAAACTTGGTGTTTACGCTACACTTAGCACTGTCCTCCGGGCAGAAGATAATGAAAAGAAAGGAAATAAACTGTGCTGCCATTTACATGCCATGAAAATACTTTTAATAGCTCAGAAAGATTTCTCTGTTTTTCTAGTGACTCGCTTCTAATGTAAGCTTGCTGTCTGATATTCCGGTCACATACGGAGCTAAGCAAAATCACTGAAAGAAAAAAAAAGATAAACTGAAGAGCCAAATCAATTCTAATGTAGAAGTTAAGCCAGGAATTTGTCCCCAATACTTTGGAACAGCAATAAAATATTAAAATGAAGCCTAAAACAGCATTATAGCTGGCAGGAGTAACAGGAATTTATATGCAATTAACTTCCACTTAGAATATAATGAAAAATTACAACAGTAAATGTGCAAAGCTATAATGATCATGGACAACCTCTGACTTCTCTGAAAACTGGCCTTTTCCATAGGTTTCCATAACCGTATATCCTTACAAATACATAGTTGTCTCCTGGCTTTGATCAGCTCATTCATCCAGTTAGGTCCATGCAACTTCTAAGTCTGTATCCTTGCCAAAGACGTCTGTATTCTCAAAGTAAAACAAAACATTGCACTTGGAAGGGAAAAAAAAAAAGGCTTGTCACTAATCAAACAAGAGGCCAACACCAGCCTTCCTACAACCTTCCTTCAGGTAGATGAAGACTCCCTCAGTCTCTCCTCACAAGACGTTCTCCAACCACTTAATCAGGTTTGCTGCTTCAACAAGTCTTTCTTGTACTGTGGTGCCCAAAACTGGACACAATATTTGAGGTGTGGTCTCAGCAGTGCTGAGTACAGAGGCACAATCACTTCCTTACTCCTGCTGGCCATGGCATTTCTTATACAAGCCAGCATCTTTACTGCTTATAGGAAAAAAGCACAGAATCACAGAACACTAGGGATTGGAAGGGACCTCGAAAGGTCATCTAGTCCAATCCCCCTGACACAGCAGGATCACCTAGACCTGGTCACAGAGGAACACATCCAGGCGGGTCTTAAGCATCTCCAGAGAAGGAGACTCCACAACCCCCTGGGCAGCCTGTTCCAATGCTCCATCATCCACACTGGGAAGAAGTTCCTTCTGATATATGGAACCTCCTATGTTCCAGCTTACACCCACTGCCCCTTGTCTTATTACTAGATGACACTGAGAAGAGCCTGGATCCATCCTCCGGACACCCACCCTTCACATATTTATAGACATTAATGAGGTCACCCCACAGTCTCTTCTCCAAGCTAAAGAGACCCAGCTCACTGCTCTATGCTGGACTCCCTCCAGCAGCTCTGTGTCCTTGAACTGAGGGGCCCAGAACTGGACACAATATTCCAGATGTGGTCTCACTAGGGCAGAGGCTGTCTCAGATATGCCTGAACACACTCGATGATCTAGCACCTTTTGCTGTGAGATAAAGATGTGCCAGATTAAGGTAGAAAGCAATCCAGGGAGCTGAACTATGAAATGCTTTCACAAAGATCATAAATAATTCAATGAAACGTTCTGCTCAATACTGCACATTCACTATTAATGGACAACAGGTGCTTCCTGATGAAAGATCTTCAGTTACAAAGATGTGTAGGACAGAGAAGCAACAGTTTTGGGGGATGAGGGTTGCAGGGTTTTTTCTCAGTTTTTTTTCTTATGGATCCTGTCTAGAAACTCTAGGTATTTAGTGTAATGCATTTCCAACAGTCCAGGTAATTTCATTTATTAGAGTAAAAGCTGAAGAAGCTTTTCTTCGTCTGCTCAGGGCTAGCAGTTAACGTAAGAGCCTGCATTTTGGTATTGGGGTTTCTGCAGGGTTTCTAAAACAGTACAAACAATCTTAACGCCTGTACTAGCTTCAGATATTAAGACCAAGTCCAGTAGTGCCACTGAAACTCAGTGTCACCTGAAATCACAGTTTCACCATCTGTTTTGGAATGTGTCACTGCAGAGTTTCTAAAACGGTACAAAAAAATCTTAAAATGATCGCTTCTGTGGAAAGGAAAGTCATTGGTACAGGAACTAACAAGGCACTGTGCAGAGTTCTTGTCTCTGTCTGCTCTGAGGGTAGATGCCATAAGCATTCTTTAGTATGGATCCTCCTCCCAGGCTTACCACCCTTGTTACAGTACAAAGTCTGCTAGCACCCAACTACGGCACTTTGCTCCATCCTACTCCTTTCCAGTTCGGACCATTATGAACCTGGCTCTAAAAGTGTGAAAGTTCTTTTGCTCTCACTTGGTACAATGCTCTGAAAGGAAGTACAGGCATTGAGAATACCATCGCTTCAAAGAGAACAGTGCAGTGAAAGCAACTGCTTCTGAGTCCATCTAAAGCCTGGCATAGTGATTAGTATTTTGGGGTTAACTGCTGACCAAACTGATGCCAGACCTGATTTCAGTCCTTAATGTGTTGATAGTCTTCTGACAGTGACCCAGAACTATTTTGTGCTTGTCACAGAGAAAGATCAAACACTGACTTCTTAGAATAATGGTTTTGTCATGGCACACACCTTTCTTCTATTCACATGTACTTAACAAACTGAGGCACCGAGAGAACTCCAGTGTAGTGTTCCACCTACTGCAATTTATAAACTCTAGGAAAGGTTCAGGAATTAACTGTCTGTTTCTTGCTTGTTAATTTCCCCCTCCATTTCCCAATAATTTTGCCAGAAATGCAAGTCTGTGTCATCTTTCCCTTATTTTAGATCACATGCATCAGAACAGAATCTGATCTACTTGTGCATCTTGTTTTAATCAAAACAGGGAGAGAGAGCAGCAGTACAGGAGCCTGTTTTCATCATCTGAGAAACAGCTGTAGTTAAAGCAAGAAGCAAATTGCAGACTAACTGAAATTGCAGTCATCCAAAGCAGGTTTATCAACTGTCTCCAGAACACAGTCAAAGAACATATGTGATGAGTCCTAATATGCATTCATGTGTTTTGGGGTGAGGATAATTAAGTAAGGACAATGCTGTGTGTCGCTTTGAAGAAAGACAGAAAGGCTCATTTTACTCCTGGCCTAGTCTCTTCTACTCTCCACTCCAGAAAAAAAGCCACAAGGTTTCTTACTATAAATCCTCAGACTTCAACTTTTGTTTTTGGCAGATGATTGCACTGAACAAGTGTCTGCAGGTAAACAAGGCAAGAGAAAATCAGGAAGGCATGGTGACACAAATGTCACTGCATTTAGAGTGATGCTGCAAATTGTAAAAAGCAGGTTAGATAAGGAGAGCATAGGAAAAACTGGGGGCAGGGAAAGCATGCTCTTAACTTTTTTTTGATTTTTTTTTCTGATTCTTAGCCATAGTCAAGATCAATTCTTCTGTCAAAAGGCAAATGGAAAGAATCTGTTTTTTCTTCTTCTTTTCGTAATAACCCTTGCATGTTCTGCGACTCACTACATTACAAGAACAAAGGTCTGTATTACCATTACTGTTCACTACTTGTGAGAAGCTGCCTGTCATGCTAGACCTGGTAGAAACTCATGGATGAACAGAGTCCCTGTCTCAATAGCTTATCTTCTAGACAACTACATAGGCTGGGGATCAGAAAGCCATGTGGGATCACTTTGATTTTTGAAGGTCCTTGGAGTACACGGTATAAGCTCTTTAGGTCTATTACTGACTACAGTGGGGACATCGCTCTAGCCACCTAAGTTTATACATCCTGTGCACAATCTCTCTGTTTTATTTCTGTGGTGACTCTGTGGTACTGCAAAAGACAACAGCAAATAAGACAGTCCTCACTGCACAGTGAACAGAATTATTTTTCTCTAGGCTTCTAATATTTTCATATTGAACTGTCTAGACTCTAATACACGACGTAGTATTCAAGAGCAAGTTCTGAGCCAAAAACAGTAAAAGTAGTCAACAATTTGGCCTAAAGATGCTGTGATGCACTGCTTCACATCATTGCAGTACAAAGACGAAGCATTACTAGAGTAGCTTGTATGTAGGATGCGATGAGAAAAGACTGGAGCGTGTCTTACGAAATGGAAGATTTCTACCTTTTCCTTATTTCCTTTGTATAAAGTAGTCGTCTCTTCCACTGTTGACATTTCCTATTCCTGTGGGACTAACGACCTTTATGACAATATAGAAGAATAAAACCTAGCAGAAAGAATCTGAAACAAGTGACCATACTATACTAAATATTACTAAATCTTGCTCCACTTCTAGGAAAAAAGACAGTGGCCACAACTTCTTTAAAAAATATTAACTTTTGTTAGCTGATGAATGAGGTCCTTGAGGTACGACTATGTGCTTCCTTTCACCTTGCTCCTGAGAATTACAACTTTCCTCAAAAGAAGTAAAAATTAAGATCAGGCTTTGGCAAAATAAAAAAACCAGTGCCTTCCATAACTTCTTTTCTCCTCTGGTTAGCCACCCACAGGCTTTAAGCCCGTATTTCCTGAAGGGTTTGCTTGAAGATTGTTTTTACATCCACCCGTCACACTTATTTATCTGTGCTGGTTTTCTTTCCAGAATTACACTATTGAGTAAAATTACATGATCTGTACCATTTGAACAGTTACTACTATCCCAAATACATTCCTTAATGGTGGGCAGGACTCCCACAGGTTTAAAAGTTCCTACATTTTAGTATGAGGTGTGGAGCTTTGGACTGGACCTCCTAGAATCATAGAATCATTACGAATTGGAAGGGACCTCCAGAGATCATCTAGTCCAATCCCCCTGCCACAGCAGGATCACCTAGACCAAGTCACACTCATTAAACTGATTTAATTAACTGATATAATGAATGATTAAGATAAAAAACATTGTCAGACATCCTATAAAACTCTTCTGTCTGTATACATACAGAAACACATACAGAAGGTGGCATCTTGCAGAGAGTTTCTGCAGTATGCAGCTCTTATGTTTCAAACCGCTGTCTTTAATGACATGAATGAATGGTTTGTCACAAGCAAGACTTTCTGCATCACTCTTGCCACAGCACAAGTCTGAAAGCCACATCTGGAGTTATTCTGAGGGACTATACCAGTAGGCATATCACACCACATTTTGTGCACAAGGCAAGCTGGTGAGGGACAGCATTATTTTCATTCTTGCCCTTTCTGCTGACGATGTGAATAATGGAGCTACAACCACTACAACAGCATTAATGTAATGGATGCCTGAACAGAAATACATTGACTGATAGTGTCTGCACATATACCAAAGGCCATCAGAAAAAGTGCTTCAATGCCAGCAAACAAACCTCGTTCAAACTTGAGTAACTTTACAGCTCGTTAATGTCCACTAAGATTTCCAGTGTTCTGTGTAAGTATTTTCTGCTAAGAAAGGTATTCATAGAGTTGATTTCTGGCTGCTGACTGACAGCAAAGTACAGTTCCCTATTGGTTCAACAAACAAAAAGGAAGGCTGCTTACCTCTGCACACCTGGCAGGAAACCCCTCTACTCTTTACATTTGGTTTCCTTCTCAGAGAAGCTGCCTGAGCATACGGTGTCTCTAGGCTCGCCCTTCCTCACTCCGCGACCCCTCACAGCCAGACACACACATACGCATGCATACACGGTCTTTCATGGAGTGTCTGCTTCACTAATTCCTATTTTAACCACTTTGTCCTATCAACAGAAGTATGTACAGAGCTGGGGTACAAGGCATCACATTTGGAGGTTAAAACTGGATGTTTATGTGTACTTGAATCATGAGAGATCCTGATCCTACTGGTCAGACACTTAACAGATTTACAGTGACTTAGGCTAAAGAGACAGTTATGGATTCCTGGGAGTTACTGCACCTTGAGGTACTTTCTTGCTTCTTAAGGCACATTTTTTGCTCTTTCCAGGTAACAAAACACAGAATACGTATTTTCATTCCGATTTTCTTATGACAATATGTAATTTGTGATAAGTTGTAATTTGAGGAAGGTTTTCTTGTGACAATATAATCACAATACTGATTAAATAGAAATGGTAGTTGGATATGAGCTCCAGATTTGCCAAATGCTATCTTATGTACAGTAACAAAATGCTATCTTATGTAAAATAACAAAGATTAAAAGGAGAGAAACATTGCTAGTGCAGCTGGTGAAGCTGACACTGAAATTCCTGCCCCCACAGCTGTAGTTCCTTGCTTCCTGCACCAGAGTTATAGGAGAATTCAGGAAGACAAAGTCTGAAAACAGGCTGTGCAGTGAGCTTTTCAATGATGTGTTCCTGTGTGACTTGGTCTAGGTGACTGGACTAGATGATCTTTCAAGGTCCCTTCCAATCCCTAATGATTCTATGATGTAAGAGGACCTATTTTTAAGCTCCACTGCTTTGCTGATAACTCTAAAAGCCTTAGCACTGTGCTTCTACTAACAGCAAACCAAAATAAAAGGTGAGACCTATTGTAGTCAGAGCACTGTTAGTCAGGAAGACTGCAAAGAAACAGCACTTTAGAAAGATGCGTGACAAAGCCATTTAGCACCAAAGGTGAAAGTAGTGGGTACATCTTTTCTAAACATCCCTAGCAGGGATGTACAACAGAACATACTTCCACCTCGTCCTCTATAGCCAGATGGTGAGGTGTTTCAGACCACATTTCACTAGAGATATACAATATCTGGCAAATGCTACTGCAGTGTGGTAAAATGCAGGAGGTAGATTTTTTTGACAAGAAACAGAATTTTAAAGCAAATGAGAATGCTGCCGTGTTGTAATAACAGCACAGAATCACAGAATCAAACCACTGATTGTAACTCTTTGAGTGCTCCAAGATTTGTCTTCTGGAAGTGCACAGCATGGTACTTGTTACAGTGTCCAAATTCCGTTGTTCATCTCAGCTACAACTGCCTCAAGTGAAAAGGAAACAGAAATGAGGGGGTTTTAAGGAGTAGTACAGAATGTGTCAATCTTATAAGGAGACATGAATATTTACTGCTAGCTGACATAGGGATTCCTGCTAAAACCTACTTGGGGATATTTCAAGAACTTCAAGTTGCTTTTCCGTAGTTGTAACGCAGCCACCCAAGGTACGTTACAAATATCCAGAGATGAAACCACTGTGTCTTGCAAGATGCACTAAAAAAAATAAACAACATGCTTTCTAGAGTGAGGAATAAAACAACAGTGATAAATGAAATGACAGCTACTGGAGATTAAAAGAGAAAAATATCAGAACAAAGGTTGAGTTTGGCAAAGCTAGATGAAGCCTGTCTCTCTGGGATGTGTATATAAGGAATACGTGAGCTGTGCTGATTGCATCGCATTTGTTTTGGTGTGCCAAATATGTACTCCTTAGCTTTAATTATCCTAGACCAGTGGAATGCACCTCGGAAAGGAGACTGAAAGGGTCAAAATATTGATCTTAGATACTGTGGGAAAGGAAAAATGGATTTAACTGCAGCAGCTGGATAAGGAGGGGAATTTATCAGGAAAGAATTTCAAGCATGGAGGTGAGATAAAAAGAAGGTATGACAGGATGCAAAATGTGGGGTCACCAGGGTCAGACCTTCTGTACCTGATTCAATGACTCTGCTGGCACAAGACAGCAGCCTGTCTCTGAAGGCTTGACATCCAAAGCTGCTTATGTCTGTCTCTGGCTCCTACTGAAACAAATAGGTATTTTCTACAGGCATGGATGGGAGTTAGACAAACTCTTTATTTAACTAACCTTATGGTGATGCCGCACAAAGCTGTCTCTGATTATTTCTCGACAGCTGGCAGTCTTCAGGTTACACTTCTGACACTTCCCTGCTCTTATCTCTACTAGCTTCTGCTTTTGGCACTTATCAGCCAGCAGCTTTTAAGAGAAGACTCTGGAGTAGAGAGGAAAGACATTATAAGAAACACTTATGAAGAGCAATGCTTTCGTAAGATACTGCTCTTCCTCAAAGGTGGACAAGGTCCAAGGGACTGCACTGAGATGGTCTGCATCTTTCATGGAAAGAATCGCTCAGTCTGCCCACCCCAAGAGCTGTGACCAGTTACAGCTCTGTCACTGATCACTGCTGTGGTTTCTGTACACACTGTTGAATCTCTGTGTACAACCACCACGTGAAGCAGTTAAAACAACGCAGGCTCTAGTACAAAGTCTGCACCTAGCAGCTAACCATCCATGATCACAGGTAATCACCACTGTGAGCCAGGATTCTGATAGCACCAGCTTATGAATGATGAACAGCTCAATAAACTGGGTCAAGGCACAAATGTTCAATACTCTGTTCAGTGTGACAGTAGAAAGCTCTGGAGTCTGTGCGGATGCTAAACTACCACTAAGCACTGGGCAATTCTACTACTTCCTGATGGGAAGAGCTCTACCTTCACATAACAGGTATAGCCACAGTCCTCCATTTGCAGCACGTTTACAGCTGTGAAGCTGCGGAATTTGAAAACCCTCCATCTACAGAGCATTGTAGAACATCTCACTCAACAAGTATGGTTACATACATGACTTCAGCATCCAGCTGGCCTGGAGCACAGGCAGAACCGTGCCCAGGTCTGCAAGCACTGCGGTCAAACTGTGTTTGGGAGAGGCACAGCTGCTGAGAAGGCCATTTCTGTTGACTAGCCTGCTTTCTCGTGTCATGGAGCAGCAGCCATTAGTGAGCTGAGAAAACATTACATGCCTTCACAGGAACTAAAGCTCATAAGGAAACTTACACCGTTCCAAGTGCAAGGTACCCCTATCTGACTTAGTTTTTGCCTTTTTTTTTTTCCCTTGTTATTTTTTGTTAATGTTAAAGGAAAACAGAAACACTACTTTACATGCACAAGAGTGACTTTGAGAAGAGACTGGGAGAGCAAACTACAAGAACACGTCTTGTGAACGCTCAGATACTAAGTTATACCAAAAAGGAACAGAAGAGAACACAACAGAGTGACTGAGAGACCTTTCTTTTCCTTCACAATGAGGCCATCAACACATTATCCACAGATCAGGGAAGTACCTACAAAAGAAAAGTCTGCTGCTGCATGTTTTGGTGGCAGAGCAACCTATGAAACTTCTGTCTCTCGCCAATGCAGTGGCACATATTCCTGCAAACACAGATGCAACAGTAGCAGAAGAGAAACTTTGGGGCTTGTTTGTACAGCTGAAATAAGAGAAGCTCCCAATGGTTCATATTCTGTGCCTCCTGGTGTCAAAGGTATCCCTTATGCATCAAAAAGGTATTGGCAGTACAGAAGACACCACTTTTATTTCAATTATTCACTTGATCCAAAATTACTCAGAAAATGTGTTTGAATTAGTCACACAAAAAGCTGGAGTAAAATTGATTTTCACCAAGTACCTGCTCCAAAAATGAAACAAATTAAAGAAATTTATTTTTCTGGCTGTCAACCGGGCCCAAGTCTTTCAGTACAGAAATTTCTGATGCCTTCTTCTCAAACTTAAGGTGTAATAAAGGATTATGATACATTCCAGAAACAAAAAAATAAAGAGAAAAGAAAAAATGCAGAGCTTCAGTTGTGCAAAGCAATGGACTGTTCTGTTTAAAGCTTAGGTTTATGTTTAGAGTTAGGGTTGAGAGAAGAAGAAAGCCTAAAGATAAAAGTTGGATTGGGGCTGCCAGATCAGCTGAGGGCTGTGTAAAACTTGTTCCCTGAAGACAAGTCTTGGTCTTGGAAAGGGTTGGGGCATCTTGTGTAAGGCTTAACCTAGAACTACAGTTGGACTTAAGGTGAGAGTTGAAAGAGAGGAAGCTCAGAGTCACAGTTGTGAGATTCTGCAAATAACAGTCCAATGTAAACTGTAGGCTGATGTTTTAATTTCTCGTCCAAGGTTAGTGAGTGTCTGGAGGGATCTGGACCCTGAAACAGCAAAGTCAAGGAACAAAACCCTTTAATAATTTACATCAGACTATTTTTTTACTTTCTTTCTGACTCATAACTGCTCTTTGTGATGCTCAGAGTACTTTTTCAGTAGCAGCACTGAATTTGGGACACACTAGGTCTGTTTGGGCCTCGGAGTAAATCATAACTACTAAATTTCTTCTCACTTTTCCATCAAGAATCTGGACTTGCTATCAATTTTATGTCCAAACTATCCCCTCCCGCTGCCCTCTGCTCTCTGAAAACACACTCAAATCTAAAGTTTCAGAAATTCTGTGAATCTTTCCTGATACATTTTTCTCCTAATCTCTGAAACCTGATCCATCAGCTGGATGGGAGATCTTACTGGTTTTTGTCTGGCATCTGGATTTCATTAGCACACTTATGCATGCTGAATCAGGAATGGGAGCTCAGAAGAAAGCAGAGTAGAATTAAAATTATGTCAATGCTAAAGAAACCCAGCCCCATTCTCCAGCGTTGCAAACAAACACAAATTGTTAGTCACATCGTGACAGCCCTTCTTTGTGACACTCTCTTATCTTATATTGCATACACTGTGCCTCAAGCAGCTATAGGTCAGACTACTTTGTTACTTACCTATGTCAAACTTCTCTTAAAAAAAGGTCTTTCCAATAGTTTCACATTAATACTATTACTTTTCAGGTTTACAGTGTCTCCTGACTTCTATCTAAATTAATCAGTACAGTATGCATGGATATAATTTATCACAAACCACCATAAAATCACAGTTAAGACTTGCTGCTTAGGAGACAGCCATAAATCATACCAGTAAGAGAGATAATTTTCAAAAAACTTAATTGGAAGCTTAGCAGTGGCCTAACAGTTGGATTGTTAGCAACTATCATCATTTTCACTACTGAACAACAGAAATAGTAATACGTCTGTCAGTCCGGTGCATCACGCTGCGCTAACAGCCTCTGGATTACTGTTAGATCTCACCTTGTTTGTTAAGGCTGATGGTCGCCCGCATGCCACACTCATCTGTAC
Source organism: Rhinopomastus cyanomelas (assembly GCA_013400115.1). Classification (NCBI taxonomy): domain Eukaryota; kingdom Metazoa; phylum Chordata; class Aves; order Bucerotiformes; family Rhinopomastidae; genus Rhinopomastus; species Rhinopomastus cyanomelas. Next base: position 53,630 of record VXBP01006728.1, on the reverse strand, counting down.
AGCCCACCTCATCCTTTCTCTCCCTGCCCAGCACACAGGACCTGCAGCCCTCAGAACATGCTAGTTAGTCATAAATCCCTGCCTTCCGCAGGCACGAGGTGGATGCAATGGGACTCAAAGTATCATTTGTCACTGGGTCATACAGGAGCCTAAGGATCCTTTCCCCCACTTTTTGCTTATCTAATTTATCAACTGTGTAATCAGGCATTTAAGAGTAATGAAGCTGCTATAGAAAACAAACCCAGAGGTTATCTCTGCACTTGTGAAACACTCTGAGGGTCTCCTTTCTTCACCCATGTAAGACTCATGCTGCAGTCTTTGGGAGAGCGGAGTGTGACGGGTGTTCTTGGCTGCCACGTGCTGGCTCAGCTAAAGGTCTGGACTTGTCTGGGCTATTGCAGAGTTTTACCTGTACCCGCAACGTGGGTCAGAATTGGAAACGGATTTGAAACCAGTGTTTTGTACATGGAAACACTGGGAAATCTTCAGTATTACTCTGAACTAACAGCCAAAATTACAGCTTGAGACTATGGCAAACCCTAGTTGAAATGTACTCTTTCTTTGCAGAATGAAAAAGGACTCGGTAACGGAAAAGGCACTGCTACGCTCACGCGCACGTGTACTTCCCACAGTCAGGGAATGAGCTAGAAAGAAAGTAGCAAGTACCTTGCAGACAGTCCAATGCCAACCTGAGGATGAACTAGTAACCCAGGTTATATTTTCAGCCTTTTCGTCACATGAAGGAAATCAGGAAGAAAAAATTGGGTTTGGGTTTTATTTAATTAAAAAAAAAATCAAGCTTCTACAAGCCTGGGAGAAATGTCTCCTTAAATAAGTCTTCTCTCAGCAACATCGCAGGCAACTTCTACGTAAAATATACAATGTTAAGAACAGTTAAGCATATCCTGAGCATGAATTCATGCTCATGAAGCTGATGTCCATCCATCAGTATAATGCAAAGATCTGTGCTCCTGATCCATGCTGTGCTGCCTTCTCTCCTGCTTCTAACTCACTCGGCCGCTCTGAAGGATAAATAAAATCCCACAGAGCACAGATGGGCATCAATTACCTAAGAAATTTGTGCTCAAGAAGGCAAACAGTCTCCAGGGGTGCATTGAGAAAAGTATGGCCAGTAGGTTGAAAGAGATTCTCCTTCCCCTCCACTATGCCCTGGATAGGCCACACCTGGATTACAGTTCTGGGCTGCCCAGTTCAAGAGGGACAGGTAGTTACTGCAGAGAGTCCAGCACAGAGCCACTACAATAACAGGGAGCTGGAGCATCTTCCTTTTGAGGAGAGGCTAAGAAAGCTGGGGCTGTTTAGCCAGGGAAGGAGACTGATGGGAAATCTCAGAAACGCTTCCAAGTATCTAAAATGTGATTGTATGGATGATGGGACCAGGCTCCTCTTGGTGGTGCACAATGATAGGACAAGGTGTAGAATGTAGAAGATTCCATTTAAACATAAGGAAAAGCTTTTTATGTTGAGAGTAACGGAGTGCTGGAACAGGCTGCTTAGGGAGGTCATGGAGTTTCCATCTCTGGAGACATTTCAAGATTTGCCTGGATGTGCTCCTGTGTGATCTGCTCTAGGAGAATCTGCTCTTCAGAGGGGCTGAGCTAGATGATCTCTGGAAGTCCCTTCCAACCCCTACCATTGTATGATTCTGTGGTTTGACGATTCAGTGATTCTAAGTCTGTTCATATCTTATTGCAGACCTCCTTTTACATTTATCAACACAAGTTAGATACAACAGAGTAACACCAAAACTTCTTTTATATTTATCAACATAAGTTAGATACAGCAGAGCAACACCAAAACTTGTACTACACTAGGGAAATGGAAGAGGATTAATTTCCACTTAGTATCTTAATTTGTTGAGAGAAGTGACAAAGCAGGAGGGAAAGGCAAGAGGGATTGGTATATCTTGACAGCAGGAAAATGAGAGGAGCCCCCTAGATTGAAATTGTGTCCTCACAACCTGTAGACTCTCCTAGGACAACCAGAAAAGCAAGCACCTGAGATGTCACTGCTCGCTCTTGCCAGCAGAAACTGCTGGTCCGCTTTTAGTGCTTTGCTTTTGTTCTTTGCTGCTTTTGCTATCTCTTTGCCAGCTTCCTCCACTGTACAGCAAGTTAAAAAGAAAAGGGGAAGAGAGACCAAGCAAGCTCACTCTCTTGGTTCTTCATCCTCAATAGCCAGTGTGCCCCATTTATCTGACAATATCCCAGCCTCTGCTCAGTCCTTACAGGACTTCTGGGCATGGGAATTATGAGAAAATGCATTTTAATATTTGAGTAGCAAGGAAATAAGGCTCTGTTAAAACTGGGAAGGAGACTTGAAATATTGATGCATTTGGCAAATGTGAGAATTTTCAGAATTTCAAAGCAGAAATGCCAAGATATGAACTTGGTATAACTGAAGCTTACGGAACAATGCAAAGTACATTCTTGCAAAACAAATTCAAGCCACTGCAAGGTGGTTTCTTCCACATCAGCTATCCACTTCAACCTCTCTTACTTTGTCAGCTGAACACCATGTTGAAACAGGCATTTTCCTAGAGAGAAAGTTATTTGGTTGACTTTCCAAATACAGATTAAATGAAGCCACATTTTTATAAGTCCAACCTCCTGCTCAAAGCAGGACCAACACTGAGTTCAGGTGAGGTTTTCCAGGACTTTGTCGTCAGATTCTGAACAATACCAAGCATGGATGGAAATTCTACAACCTGCATTTCACACTAAATCAAAATAATTTATAAAGTAAGAAAAAAAAAAAATCACTTAGTCTTCCATTACTCCTTTATTTGCCATGTGAATAAGGAATAGAGAAACTAGTGGTTTTGATCTGGTACTTCTCTCCCTCCCTTATCTATAAATCAGCTTGTAGAGGGCTGGAAACCAGATCTTAGTTTCCCTCTCAAGACAAATGCTTGCAGCATTCATTTCCAAGCTAAGCACTTCATTATGGTTTATCAGGAGTTTTACTGCAAACTAAGCAAATACCAAATTGTTAGTAAACAGAGTTAAGATGTAGACCAAGGCATTTGGTCTATTTTCAGTCTACAACAAGGGGGTTTATAGAAGCCTCTGTGTAACTTTCACAGATGCATCTTCAAGATTATGAGCTGGATTATTAGTATGCTGATATAAAACAGCAGAAGTGTAAGGCTGAGAGATGCTTTGGGATGTTCTCTTACCTGTCCCTGGACAGCACAACCTGTGACAATGCTGATGCATGTTTATGCTGTTCTGAAAATCTTACAATGATCAAGGACCTTCCCAGGCTCTCTATTTCAATGCTTCAGAGTTAGTGCTGCCTAGCTGAAGTCCAGTACTCTGGACTCACCAGATGTAAAGCTGGAAAACAAGGTTTTCTGCATATGCATCAATTATTATTAATGTGTCTTTTTGTAGGAGCAAATGACACTGGTTCTTCAGCCTTTCAACAGAGTAAATTCATGTTTCAGAGACCCAAAATTAATTTGTCTTCTCTCCCGACTTTCCTGAATTACTGTTCCCAACCTGAACCCAAATGAGGCTTTAGCAGTGCTGAAACCTCACTCAGTTTAAACACCAGGTCTCCATAAGGGTTCATATTTAAATAGTATTCTTTTCCTGATATCCATTTTATTGCCCATAGGCAACTGGCTTGAAATTACCTAGGTAATGAATATACAAATGAGATTCAAAAGTCAATACAAGTAAGTTGAAAAACCTCAGTTAAATGAAATAAAATTCTATGTCAGGTGATCCTCCAATACCTGCCACACAGTCCACTGGTAACCATCCCACAGGACCCCAGATTCCAGCCAAGGTTGCCACAAAGACCAAGGAAGCATGCCCTGTTACAGGATTTGCTTTGATCATGTATGTTTACACTACATTCATTACATTTCCCACAGAAATAAAGAGTTTGAACTTTTATCAGTAATAAAGGCTGAACCACAGTACTGACAGATTAGTCACGGTGCTGAAGGAGAAGTTTGGTTTTGGCTGGCCTTCCAGGCTTCTGGGAATATAAGGTCATGTAGTATGTTAGAAAGGAAAGGGGCACAGACACAGTTCACTAGATGTTTTTGTTTTCTTTTTCACTAAGTGCTCTTATTCTGGTATGTTAGGGCTCAGTATCTTTTTTCTGAGAACGTAGTTTATTAAACAACTCATATTATAGCCACAGATTTAAAACGGGGAGCATGCTCTCAAAGCGGGGTTGTTTGGATTCCCTCTACTCACGCGCACTGTCTGAGTTACTTAACCCTGGCAAGTGGTTTAAACCCACACGATGCACTGCTTCTTTCCAAAACAGAGTGCAAGGATTACTTTCTGATGTTTCAGACCCTTAAACAGCTTACATTTCCAGAGGCAAAATGGATGTGAAAAAATTACCACCCCACTGTATTTTCATTACAAGACTTCTGCAAGTCTTCAGAAGAAAAGTAGAAATTATCTAAGAAAATCATAGAAACAGGAGGAACAGAGACAAAAGGCAAGGAGATCCCAGCTGGTGGCCAGTCCTCCAAGGAATCACAGAATCACAGAATCATTAGGGATTAGAAGGGACCTCAAAAGATCATCTAGTCCAATCCCCCTGACACAGCAGGATCACCTAGAACAAGTCACACAGGAACGCATCCAAGCGGCTCTTAAACATCTCCAGAGAAGGAGACTCCACAACCCCCCTGGGCAGCCTGTTCCAGTTCTCTGTCACCCTCACCGTGAAGAAGTCCCTTCTCACATTTATGTGGAACCTTCTATGTTCCAGCTTGCACCCACTGCCCCTCGTCCTATCACTAGATGACATTGAGAAGAGCCTGGCTCCATCCTCTTGACACCCACCCCTCACATATTTATACACATAAATGAGCTCACCCCTCAGTCTCCTCTTCTCTAAGCTAAAGAGACCCAGCTCCCTCAGCCTCTCCTCATAAGGGAGGTGCTCCACCTCCTTCATCATCCTTGGTGCCCTACACTGGACTCTCTCCAGCAGCTCCACGTCCCTCTTGAACTGAGGGGTCCAGAACTGGACACAATACTCCAGGTGTGGTCTCACCAGGGCAGAGTAGAGGGGAAGAACAACCTTTCTTGATCTGCTAACCACCCCTCTTCTAATCCACCCCAGGATGCTGTTGGCCCTCTTGGCCACAAGAGCACATTGCTGGCTCATAGTCATCCCGCTGTCCACCAGGACCCCGAGGTCCCTTTCTCCTAAACTACTCTCCAACAGGTCAGTCCCCAGTCTATACTGGTACTTGGGCTTGTTCTTGCCCAGACGCAAGACTCTACACTTACCCTTGTTATAGTTCATTAAATTTCTCTCTGCCCAGCTCTCCAGTCTGTCCAGGTCTCGCTGAATGGCAGCACAGTCTGCAGGGGTGTCGGTGACACCACCCAGCTTTGTGTCATATCCAGCTAAGCCCAGAAAATGAGAAAACTTGGCAGAGCTAAGTTCAAGTGTGTAATATGAAACCCCCCAAAACCAACAACCACACTTGCAATAAATTCTGTAGTATATTTTATATCAAGTTGCCAAAGTGTCTGCATGTGGTTATAAATACTATAAGAAAGTATTATCCGTGTCCAAATCACATGAATGAATACTATGCAGGTTCTGAACAGAAAATTTTGAATTAATGAAGGCAGTGTGCTGTGTATAAGCTTTTGAAAGCCTCAAATTTTTTCAGTACGTGTCATAAAATGGAAATTTAGTATGTGCACAGGTGTTTACAGAATGAGCACCTAACGTTTACAGTTTCTTACAGACATATATTTAGGTGAAGAAATATGCACTATACAAAATAGGCTAACGTACCAAAATGCATTTCAAAGTTGGAGGTATATAATTTGTTTTCAGGAGTGCTACAAGCCGTTAGCATTAGCAGCTTTTTCCCCTTTATAAGACAGCGCATTCTCAGTACTGGTCTTATTAAAATAGCTGCTAGGGCACTGTTATTACTTTTGCCATTTCCTTCTTTTATTCTGTGTCCTACAGGTCCATTTTTACCTCTGTAAGACAAATACTAATTAGAGATTTCACTGGCAAGCCTCTAATAACTCTCTAAACCAAAACAACTGAAGCACAAACAAAAGAGATCTATACAGCAACAGATCAAAGGCCACCAAATGTATCTGAATCAAAAACGAAGATGGAACCTACAAAACTGAGTCCTACAGAGTTTCAGATTCACAGCGTGAGAAAATTGTCTGGGCTGGAGAAGATCCCTAAAGATCTTCCCATCCAATCATTAACACGACTGTACCAAACCCAACACTAAATCATCTAGGACAAGGGGCAATGGTTGTAAGCTGGAACATAGAAGGTTCCACATCAACCTGAGAAGGAACTTCTTCACGGTGAGAGTGACGGAGCACTGGAACAGGCTGCCCAGGGGGGTTGTGGAGTCTCCTTCTCTGGAGATGTTCAAGACCCAACTGGACAGGTTCCTGTGTGACTTGGTTTAGGTGATCCTGCTGTTGCAGGCGGATTGGACTAGATGATCTTTCGAGGTCCCCTCCGATCCGTAATGATTCTATGATTCTATGATTCTATGTCCCTAAGGTACATATCTACATGACTTTTAAACATACCCAGGGATGGTGATTCAACTTCCTCCCTGGACAGCCTGTTCCAATGAATAACAACAGTTCCAATTAAGAGGTTTTTCCTAATGTCTAACCTAAACTCCTCAGAGGGCACAGAGCTGGAAGACTCACCCTTTATCTACCACCATGTCTGACCGTATACTGTTGCATTTGCCTATAAGTTCGTTTCTTCTAGCTCATGGACACGTGCAGAGATTGATGCAGGCTGCGCAGAAAGTGCAGGAAGATGTGAGCTTTTTTGGGATGAGTGGTTAAACAGGTGGGGCACAGAAGGGACTGGTGAAAACTGGATTGTTCATATTACATATATTGTCTGGTGTTTGCCCCTGAAAAGGTGCAGTGCCAACAGCCATGGCTGTATCTAGGAGAGTGATCTCACTGTGGCAGCACAAGCGTTTACCTTGATTGATGGCATGACACCTTTTGCTATGATTGTTCAGTGGCATGAAAAGTGGGACGATCCACTTCATGTGTTGGAATGGGCATTTTTGCCAAACAAGACAATGAAAACTGCCCCTGGATTATCTGAATTAATTGCCCAGGTCATTATAAAAATCAGAGAAAGATGTCCTGAGCTGTTAGTTAGATACCCCAAAAGGACTGTGATGCCTGTCCAGATGGACTACTTTGAGTGGTGTCTTGCAAACAGCCCTTTATTACAATCAGCACTGACAAATTATCAAGGGAAAATCGAATATCATCACCCATCTCATCCTGTGATTAAACTGGGGAGTCAGGTTTGTATTGCACAGAAGTGTTTGAGCCAATTGGGCCTTGTTGATGGCCCCACGGTGTTTACAGATGGGTCAGGAAAGCAGGGAAAGCGGCTTTGGTTTGGCACAATGGTAATTGCTGGGGTCACGCTATTGAGCATCAGGAGGGTTCCCCTCAGACTGTTGAGATTCGAGCCATGTGTGTGGCATTTCAACACTCTCAGGGACCGGTGAACATTGTAACGGACTCTGCCTACGTGGCAGGGTTGGAGCAGCGTTTGGATAAAGCAGTGTTGGGGAATGTGTCAAATGAAGAGTTGTTTGGGATTTTGAAAATGCTGTGGGTTACAATTCAAAGACGTTAACACGTCTATTATGTTTTGCATATAAAAAGTCATACCTGATTGCCAGGATTTCTTGCAGAAGGCAATGCTCGAACTGATGGACATCCAGGTGCTGAAAAGTTGCAAGTGAATGATGGTGTGGGCTGGTTCACAAAGTTGTTCCAGGGGTGAGGGTTGCCGGGATGGTTGGTTTTAGTTATAGTGGTATTTGTGTCACTCATGGTGCCCTGTGTTGTCAGTCTGTTGCAAAGGACCCTGCAACAGACTGCTGGGACAGCTTTTGCAACACAAATACAAAAAGGGGTCACTGTGGCGGTGGAGGCTACAGCAGGTCCGTAGACCCTTTGACTGAAGGAGGAGAGTTTAACCTTGGACAGATTAAAGAGTATCCATTAGAACAAGGAGTCAGAGATATCTGAAGAATGTAAACAACTGACCACGCTGGGAGAAACTTGGTAAGAGATGAGCAAGGGGTGTATGAAGCTGAAACGACAACGGCCACTTGTTTATATATGTGTTGTACCAATAAAATAGGGACAGCTGTGTGCAGAAAGGGTATAAAAAGGAGCTAGCTGCATTAATAAAGTATCTTCTTTGACTGCTTGCACATTGGTCTTGACCCTGTGTCGCACGCCCACCCCAACCGCAACAGTTTTGCTTTAAAAAAAATGAGATATGTAAGCTAAAAATCATAGAGGTAAAATACTAAAATAGTCCTTCTTTGTAAAGATGGCAGCTTGCTTCCCATTGCTATCTTAGCCAGCCTGTGGTACCTGGAGAAAGCACAGCTGTGGGCCTCTTGAATACTGTGGACATTTTAGATCTCTACACAACCATAAGGCACAAGACAAATGAGACTGCAATGACAATCACTGCAATCTTGCAGCCAAATGGCTTCCTGCTGAGCCAACTCTACTGCCAAAGATCTCCTATATCTGACCGCATGGATGACCAGCCTCAGGGCAGCATGATCTAATAGACCAGGCCACATATTAAGAAAAAAAGAACTAATATTACCTTGACACTTATTTCTTCCATGTAACCACAAAATCAAATCTATGCAAACTCAAGCAGTCACAGCAATTACCTAAGTGCTCTCACTGACTTAAATACATGTTCTCAAGATACTTCAGTTTTACAGCTGTCTGCTCTAAGACCACTGCTGGCAATGAAAAGGCTCCCACTGCGGGCCTCATTAGCACTGATCATGCCACATGTTCCATTCACAGATTGAAAAATGCAGCGGCACACGAGGCTAATATTGCTCCCCATGACATCAACATCCATGGCAGTATGTCTGTCCTTCTGTGAGCAGAACACACATGCATTCTCCTCTGAGCATAGCGTACAGCTGTGGAACACACTGTGTGACTGTTTTGTGTCCTCCAGGAACTGGACTAAATAGCTGCAGTTCACCACGTATCTGACTGCAGAATGTTGATGCTTTCCCCTTTTTTGTCCCCCACCAAAAGTCTATGATGTAAGACTTCCTTGCTGTGTAAGACTTCACAGGAATTGTCAGCACAGTTTTTTCAGAGAGCTTGGCACTGGCACGTGGATCAGAGCAGTCTCCTTGTTTAGCATTCAGCAAACCATGGCTGGAACCATGTATTTTTTGAGTGACTTGATCTGCACATACTCTCACAATAGGATTTGACAGCACTTGAATACAGGAAAGAGAGACCAGTAGGTGAAACTGGTGCTTGGCAGAAACACAAGTTAGAACAGTTTGGAGACTGTGAATACAGAGATGCTTTGCTGGGGGTCCTGAGCTTGGATCTACCCGTACAAATCTTGCTGATCCTTCTGGTGTGAATCAATTACTGCCCAAATTGACAAAAGGAATGACATATGCATTACATGAGGTCTAGGATCCGTGTTTACTTATTTTCTAGCCAAAGGAGATTTTGAACTGTGGCAAACATACAATCATTCAGCAACTCTTAGAACATGCACTAGGCGGTTTATTCCTAAAAGTCCATATACATTGTTTCTAACACTACACCTCATTTATCCAGTATTTTCTTCCTATTAAACATGTGTGATAGGTTTGAGGTTAGGGTGATGACATCATGGAAGAGTGGCAATGTCAGTGACATATTGTGAAGAAGCAAGATTCACTTTATACAGGCCATGCACAGTACAAACAAACCCACTGATTATATTTTGTACGATTTAAAAATATAGAGGACAGTGATCATGGATAAAAATAACTCAACTTTTTAAATTAGGTCTTCCATGAATTTCTACATTTGCTACATAAATAAATGTCATAAAGGATCATATATCATAATGATTACTGGCCCGAAGCTTATGATATTTGAACTGGCAGGGGAAGGAAACCTATGGTGATGCATATGTACGAAGTACCCTGGCACAGTCCTTTGGCACACATGCATCTCTTTACAGTGTTTACAAAAAGCAGAATTAAAGGAGGATATTAAATCTCAAAACGATCACATAATTTTTTGTTGTGCAGGAAAAACTCCATAACAGCACCCACGAGAATCTGTTTCTTATTAGGCAGCTATATAAAAATAAAAATACACTGTGATTTACTGATACATATTTTGTCCAAATCAGATTAGGTTTTCTCTTCTCTCTGTCCAAACGTACGTACTTTAAAAACGCTTAGCTACAGCCCTTTTTTGGCAGCATTTGCAAAACAAGTTTCATTTTTGACAGCACGAGCAAAGCTAAGCAGTACAAGTTAAGCTATTCACTAGTGTGTATAATGTTCAAAATAAGAAATTAGTTATTATCAAAAGCAGTGGTCTTTCTGGTAAAGGCCTGGTCCTGCCACAACTCATGCACGCAAAGTTATCTGCTACAGGTCCGACCCCACATTTAGATAACATAAGGGAAGTGCTTAAGTTCTGTGAACGCTTAAGACTATTCTTTACCATAAAACACTTGCTTGTGTTAGAAACATGCAAAAAAGTGTAACTAATTTCATATTACCTGTTCCTTGCGTAACATAAATGTTGGACTAGAGAAACAGGTCTGTGCACACGCAGCAAAAGACAATGAGGAGATCTGTTCTGGGATGCCAAACACACACGTAGCCATGCATGCTTAACGAGGTTAAAAGCACAAGAAGACAGTGCAAGAGGAATAGTCCATCTATTTTCTGTGAAGAGACTGAGAAAACCTGGCTCTGCTAGTCCTACAGGACAAATGCTGACAGAGGATGTGATTGCAGTCTATTAATAAATCCTGGGATAAACACCAGAGAGGGAGAAGAGCTATTTCAGTAGAGGACAATGTTGGCAGGAGAACAAATGACGATAAAGTGACCAAGAGTTACACTTACCCTGGAAATGGACGGATCTCTAACGAGGAAAGAACCGAGCTTCTGATGAAACTTCCCACATCATACCAAATATGAAAATACTTCCTAACTACACCTGAACAGTTTACCTGTATGATAGTAGCTGCCTGTAACTGTAGAAGATCACGCGCAGTGAGCAAGCACAGGCCTCCTAATCTTGTGTTCCTTCACTCACTACTCACTAGCTCATAACTAGCCAGTCACAGAGTATGCTCTCTAGGAAGTCTTTTCATTTCTGGGGATGTTACTAGTGAAATCTTTCTTAAAAATACACAGGATGTGCAATCTAATGCATCTATGTATAGGAGCCTTCGTTCGTTTGCATCTCCTGGTTTTTATGGGTCTGCCCTCAGTTTTCACAAACCGTCCTTTCATCTCTAGTGTTTCAAATTCTAAAAAAACCGCATTAAAAAGTAAACACTGTACTACTGTTCCAGCACTGGCACACTCACTTGCAACAATCTGTACGAGCTGCAGCTTGCACAGAGTGATTGTTAAGAGACCTGTTGCATTCACTTGGTTTCCTATGCAATACAGCCATCTCCCGCGGTTCTCTTTCTGCCGCGTAACTAGCAGTTGTAGTTGTAATGCCCTTGTTAAGTAACGTGTGCTACCACACGTGTTTTAACACACTAGACTAAGTACATTAAATACAGAAGTACAAAAACCAGAGTATTTTTGATCTCCTAGAAATTCTCCTTTCTTTTTCCTTAAAGAAAACATTGAATTAATAGGAAGTAAAAGTATTTTCAAGCGCCACACACGAGACTGCAAAAGTATTTCAATCACACAAATCGAATTAATCAAAGATACAGAGTCCACAAAGAAAACAGTTGAGTCTGTGCAGGAGGAATATGCTCGGTTAAAGCTCATCTAACATTAGACTTGATTTCATGCTGACCTTGTTCAGCTGGCAGATGCTTTTCTGCCTGTATCTCGGCTTACATGTCTGACTTTCACAACAGCAAATTAACTGTAGTTAATTTTATGCAGATTAATTCTTCTGAAAGTCACACATTAAGAGAGTAGGAGGTTAAACTCATAGTGAAGCAGATGCTGATAATGTCCATATCTACATTTCTACAGTACTGGAAACACTTCAATTTCCTTGGGAGTCTACACAGAATATTTTTGGAGTTATGAAAGTTCACACTGCAATATGACTACAACCAGCTAAAACTCAAGAAGATGGAGAAACCTCGCACACCGTGGCTTAGTGTCACAAAAAAATCTGCAGATTGGTAACTGTGTCCAGTACACATGGGTTTCTACCTCCTTTCTAAGGAAATAAACGTTACCTGCTTTGACATAACAAAAAATTAAAGGCGTCCATGACCATCACATGTTACCAAGTACAACAAACCCCTCCTATGGAGATAAAAGACATTTTGCATCTTGTGTTGCTGCATCATTGATTCTAAGTTCTCACCCACCGTAACAATTTCTTCTCCTTTAGCCTATGCAACTTACTGAATTTTTATTAAGTGCCACTACCACACGAACTACACAGTGCACTGCCTAAAGTGCATTTTACTTTGCCATAGAAAGTCACACAGCTGCCATTTTGAAGTTTCCAAAACCTACTTATTTATGTGCCTAGACTAATATTTTTTCTAATGCTTATTAAGCAATTGAAATACCATATTACTTCCATTGGCATTATGATTAAAGATTAAAAGAACACATGGCACTTTGTAAACAATTTCTTCTCACTCACTTTAGACTGAGTGCTACTCACTCTAAAAATGTGTTTTGGTCAAATTCTATCACTGCATCAAGAAATGGTGAATGCTTTAATGAAGACTTTCCCATAAAACTGTATACTGCTTACCTGTGGGCAGTCTTTGATGTAGTGTCCCTTGTTAAAGCAGAGGTGGCACAGGTAGTTAGGAGGTGGCCTCTTGCTGGGTTTTCGGGCTTCTGAAGAAAGGGATAGGTCAGAGAAATGCTCAGTGAGGGAGCTTAACCCATCCACAATGTTATTCAGAGAGCCATAAGGTGATGCACTCTTGTACAGACTGCTGCTCAGAGCCTGCAAAAGAAAAGAAAAAAGGAAAATGAAACACAGTACTGCACTAAGGATCCTCCTGAGACTGATCTGAGTACAGAAGGGATAAAAACAGAAGGCAAAACAAAGCGGTGTGGTTATTTTTTTTCATTAAGACCACAGCTGCATATTTATGGAGAGCAATTAATAAAGAGGTTTCATGAAGACAGTGCAATTCAGCTGGTCGCTCCTCTGCTGAGGAAGCTATTGAGCTTGCCACGGTTCACGTAATCTAGCCTTTCCACTAGGGAACAACTGCTTTCTTGTGTTTTATCCCTCATTCATGGTATGGTTATTACATGCCAACAAAAAAGATGACAAAATAACCCACAAAGAGGAAAGGTTTTGTGTCCAAACCTATTTACACTAAACTGAAATCAGAGAAAGGAAAACACTAAGAAAAAAGTAAAGCAATTTTTAATTTCCAATCTAGTTAATGTGAAAGTCAACATAGAGTCATGTGTTCAAACAATAACAAGAACCATTCACATCTGCATGTGGTCTTGTATTTTCTGAAGGAAACCTGCTGTGATTTAAACACTTCCTGGTAAACAGTAACTAGCCAGTTTTTGTACTTCACCTCAATAGGATCTTTCCTCTCTCAAGTATCAGGAGCTCCTAGTTTGCCATTCAGTAGTTTTAGCTCAAAAGAAACTATGCAGTAGTAGTTCAAAAATAATAATAACATATAATGATAAATAATAATAATAATAACTTTTAAAGCTCCAACAACACATGTGGTAATGAATCACTGTAGAAATAGGACCAATGATTGACAGTCCTCTTCACCCTGAAATGATGTGACACATCTCACAGGGTGTTTCTCTGTTGGATCTGATACACCTCACAGTAATGCTATGCTTATGTAATTCTCCTGGCTTTAGAGAATTACTGCTGGTTTATGGGGAAGTGAGGTAAGAAGAAGTCTGATGTGTGCCTCTATGGAGATCTTTTTTGTCCAGTGCCATTAAATCAAAACATTTCAATGGAATACCAGATATATCATATATGTTCTCATGTATTATATACATACTGGAGACAAAACTGATTTAGAGAATTTGTGAAATAAATCTGATATGGAATTACATTTATCTCAGAGATCTTGAATATTTAGAACATCTGCACAATGAGCGTGTTTTGTGGGTTACAGTCACATACCAAAAGAATCATATCGAGACTCCAGGTATAATCACCTCCATAAGTCCCAACTATCACTAAAGTCCATCCCACTGCAGAAGGTGTAAGACTGTAAACAAATACTGAGCCTAAATGGTAGGCCACCACCAACACAATGTGCTGAGATCCACTGACCCTTCTGACCAAGCTGAAGCTGGTACACAGTGGCCAGGTCACTTTGAAGGGCCACACAGTAGAGTGATTTCACATGGGACTTCACATTCATCATTTGATCCCTAGCACAGCACAGTTCTGCGCCGGTGGAAGAAGTTCTGGCTGCCTCCTCTGGCTCCAGAGGATAATCACCCACTGTTTCAGAGAATAAACCTGCACATTTTGAAAGGAATTTATTTTAAAAAGCTAACACTAACCGTCAAGCAATCAAAGTTAACTCCAAAAATCACTAGAATTATTTTCTAGGACTAATTATACACTAATAGAATGCTTGCCATCAAGAACTAAATCCTTGTTTAAATTCGCAGATTCCCAGATTCAAATTCCCTGTTAAAAGGAAGGGGAAGTGCTATGGATGCCAAAACAGTACTAATTAAGAGGCTGCAAGAAGTCCTCGGCTCCCTAGGAGCCACTTTATCTATCTTTACTTGGAATAATGCAAAAAATCTTGCTTTTTAAGAGCCCTCTTGCCAAGAGATTCCTGAAGTACTTCACATGCATTAAACCTACACTTCACAAATTCTTATTATCCATGTTTACATAAAGATGGACGCACAGACAAATACAACGTGTGATATCCCAAATTACTCACCATCTCCAAAATCTGGAATATCCCCTAGCAATGCAGAGTATGCAACTCCTGCCCATCAGGAGGCAGGACTATTTCAGGGCTAACCCAGTGACAGTCCAAAAGATATCCACTCTTTTTAGTGGGCTTTGAATAGGATATACAGCCCACAGTGGAGAGTATTTTCTTTTCATGGAATTGTTTAGGTTGGAGAAGATCTTCAAGATCACTGAGTCCAAGCCACTTCTAAACCATGTCTCTAAGCTCCAGAGCTACATGACTTTTAAACACATCCAAGGATGGCAATTCACCCCCTTCCTGGGCAGCCTGTTCCAAGGCCTGATGACCCTTTCAATAAAGATTTTCATGAGGTCTAACCTAAACTTCCTCTGGCACAACTTGAGGCCATGAGAACATTATCATATGGGGCGACAGAGCAGAGGAGGCCTTTGGAAAAGGTACCAAAACCATTGACATTCTGTTGGAAGCCAGGTTTGCCATAAAAACGAGCATGCTCAAGGGACCTGCTTGAGAAATCCAGTTTCTGGGGGTCAAATGGCAAGGCAGATGTCATCACATCCCTATGGATACTGTGAACAGAATCTCAGCAACATCTCTACCCGCTAACAAGGGGGGAGAGGACTTCCTAGGAGTAGTCAGGTTCTGGAGGACGCATATCCTATTGCACAGTGAGATCATCAAGCCCCTCTATGCAGTGACCACAAGGAGAAACAGTTTTGAATGGGGCCCTGAACAAATCAGAGCAGTTGACCAAATTAAACAGGCAATTGTGCATGCCATGGCCCTGGGACCGGTTTGAACAGGCCCAGAGGAAAGAAATGCTCTACACCTCATCCAGGGAAAATGGTATCACCTGGAGTCTCTGGCAGAAAGCTCCAGGGGAAACACAAGGGCATTCCCTTGGGGTCTGGAGTCAGGGGTGTCAAGGCTCAGAGGCACCCCCACTGATATTGCATGTTACCAAGAAACCCTTCCTTATACCCATGTTCAGACCCAGTGCTAAAAAGAGACACAAATATAACATCCCAAAAGGCAACAGTAAAGAAGACGACGGACACTGCCAACATCACTTGTGCCTCAAAGAACAATGACTTCATTAAGGAAAATTCCTAGATGATCCCAACATGTGCAGCTCATCCCTCCTGGTACAGAGTCAGGCAAACCACTGCAGTAGTTCTTGACCTGGAGAAAAACATAACAATCTGGTACTTGAAAGATGCTATAAAGAGCACCAGCACAAACGGTGCCATGTCCTGTTGTTGTCACAGAATCACAGAACATTAGGGATTGGAAGAGACCTCAGGAAATCTCTAGAGCTTCAGAAGGAGATGAGGAAAAAAGATGCTCCAAAAAGCCAAGCTTTATTAGGAGGGCAGTGGTTGTAAAGTTCAGGAATGTGTAATGAGTATCAAGAAAGCAAATGGTGATTTAGTCTATTTTGTCCCTGTACAAGACAAATATTGCTGAGACACATCATACAGGGTGTTTTTGTCTGCGCCACTTAATGAAGCAAACCAACAATTCAACCCTTACTAAATGTTTGCACTGATGCAATTGATTTTAAGGAGACTCACTTGAGGTTCAACAAGGGCAAGTGTAGAGTACTGTATCTCTTGCATCAGGTTGGGAGCTGACCTGCTGAAGAGCAGTTCTGAAGAAAAGGACCTAAGGGTGTTGGTGGATCACAGTCTGCCCATGAGCCAGAAATGTACCCTTGTGGCCAAGAAAGCCAACAGTCTTCTGGGGTGCATTAAGAAGAGTGTGGCCAGTAGGTCAAAGGGGATCGTCCTCTCTCTCCATTCTGCCTTGGATAGGCCACATCAGCATCCACTTCTGGGCACCTCATTTTAAGAAAAACAAGGAACTACTGGAGAGAGTCCATTGTAGAGCCACCAAGATGATCAGGGGGATGGAGCATCTTCCTTTTAAGGAGAGGCTGACATAGCTGGAGAGGACGAGTCTGAGGGGAGATCCGATCAATGCTTACAAACATCTGAAGGATACGGGTCAAGACGACAAGGAGCACAAATTAAAACACAGAAGATTCAATCTGAACATATTTGCAAACTTTTTTACAGTAAGGATCATAAAACACTGGAACAAGCTGCCCAGAGAGACAGTGGAGTCTCCTTCTCTGAAGACAATCAAAACCCACCTGGATGTGTTCCTACATGAACTGCTCTAGGTGATACTGCTCTGCAGTGGGGCTGGACTAGATGATCTCCAGAGATCCCTTCCAACCCCTATGATTCTGTGATTCTAAGAGTTTTGAACAAAAACTGAGTTAGCTTCAGACTCAAAGGCAGTGTCTAGAGGATGATCAGAGTGACAGAGATAGGATGTTGAAGTTCTCAAACAGACATAACAGAAGATAGAGGAAGAAGGACTGCATACTGACTCATTCTGGTCTTAGTGTATTGGCACTTGTCTAGGAGGTGGCAAGGAAACTGCTCCTCTGAAGAATTCTACCAAAAGCCATAACCACTCTTTGTTCATGATGTACCACCATTACAGTCAACCTACTGCTTTAAGAAGCAAACAAATAATATCTCTCAAATGGATTACCATTTTGAGCAGCAACAGGATAGAAAGGATTTGGCAGTGAAAGGGTTAGTCCTCTCAAGAAGATGAAAGACCACACTGCATGTCCTCATTACCAGACTCATCAGGCCAGCTGCAATGAATTCAAGATTTCCTTATCTCACTCTACAGGGAGGATGGGGACCCGATGGTAAAACTTACAAACTGGCTTGGTGGGAAGTTAAAGCTGATAATGTAAGTTAGTTTCTTTGGGTTTTTGCTTTCTTTTCTCCTGAAATGTTGACTTAGTTAAAAATGATGCTCTGTGGTCTTATTTTGTGAATGTGAATCAAGCTGAGGATCTGGTGTTGGGTTTTCTACCTTTGAACTGTGTATCTGCCGGTGGTGCTTGGAAGTCACGATTCCTTTGTTACTTGTTTGCTAAGCTTTTCCAGCTAAAGGCACACAAGCTGCAAGGTTGTAAGCATGGCCTCTGGTAAAAGAGGTACATTGTTGTCTCCTATAGCTTTCTTACTCTCATTTCCAGTTGGGTAACATATGTGAGTTGAGTCAAGAGCATCTAATTCAGCTTCTAAGAAATTCCTAGTTAAGTGACTGATCTTGCAAACGCTTTTGATTCATTTGGCCTTTCAAAGGAAACCCTGAAACAATTTATCTCCTCAGCTTCTTTTTTAGAGAGAGTATAATGTTGAAAATAAAGACAATGGAACTGTTAAGAATATGCAACAAAATTCTTGAACAAATAGATGGCAAGTCTTACTTCCCAAATTCCACTCTAGTGCGGTTACTGCTTTAATTGTAAAGACATTTTTTAACAGAAAGTAAAAATCATAACAGCATGTCAATTACAACACTTAATTCTGCTCACAGGTGATGGTATCAGCTCTTCTGGAAGACAGCTAATCCTAATTAAGCAGTGGCAGTATGTTTATGTGGGAATGGCATACAACAACAGGCTATTAGGACTTACAGGAGTTAAGAAGCAAAGCTTTTAGACATGGGACTGGAAATGCAGAAGCATATGTGGAAAAATCAGTTTCTCCCCTAAGCTCAGTTTAAGGATGCTGGACCCTTAAGGCAGTGATAAAGGGGTACTGATCCATCAGTTACCTGAAGCTAGAATGACCTGTGCTGGTGAAGTAGCTGATAGGCTGCACCTGGCCAGTACATTTCTTCGGTGCTTTTAGGGTTCAGAGATTTTAGATCTTTTAAATTCTTTTCCTCTTATCCTGTCACTTGGAAGAAGAGACCAACACCCACCTTCCTTCAGGTAGTTGTAGACAGCAATAAGGTCTCCCCTTCTTTTCAGACTACATAACTCCAGCTCCCTCAGATGATCCTCATAAAAGCTGGTCTCCAGACTCCTCACTAACTTTATGGCCCTTCTTTGGACCCACTGCAGTCCCTCACTGTCCCTCCTGCACAGAGGCACCCAAAACTGAATGTGGTGCTGAGTACAGTCATTTCGCTACTCCTGCTGATTACACTATTCCTATAGTAGCCAGAATGCTACTGGCCTTCTTGGCTACCTGAGCACTGCTGACTCACATTCAGCACATCGTCCATCAGTGCTCCAAGGTCTCTTTCTGTCAAGCAGCTTTGTGCTAGTGGCTCTCTGCACATTTGCTAAAATTGCAGACAGTGAAATGAGCTCCTGGGACATTTCAATATTTCTATAATGTAGTGCAGTCATCAACTCTTCCACTACATGAAATAATCTAACTGAAAGGAAACAAGCAAAGTTCATTATTTTTGCACTAATGTATTACTATTACATGGGGCTCTGGCCAGCCTGGTCTGGGGTGGGGCATCCCTGCCTGTGCTCGGGGGGTTGGAACTGGATGATGGTTCCTTCCTACGCTGAGTGACTCTGATTCCACGGCTTCTCCAGTCAGGTGAGCTTGCTCTGGCAGGGGGATTGGACTAGATGATCTTTCCAGGTCCCTTCCAATCCCTTATGATTCTATGATACTAACCTAGTAAGGTGAATGAAAATAAAGCAGTCTTAACTTCTAGTGCCGTGGCTGAGGTTTGCTGGAAAAAGGAGTATGGTTGCCTCATCTCCAGTGTGGATAAGGTTGTGATGTACCGTAAATTATAAACATTGTCCAGTCCATCAAGCATTATGATGGTAGCCAGACTAGAGATGCTAATTATTAACCCTGCACTGAAATGTCAAATGTTATCAGCTTGGAATTTCATGAAGGTAAGAACTGAATACACTCCTGTGATGCATCAGGATAAACAGGAGGACAAACAAGGCACTGCCCTCACTCGGTTGCTATTTTCATGTTGAGGAGTTGAAAATCGGAACCTACTCAAACAGCAATTGACTGGCTTGTCTGTGCCGATATACAAAACTTAACCTGAAGACCTAGATCAGTTTTCTTTGCTAGTGCCCCAAGGCTTGCTTCTGGCATGGGATTTATCTGTAGAGCCATGCAACACTTGTGAAAGCACAACTGCTGCACCCGAGACCTGCTCTCCTAGCGCAGAATGCCACTTTAAATCTGCGGCTTTTCTGTGCTTCAGCAGTTTGTAAGGGGTTGAAGCATTTCTGGTTTTGTCTCCAAAGAAAATGTCCAATGCAGAATTAATGCTTATGGTCAACTGCAAAGCCTTGCAGAAACAGAAGAATTATATGAATACTATAATAAATTTAATTTTACTTGAGTCAGAAGAAATAGGTAAGTTTCATTACCAAGGTTGACCTGGAAAATCTCAAAAACTGCTCCCACATGACTTATGTCTGCTTTAGCTCCTCTGATAAATTATTGATGCTTTTACAGAAATGCAGTTTAAGAGTCTACTTGGTAACATTCCATGATTGCACAACTGCAAGCAGAGCTCATCACCTGGTGATGACAATGTTTGCCTGAGGAAGAACAAAAAGACTCAGGGTTCCATTTCCTCCTGAAGTCAAGGTCTGCGTCAGCTTTCAAAAATCTGGTCTTAGTCCGGTTTTAGTAAAATGTGAATTACTCGAGTTCCTCATCTAAAAGCAGAGATAAATGTAGATTAGCCAAGTAAGTCTTAATTAATACATTTGTGGCTATTTAGATTAGCCAAGTATACTTTAAATCACCCTTCTCTAGAGTGTTTAAGAGAAACATACGCTTATATTAAACTTCTAACGCTCTAACGCCTACTTCTAAATACTTTCAGATAACTGGCACTAGGACTTAAGGAGACAACTACAAATACAACATGGCTCACCAGTAGTTATGAAGTGAGTCAATGGTAGGGTGATGAATCCTTAACCTGGATCCTGTGGATAAATCTATCTAACCTAGTTACTCCAGATCTGAGAGTTTGGCTGTGTGTGCCATCTCAGTTTATAATTGCTTATCGCTTCTGAGGCTCTGCAGAACAGAACTGAGTGTAACACGCGCCTCTGCGTATGACTGGTGCACTGTCAATTCACGGCAAGCTTGAAGAGCAACGCTTGCCACCATCTCACCTTGCTTTAAATCTGTTGCTCTTAATATTGTGATCCAAACTTTTCAACGAATTTCAGATATTAAAAAAAATATATATTTCTTCCCATCTACTATAAGGTGGTATAGAAGTAATAAAGCACATTCAGCCATCATCTTCAGGTTTTGAGTAGATGTCTTAGTCTGCTATTACTGTGATCTTCTTTATTTCAGCCCCAGCGAAAGGATTGCTATGGATAGACACACAAAATATCCTTACTGGCAGATACGGAAAGGTGGGAGAGGACAGAGATTTCCTCTGGTCAGAGGTGCACAGTCTTGAAAGAACTTTCTGAATCTCTGTTGTGGTTTGAAACTGAGTGGGTTTCTTGCCTGAGGCACTAAGGAGTCACTATGGCAACCAGACCAAATTATTTTCAATACTGCAAACTGGTATGACTGGTTTGGAGCTTCCTGCTTCCACTTTGTTTTAGTCTTTGTTTGGAGAGGATGCACATGGCACTGGGCTGAGCACAGCTGCCATCTTACCCTGGGAATTTGGTGAAT
The DNA here is from genome assembly GCA_013400115.1 of Rhinopomastus cyanomelas. NCBI lineage: Eukaryota > Metazoa > Chordata > Aves > Bucerotiformes > Rhinopomastidae > Rhinopomastus > Rhinopomastus cyanomelas. The sequence goes on along the minus strand of VXBP01006728.1, from coordinate 32,130 downwards.
GGAGAAAGAGTGAATGAAATGCTGAAATGAAGAGTCTTTCTCTGCATCCATAGGAATCAGCACACTGGAAATGGAATAATGGCTTGGAAGCACACAGAGGAACAGAGAACTAGACTTTAAATGAACCACTGACACTAAAGGATGTATGCACAGGCTAAATGGACTCCACCTTTCCACAAGTAGCAAGAACTGCTGGAAACCTCTTCCTGTTTAGGTGGAGATATAAGCTTGCCCCAGTTATGTAAGAACATGTGACTAATCTCTATATGTCTTTGTGCTGGGGTTTTTGTACTGTGTGAATTAAATGTGTTTAGTTTTTCTCCAAATCAAGGTAGCTTCTGGTTTTGCCTGCAATTTATACTTATTTTTTTGAACTCTCCTTGGTTTCTTGCTTGTTTGTTTCAGCTTGTTAGGACATTAACTAAATCAGTTGGTTCATTTTGTCTCAAACCTGATCAACCAATTACAATTTCACACCAAGCTCTGCAGGGCAGTTTTCATCTGCTGAATGCTAAACAACTGCCCACCTAAGTTAAAGAGAAGCTCTAACACATAAGCACTGTATCAGGGATAATGGACATTGTTGATGTAGCAAATTACTGCAGGAACTTGCGTTTCTTGGTACTCTACTGCCTGCAGCTGAGTTTCCCCTAGGCTACAGACTGCCAATGTCCCTGACCTCTCTAAGAGACGCCCACGGGGACCCCCACTGCCAGGTACATCAGCCTTACTTCCTCCTTACACTGTCAAATAAAAAGTCCATTTTGTCAAGACAGGGTTCTTGGATGTGGAGGAGGCTATGAAGGTTGTATACCATTAAGTGAGGGGAGGAACAGATAGACATATTTTGAACCTTGCACTCTGTTTGTTAACACCTGTTTCCTGTAGGAAATTTTGTCTCAATCTGACCTGCAGTCTTAAAAACAAGAGTCAGGTTTCCTCTCTTTTGGTGCGTCTTTTGATACTCCACGAGTCAGAAAAATAAAACCCGGAAATAGATATGTGCCTGCTCAAGACACGCTTAGGAAAGCATTGGCCTCCTTGTGCAACTTGCGTGATGAAAGGGTTTGCTAGGAAGTGTCCATTTTGGGTTCAAGACAACTTGAAGTCTGAGACAATTTTGTTTATATACTTCACATTCAGTAATGTGTCCTTGGCACAGAAACCTCTGGGATGGCTCCCAAAGTTTGCAAGAGGCAAAGCTGAGGTGGCTGTCAGAGGCAGAAACAATACATCATCTGCCCAGAACAGGCTCCTTGAAATGTACATAGAGCCTCCCAGGAATGTATTTCTGCTTTGGTTATGACAGCAAGTCTTCTGTAGCATGAAAGCATTTGTTTAGCTTCAAACCATATCTGTAGAAATGCTACATTTATTTGCTAAAATACAGGTTTGAAAGACCACACAGCAGCTCTCCTAACAGCACCAGCTGAAACAGCTAAGAAAAATGGCACGTAAGAGCCTCAATCATATTGCTCTTAGTCAAAGTGCTGGACTTGCTAGCATTCACTTACACCAAAACACACGACAGAAAGAAACGGGCTTAGGCTTGTGATATGTTAAAATTCAAAACCCACCAGAACTTCCAACAGCTGTGCTGGCCTGGCTAGAAAATGGGGGACGCAGACAAAGCGTTGGCCTTGTACCCCTGCATTTATTCTGCTTTCTGCATGTGCATCTGTCTATAATTTTAGGTTCTATTTTTAATAAATCGCAGACTATTTGTAATAGCTGTGAGAGTAAAAGCTGACCTGAGAGTAAAAGTGACCTAAGATGTGGCACTTACGAGATACCAGTCTGTCTGAATTATGTCAGCACTACTGTAAGATTTTAATAGCTTTCTAAAATGTAATTAATTCCTTTGATCCATTATAACTCTTTTGGAATCTAGACAGAACCCAAGCAAACTGCCAGTGAAGATTCATATTTCTTGCATTTAATTTAATCACTTCATTGTGAATTTCTAAAAGAAAAAGAGGGCAATTCAGGAGAGTAGCAAAATGGACATTAAGGTGCTGGTGATTGTCCTGGGGAAGAGACACTGAGGAGAGGTACAAGTACTGAATGCTACATTTCATGAAACCATTTAGAAGCATTAAGGTGATACCCAGTGCCACTTTTTAGGCAGCCATTACAAAAAAGGGAAAAAAAAAGAAAAGAAGGAGAAGGGGAGATTAGCTGTTGGATAAAAGCATTTCTGTATACCTCTTGCTGAACTATTCATTCCGTACACTTAACAAATTAATACATCAGTTCAAGTCTGATAATCCGTGCAGTTTGTTGGAGAATGATCTTCCTTATACATTCTGAATAACCAAGTCTGTGTATGCAGAGCAAAAGCACAAGGGATTAAAAAAAAAAAATCATTACCCAATACACAGTTACATCATCCTTTTGTTTGGGTGCCTTGGGATGGAAGACACTACAAACACAAAAAAATAGTTGTAACTGAAGGCTCCGTGCATAAAATAGAATTGTAACAAGAACTCTATGTTCTTTTGCCTCCAATTGTAGGTTGGGGGTTTTTTTTTCCCCTGTGTATTACCTGGCAAAGTTTCTCAAGACATAGATGAACTTGTGAGACAGAAGGTAAATGCCAGTGCTTCTCTCAGTGAGGAATTTGCACAAATAGAAGGTCCCAAGTGAATCAAAAGAATTGGCAATAATCTTCAGCTAATCAGGAAGAACACATACAATTGATCCATTCTATATTGCTACCTTATTGTTTTATGGATCAAAAGGAAATCAGTGGTAAAGCAGAAAGCCCATATTCCTCTTCTGTAAGATTCGGTTTAGGTTCAGCGATTGACATTTTCAGCTCTTCAACCACGTTTGGAAAGGTGGCAAGGCACTCATGTGATACTAAGTAGCTACAGAAGACTATGGTGGATAATACTTTCATTGCCATGGAGCAAAGTCCAGAAGTAAATTATGTTTGAATTAAATCTAGAGGCAGCAAAGGTGTGCTGCAGAGCTACAGCAGCATTTGCTTCACGTGTGCGGACAGCAAGGAGGCAAGAGAAGAGGCTGTGGCTGTTTGAGTAACTTCAACACATCTTTAATACTTCCTTCTCTGAGTTTTCTGCTGTTCTTACTCAGGTAAGGAAGACTGCGTAAAAGGAATATAACTATTTAGAGTGCTGGCCTAAAAGAACCAGACTTGCCTCTTGTGTATTCCCTTCAACAATCAAATTGCTTTTAGGTAACTCAGTCAGGTAGAGAAGTCTAAAGCCATATCACCCAGGCAATACAAGAGTGTAGCCTGTGTGATAACGTGAGTTTCCCACTTCTTATACAGCTCTCGTTTTCAGACCCTACTTTCAACAGTACATTCACGTTACTTGTCTTCCATGGCGAAAGAGGGTACTTTCTGAAGGCAGAAGTAGCAAAGCAGGAGGACATGGGCACAGATATAACATCTGGGAGTAAAAAGAAAAGGTTTCTAGACTTAAAAACCTGAATATTTGAGTTTTAAAGCATGTGCCCAAATGGAATTTGAAACAGAGTAGTCGTTAGTTCAAATACCTGTAACAGGATCTGAGACTTTGAATCTAGAATAGAGAGTGGGCTGTGAAAACAGCACTTCCTGTGCTGAGGCACTAATATCAAAAGGGCTCTAGAGCTGCTGTGTGGGAGGATGGAGGAGGCTGATGCTGCCAACATCTCCAAACACATGTTGTCTTCTGACTAACAGAGATTCAGCTCTCTGGAATTCATTATAAGGACGAAACTGAGAATTGACATTTAACTTCTTGAAAACTTCTTTTAAAAGGAGCTTGCCTGGCACTGTAAGTAGCCACAAAACACCTATAACATGCTATCATCCTGTGCCAGGGAGCACAAGTTCCTCTGACATGGGAACGGTTAAGCTGTTGTATTAGCTTTCCAATTTGTAGAACAATAAGGGTAGTGAAGTGGTAGTACTTACATGAAGAATAGTGTGAAAAAAATATAAGGCACTCAACCAAATAATAATTACTTATTAAAACATATGTAAAATTTCATGTAGCGCAGGCAACCTGCACACAGCATTACTCTGACTGTCACTGTGCTCAGAAAAGAGAGGATAATACTGGGGTTGTTAGCCTGCAAGCAAGGCACTATCTTAGTAACCTGCTTCTTTGGGAAGCTGGCTGATAAAGCAACATTTACCACAGTGCTGCAGATCTGCTCCTATTTCACAATTGAATGTTACACTCCACGGCTCACTCTCTACATTTAATTTCACAAATTCTCCTTTCTGAGCAATCTGCACCTTAGTGCAATAAACTGAACCAGCTCATAGCCTCTCATTTCAAATTAGCTCCCATTTTGCCTATAACAACTAGACCTGTAAATCACAGAGGTAAAACAATTACTTTTTGAATAAAGCAGTTATTTTCTATTTCTATTAGATACATTTGCTTGTGCTTAAATACTCAAGATCTGCTTTAGATCCGGAAAGTGGCTGCCATAATGGTTTCTAGAAGGAATTTCCCTCTTGGAAGACAGAGTACTTGCACATGGGCAAAGAATTCATTAGGACATAAGCTCCTTCTTGTGTGTAAGTATTGGCTTGAGCCAGAATTAGCACTCCAGGTTCAAAGAAGTAAGACTGATTATTATAATATGGCAGCTTCTAGTCACTAGTTGCTGTCTCCTCTTGACTGTAGTGAGCATTGATCTGGTAGGATACCTACTGAGTACAGAAAGATACTATGTGAGTCTCTTACACCTTTATTCTAGGTTCCTTGATTATTCCACTTGGTGACACAAAGCCACAGTTATCTGCCTATGTCTCAAATGCATTAAATCCTATGTAACCAGCCCCATAACAAAACCTCAGCTATTTGGCTTTGATGGATAGTGTTATAATGAGGGTGGAGCTCAGTTCAGAGCCATTTTAATGCATCTTAATGTTCAAACATGCTTTCATTTCATATCTAGGACAATAGACGCTGCAGTGAAGTTTTGTTTAAAGCAGGTCTGTTTTTCAAAACGAGTCTTGCATATGAAACAAAACACTCATTGTTACTTCACTGCTTAAACCTTTATTACTGCTTCTTCTCCTTATACAATGGGCTTTTATGCACAAACAGCTGTGTTCATCATGTTTATTTAGAAGGCGTCCATTGTAGTGGAAAATGTCTGCAGGACAAAAATCTTGGTGAAGCGCAAGACTCCCTGCGGGTGCTGGCACTTCTGGTTTTTTCTGTCCAGCTCCTTTGGTCAGCATGCAAGTCACATACACAGGCACTGCATGCAGACTTGCAAACCCTATGTAACAGCAACTTTTCACAATTTCTGTCTCTTATTCTAAGTGTTCTCCTCTAGAAACTTAAAACTGTAAGGCAACATAGAAGACTCAAGGCTATTTTACACTCTATGATCCTATCGTTTGTTAATCTGCTGCTATTTTGACCCATCATTAAGTCACTTTCCAAATATTGTGTACAGCTATGTGTCAATATTGTCATAGCTTGGCTCTAGGGTAAGCCAACCCAGGACACAAAACTAGAAGGGGGAAAAAAAAGCCAACAAAAGCAAGCACTGTGTAGAAAAGAGCCAACAGTTTAAATACGGAAATCTACGTGTTGTTCCACAGACAGCATAACTCCTCTTGATGCATTAAGTATTAATGCTCCCCAAAATAATTTTACACAACTTGAAATACACAGTGTATACCAAATGGCATCCGCAAAAAACCAGATGTTAGAATCTCAAGAATTAAGAGCACAATATTGTGGCAAACACTCGGGTGATTCCGGCCAAAAAAGTAGTCTAGTTTCCAGTTTCTAGACAGAATGGTGGATCTAACATACTGACAGACCTTTGAGCAACAGTATCTCCAACACCTTCTAAACCCCTGGATGGAAGCTGTTGTGCAAGTATGGACCATTGGCATTAACGTGGGTCCCCCACTTTCTTTGGGCTATATCCCACAGTGGAAATACATTCCCATGCCCTCTGAGATTGCTGTTCCTCTTTTCAGGTTACCTGTATTAACGTGTAATTCAGGTAAAGACTAGAAACACAGAGGTGTCTCTATCAGTCACATATCAATACTACTGTTATCACAGGCTGGAAAATTAACAGGAACTAATATGGTTACTCTTTTTAAAATATTTACATACTTGTATAGAATTAAATGGCTCCTTATTGCTTGAGTGCTGAATGCTCTAGGCTTTCCACAGAGCAGGCATACTCAGTTTTTATCATTCATGTGCCTCAGGAAACTAATTACATTAAAGCAAAACAAAACAGAGTTGCATCCATAAAGCTCCTCAATGATAGGAAACCATGACGAAATGCAGCTAAAGTGATTGCTGGAGTTCACAGGCAGCACAGACAGCAAGAGGCTATGAAAGGGTTGGCCACTCAGCGCTGAGGCCTGGCATAGCCAGGAAATTATTTTTCAGAGGAAAAGATAATCGTTTTTTGGGGGGAAAAAAACCAAAACAACAAAAAACCAAAAAGGATTATATCCTTACAGGTAAACAATATGGTAGAAGCGGAAAATGAACTTGGGAGACCTTTAAGGACAACTCTTTCTGAGACAGTGTCGAAGGCTTCCGGAATGCAGCCTCCATTTACTTGCTTCTTCCTTTTTCTCCCAAGAAGAAAAAAGGACCTGCTGTAAATTGAATGTGTCCTAACTTGAACAAACAGAGCTGAACAGTCCCAATCTGGACAGAGTTCATGTAAGCTAAGCTGCCAGTGTTATCACTACCTGGGCACCACAAAGTCAAGCAGAAAAAGGTAAAAGCCTGCAATCTGTATTCAACAGGTAGGTAGCTGGAAGTTTATGTTACACTGATTTTTCAAAAAGACTAACAAGCAATGTGCTTGTTAAGTGGTTGGTTTTTTTTTTTAAACTGGGTATGCTACGTCATACTCAATAGTAAGGCTAGGTACATTAGACTGAATGGATTTAAAAACTAGTATCTATTTTGCGACTGGATGAGATTTCTGATATTCTTGACGAAGATTTTCTAGTTAAGAAAAAAAAAGTGTACACACAGCTCCAGCTTGTAACTGTTAACAGCTATAACATCAGAGCAGTTGGTAAATTTAACGTGTTTCTAATTAACAAACCTGCACCCTTGCTGACAGAACAGGAATGTGTAGTTTGACTGAGAAGATTACTTAAACCTGCACTTCAATGTAGATAGTGCTGAGAGGCTCCGAAATGTCATTCTATAAGAAGTGCCAGAGCGGCCCAGATGCACAGTCCATCGAACTGAGAAACCACCGAGTACCTCTGGCAAGAACCTCACAACAGGGAAGAAAGTAAACAGAGAGTAAACCCATCACCGGATCATTCTCTGGAGGGGCTGCCAGTGGAGGAGTGTGAGGTGCCACCCTGCAAGCTCTGCACACATGTGAAATCCCTCCAATGCAGAAGTGCTCGAACTCAACAACTTCCTGCGACAGTGAGTTTCACAGTGAATTGTCTCCAGTTTTTTTAGCTTCCTTCCTTCCCTTTAGTCTTGTTTCTGTGATTGGAAATGCACAGAACTTTCTGAACTGGTTCTTCACTTTGTACGGTCCTGTTTGTATCCTTTCCTTTCAAACAACACTGGCTGCTCATCTCTCTAGCTATGTGTGTTTCTTATAACAAGCTTTTTGAGCAGCAGCTAAAAAAAAATGAGGTAAAAGTTTTGCCTGTCTTTACGGATGTTGCACTTTTTCCTGTCGTTCCCGCCTCCTTCCCGTCCCGCTGGCCCGGGCCGGGCCGCGCAGGGCGGTCGGGGTAACCATTGACCAGACTGTCAACACGAGGAGGCGGCGGCTGGCAACTTCGCCAATGCCGCGGGTCGGCGGCGCCTCCCCCGGCCCGACCACGGCCCGCTAGCGGGACGGACACGGGGGCGGGGGGCGTCGGAGCCTCCCCGGCCCCCCGAGCGCCCCTCCGTCCCGTCGGCGAGTCGGGCCCGTCACCGGCCGGGGAAGGGGCTGCCGAGGCATCATGGCGGTTGCGGCTCGGGGCGGGAGTGCTGGGGGCTGCGCGCCGGGCAGCGGCGGCGCGGACTCACCTCACTCCGCTGGAGCTGGAAGAAGCTGTTGAGATAGCTGGAACTGAGCGAGGAGCCCAGCTCCGGGGTGCTCTTGGTGTAGCCGAGGTCCGGGTGCTGGGACGAGGAGGGCTCGGGTCTGAAGGCATCGAAGGCGCTGGCCTGGTGCGTGTCTTGCAGGGAGAGATAGACCCAGTTGAGGAGCTGGGCGGGCTGATAGACCGATGCGGCGCTGGTGTCGATGGTTGACAACAAGCTCATCTTTATCCCTGGACCCCGCCGGAGGCTGTTCCCGGGCCGCCGCCGCTCCTCCTCCCCGCGCTCCGGCCGGCGCCGCTTTCCCGTCCCTGCCCCGGGCGCTTCCTGCCCGCCGCCCGGAGGAGCGGGAGGACGGACCGGGGAGTTGCTGCCAGACCGCTCCCGCTAAGGCCGGCGGCGCCTGCCCAGCGCTCGGCGCAGCACGGGCATCGCCGCCGGCAGCCTCCACAGGGAACTTTCCGCCTTGCCCGCTCGGCCGGCTGCCCCGCTATCTGTCTTTATTCCCAGTCCCGCAGGCAGCAGCGGGGAGGAGCTGCCGGCGCTCCGGCCGCAGAGCCTCGCCCCCATAGGCCCCCGCCCGCCGCGGGTGGGGGGGCGAGTGGCGGTGGCGGGCGCTGCTGGCTGCGGGGCAGCCGGCGCCGTTCCGCCCCGGCCCGGTCGCCCGTCTACGGGGCTGTGTAGGTGAGGCTGTATCTGTGTGCGGGCGTGGGCCGGAGGTGCCCAGGCTGCTGGTCGCGATGTCCCCCGGCCGCTGGCGACTCGCCCGCCTGCTTCGCGCCGCCGCTAGCTCCCCCCGGCCTTCCTTTTCCTCCTTCCTGCCGTTTTTTTTTCACAAACGCTCAAAGCCCCTGCGAGGGCTCCTCGCCGGCTGCTTCGGGGCTGCCTTTTAAGTATGCAAGTTTCGCTCGTGATTTCGTCAGCCCGCCCTCCCACTCCAGCTTCTTGCCGGTGCTGGGACCTCATCGCCATCTGAGGCTCCTTCTCATTAAATCTCCAGGTTTACGAGGGCTCCTCGCTCGGTCGTAGGGCTTGTGCCAAGCCTTGCGGTTAGGGTTTCCCAAATAAGGCTGGCAAGTGGCGCGATGTGCCCTTTGAAGTCCGTCTAGGTAACCCTGGCTCAGGCTCTCTGGGAGCCTGGCTGTGGTGGGATACCCGTGAGTTAAAGCTGAGTAGGCCTTTTAAAGAGTCGGCAGCACAAAAAGGGATGATGGATGATTCTCCTTTTAGGAAGGAGCCCGAGTTGGTAAATTACAGTTCATAAACTCTTCCCCACTGCCTTCTCTGACTGGAGTGGAGCAGGGCAGCTGTTTCTTCTTTCTGTTTGGTGCAAACATTGTGGCAATGACACTCAGTGTTTTTTTTTAAACCAAAGGAATTCCCAGAAAGTTACTTTAAAACGTCAGCAAGCCTCCTTATACTCTTTCCTGAATGATATTCAGGAGATTGATAGGTCTACCCAATATGGTCTTGGGGGTGGGGAGGAACAGCCTTCCTTACTTAGATAGCAGAAAAAAACTTAAGCATCAACACATGAAGCCTGTATGCAACTTAAGCATTATTAAACAAATCACCTAGGTTTGCTGGCATGAGCCATGCATCTGTGCCAAGACTGAAGAAAAACCACTCTTCAGAAAAGGCATGGTTACAAGCAATAGCAAATGCAGGTCAGCATGCACACAGTACAAAACACTATTAAATTGTCAACTGCAAACACTGAAGATGAATGCATTTTACTTTCTGAGAGCAGACAAGGCAGCAGGATTATCTGCTTGTGGGAATTTAAGTGAAGGTGAAGATTCTAAATTTTCAGAACTGTGAGGCACATTGAAGTTTGGAACAGCTGAATCTGAACTCCATTAGTGGTACTAAACTATCTATTTATTTCTTTTTCATTGCAAAGTCCCTGCATCACAGAATCATAGAATGGCTTAGGTTGGAAGGGTCCTTAGAGATAATCTAGTTCCAAGCTGCATACCCCCCCCCCCACCTCAAACATAGGCAGGGACACCTCTCTGTAGACAAGGTTACTGAATGAATGCAGTTTGGTCATTTGTATGATGTCTTCTTTTACAGGCCTTTTGGAGCACATCTAAACTTGTGTATCAGCAAGAGAAGGCAATAACTATGCCACTATGAAGGGTCATTGTAACTCTTAAATGTTCACTTCATAGATCGTGGTAACTGAAGAATGAAATCAAATTGTGTTCCAAAGACAGAGCACCAAAGTGTTTTAAAGAAGCAAAAAGGCGAATGAGGTTTAGTGAGTTAATAAATTATAGAATCATTAGGGATTGGAAGGGACCTCAAAAGATCATCTAG
>VXBP01006728.1:9461-21771 GCA_013400115.1 Rhinopomastus cyanomelas | reverse complement strand
TCCACAAGCTCCCCCAAGTCCCTCTCCTCAGGGCTACTCTGCAGCCAGTCACTGCCCAGCCTGTATTTGTGCTTAGGATTGCCTTGACCCAGATGTAGGACCTTACACTTGGTCTTGTTGAACCCCATCAGGTTGGCTTATGCCCACCTCTCCAGCCTGCCCAGGTCCCTCTGGATGGCAGCCCTGCCCTCCAGCCTGTCTGCTGCACCACACAGCTTGGTGTCATCAGCAAACTTGCTGAGGGTGCACTCAATGCCTCTGTCCGTGTCACCCGATTCCCAGCACCCAGTCCATGTATTTCACGTTACCTCCTGAGGGAAATCTCAGACATGCAGATAACTACTGCCAGTTTGAACAACTTCTAGGGACAATCAAAAAGTGCAGTAAAGTTTGGGTCTACTGAGGGACTTCTCAGCAAAAGCTATTCCCGCCACAATGACCATACATCTTTGGTTATCTCCTCAGAGAACAATGAAACATGCAGGTAAGTATTGCCAGTTTGAAGGGCTTCTAGGGACAATGAAAAGCAGCAGCACAATACAGGAGATCTGCCATAGTTATCTGGCCATAGTTATCTGCAGGCTTCTCTGTTCCCCGAGGAGCTCACTAAATATATATGGTCATTCTGGCAGGATTAACTTTTGCTGAGAATTCCTTCTGTCTGTTCATAAGAGCTACACTAGGTCTCATAGGAATTATCGTAGACCCAAACCTTACTGCACCTGTTGATTGTCCCTAGAAGCTATTCAAACTGGCAATACCTGCCTGCATGTTCAAACCTCCCTGAGAAGCTAACCTGAAATGGATGGTCAGGGTGGGGAGAATTGCTTTTGCCAAGACTGCCCTCTTAAGGTACATGAGATCAAGGCCTCTTCTCCAAGGAAGGACGTTAGACCTGAACTGTGCTGCTGCTTTCGATTGTCCCTAGAAGCCCTTCAAACTGGCAGTAGTTATCTGCAGGTTTCACTGTTCCCTGAGGAGCTAACCAAATGTGTATGGTCACTGTGGTGGGAATACCTTTTGCTGAGAATTCCCTCTGTGTGCTACAAAGAGCTGGACTAGCTGTCAAAGGAAGGATCATAGACCCAAATTTTACTGCACCTTTTGACTGTCTCTTGAAGCCCTTCAAACTGGCAGTAGTTATCTGCATGTCCAAGATTTCCCTGAGGAGCTAACGTGAAATACATGGACCAGCTGCCGGGAATCGCTTTTGCCGAGACTGCCCTCATAAGGTATGTGAGATGAAGGCTTGTTCTCCCAGGAAAGACGGTAGACCTGGATTGTGTGCTGCTTTTGACTGTCCCTAAAAGCCCTTCAAACTGGCAACACTTACCTGCATGTTCCAGCTTTGCCTGAGGAGCTAACCTGAAATGAATGGTCAGGATTGCAAGAATTGTTTTTCCCAGACTGCTCTGTTAAGGCACATGAAATCAGGGCTTGTTCTCCCAGGAAGGACGGTAGACCTGCATTATGCTGCTACTTTACATTATCTGTAGAAGCCCTTCAAACTGGAAGTAGTTATCTGCATGAACGAGATTTCCCTGAGGAGCTAACGTGAAATACATGGACCTGGTGCCGGGAATATCTTTTGCCTAGACTGCCCTCTTAAGGTCCATGAGATCAGGGCTTGTTCTCCCAGGAAGGACGGTAGACCTGGATTGTGTGCTGCTTTTGATTGTCCCTAGAAGCCCTTCAAACTGGCAATACTTGCCTGCATTGTCCAGCCTTCCCTGAGGAGCTAACCTGAAATGTAAGGTCAGAGTGCCAGAAATCCCTTTTGCTGAGACTGCCCTCTTAAGGTACATGAAATCGGGGCTTGTTCCCCCAGGAAGGACGGTAGACCTGAAGCAGATCCTGCTGCTTTGGATTGTCCCTAGAAGCCCTTCAAACTGGCAGTAGTTATCCGCAGGTTTCACTGTTCCCTGAGGAGCTAACCAAGTGTGTATGGTCATTGTGGCAGGAATAGCGTTTGCTGATAATTCCTTCAAGTAATAAGGTCATAAGAGCAGGACTATCTGTCAAAGAAAGGATCGTAGATGCAAATGTTACTGCACTTTTTCATTGTCCCTAGACACCCTTAAAACTGGCAGTAGTTATCTGCATGTACGAGATTTCCCTGAGGAACTAACCTCAAATGTCAGGGTGCAGGGAGTCGCTTTTGCCGAGACTGCCCTCATAAGGTACATGAGATCAGGGCTTGTTCTCACAGTAAGGCAGGTAGACCTTCTTTGTGCTGCTGCTTTTGTTTGTCCCTAAAAGCCCTTCAAACTGGCAATACCTGCCTGCATTGTCCAGCCTTCCCTGAGGAGCTGTCCTGAAATGAATGGTCAGGATGCCACAAATCGCTTTTCCCAGACTGCTCTGTTAAGGTACATGAAATCAGGGCTTGTTCCCCCAGGAAGGACAGTAGACCTGAACTGTGCTGCTGCTTTTGATTTTCCCCAGAAGCCCTTCAAACTGGAAGTAGTTATCTGCAGGTTTCACTGGTCCCTGATGAGCTAACCAAATGCGTATGGTGATTGTGGTAGGAATAGCTTTTGCTGACAACTCACTGTGTGTGTTCATAAGAGCTGGAGTAGCCTTCAAAGGAAGGATCATAGACCTAAACTTTACTGCACCTTTTCATTGTCCCTTTAAGTCAATCAAACTGGCAGTAGTTATCTGCATGTCCAAGATCTCTGTGAGGAGCTAACGTGAAATGTATGGTCAGGGTGCCAGAAATCGCTGTTGCCAAGACTGACCTCTTAAGGTGTATGAGATCAGGGCTTGTTCTCCCAGGAAGGACGGTTAACCTGGATTTTGCTGCTGCTTTTGATTGTCCCTAGATGCCCTTCAAAGTGGACATTCTTACCAGAATGCTCCAGCCTTCCCTGAGGAGCTAACCTGAAATGTATGGTCAGGGTGCGGGGAATTGCTTTTGCTGAGATTGCCCTCTGAAGGTACATGAGATTAGGGCTGTGCTTTGACCTACTCTAACAGTCTTAGTGATTAAGTCCTGGTCATGTCAATAAAAACAAAGACAACCATGACTGGGAAATTCAGAGAAGCCCATCAGAGCCACGCATGGTCAGCTGTAGCATTTATCTGGTTTTATACTCAGTGCTACAGTAAATAAAAACAGATTCAGAAGCTTGAGACTCCCTCCAGCTATTTTTCCCCCTTCAAAACTTGGCCCACAATCAGTTTCTTGCCAAACACTTAGGTTCTGAAGGTCCAAACACAGCCAATCTACTCTTCAGCTCCTACTCCTTCAGAGGTCCCAGCACTCTCTTTTCTTCCCTCACTCCAGCAGCTGATTGCAATGAAAATTACAACCTGAGCAATCATCTTCAGGCAACGAGTACACCTGCCTCAAACAACCCCGGACAGAAAGACCATGAGGAGACTGTAGTTACACCAGGCTGGGTCAAGGAAATCCATTCAAATCTGTGTTTATCTGGGGATTACCAGCCTCACTGCAGCACCAAACCTCCACATCCACTGCTCCTACCACCACTCTGGCTGCCACGCAGCACCAAGACTCTCATTAACACTTCTTAGGTCAGTTTAATCATAGAACACGCACCAGAGTATGTTTCAGCAGTGATACATTAAAACTCACCTGGCCATGTTCCTGTGCAACTGGATCTAGGGGATCCTGCTGTGACAGTGAGATTTGACAGGATGATCTGTTGAGGTCCCTTCCAACCCCCGATGTTAACACACTGAGGCAAGTCTCAGCAAAAGCGATTCCTGGCACCTGGTCCACACATTTCACGTTACCTTCTCAGGGAAATCTCAGACATGCAGATAACTACTGCCAGTTTGAAGGGCTTCTAGGGACAATCAAAAGGTGCAGTAAAGTTTGGGTCTAAGATCCATCCTTTGACAGATAGTCCAGCTCTTATGAACACTTAGAGGAAATTCTCAGCAAAAGCTATTCCTGCCACAATGACAATACACATTTGGTTAGCTCCTCAGGGACCAGTGAAACCTGCAGATAACTACTGCCAGTTTGAAGGGCTTCTGGGGAAAATCCAAAGCAGCAGCACAGTTCAGGTCTACCGTCCTTCCTGGGAAAACAAGCCCTCATCTCATGTATCTTAAGAGGGCAGTCTTGGCAAAAGCAATTCCCCGGCACCCTGACCATCCATTTCAGGATAGCTCCTCAGGGAAGGCTGGACAATGCAGGCAGGTATTGCCAGTTTGAAGGGCTTCTAGGGACAATCAAAAGCAGCAGCACAATCCAGGTCTACCGTCCTTCCTGGAAGAACAAGCCCTGATCTCATGTAAATCAAGAGGGCAGTCTCATCAAAAGATATTCCCTCATGCACAGTTATCAGAGAGAAACAAGCAAACTGTGTTATGACACCAATGGTAATGTTTGTGGCTGGGAGGAGCTCACCCATTACGTAAGCAAAAACTTCTGACTTGCGTCTGGATGAGTCCTGAACATCACTACAGCTCCATTCCCCATCCTCCAGGTCAGGTAGCCAGGGTGCTTGCCCCAGTCAAGCTGGTTTATTTTGCCAATAAAGGGATAGATATGTGTAAAAGCAGCACAACAATTGCATTTTTCATTGGCTTTTCTTTCCTCCATTGCTCATCACCCCATGGTGCTCCTGATTTGGGGGCAAAAATGTCTTTTTGGAAGCTTTTCCAGACCCTGGCTTGTATTCCATGTTTTGCCCTCTACAACTGCCTGAGGGGACACAAGGTAGGGGTGCTGGTCTCTTCTCACAGGAAACTAGTGATAGAGCAGGAGTGAATGGCCTCAAGGTGCACCAGGAGAGGGTTAGGCTGCACATGAGGAAAGATTTTTATCCCCTGAAAAGCGTGACCAGGCCTTGGAACAGGCTGCCCAGGCAGGAGGTGGAGGAACCACCCCGGCCATGTCTGAAGACTGTTCCAGTGTAGTGCTTAGGGAGTCGCTTCACTGCTGAACCTGGCCCAGCAGGGTTAACAGTTGCAATTGGTGGTCTCGAGGGTCTCTCCACCCCGAGAGGAGAACCCTAGTGGTTCCAGCCTGCCGTTGACGTGGTCCACTGGGTTTCTTAAGACACCAGGCAGGGCAGTGGCACAGAGTTGGCCATCGCTCTGCAGATCTTTCTGGAGGCACCCACTAACTCAGTGGAGACCCTGCTGGCAGCACTGGTTGCTGCTGCCACAGTGGGTGCGGAGGCGGTGCTGCAGCCAGTGAGGAATGGCCCTGCCCGACTCTCCACCACCTCCTGGCCACTGGCACAGCAGCCCTGCAGCATCGCCAGTGCCATCCTTAGGGTTGTCTGCTACACCGTGAGCAGCACCGGGGGCGGCTTCTTTGGTGCTTCCACGGGCAGCACCACCCTCAGTGCCATCGGCCGCTTCCTCTCCTGCTTTGTCTTCCACCAGGGCCTTTGAGGAGGCAGCCCCAGGGCAGAGTTTTGGAGGGGGCTTGTTGATAGTGGGAAATGTAGGGAGGAGACCCTGGAGCTGTGAGAGTAGAGCTCGTGTCCCATCGCAGGAGAACGCCCTGGGGTCTCTCACCCACCCAACAGTCGTGTTCCATCACCAGGGAAACCCAAAGGGCTGTGGTCAAACTGCCCCCATAGCCTCATAGTTCTGTGCCCAAACCTTCCTCCCTGTGAGGGTGCCGACGCACTGGCACAGGCTGCCCAGGGAGGCTGTGGCTGCTCCATCCCTGGCAGTGTTCAAGGCCAGGTTGGATGGGGCTCTGGGCAACACGGTCTGATGACAGGTGTCCCTGCCCATGGGAGGAGGTTGGCACTGAATGATCTCTGAAATCCCCTCCAACCCACTCCAGTCTGTGATTGCCAGCATACGAGCAGTCACACCTAGGGGTTGTGCTGATGCTGGATCATTTCATCCCCGAGTGATTTAAGGCTTTTGTTGGGCTTCCTGCCATTGAAAAGAGGAATCTATGGAAACTCTCACAAGCAGGCGGCATGGTGCACGTAAGCATTTCAGACCTGCTGACTTGGAGTGAGAAGACTTCTTCCTGATCTTCAGGTGGCAGCTCCTTCCAAACGTGGTGGCAACAGACTTTCAGCCACTCTCAGTGACCAGACTGGGCTTTCTAACCCAGGACACTCCCTTAGTCTTGTCCTGTTCACAACTGGTCTTTGGAGAAGGTTTTCAAACTCTGATGTCTTGGTTCCATGAATTTTCTTCTCCAGTACTAGAAACCTTCTTCCAGCTCAGTTGTCAGAAGCCTCTATCTTTGTTTAAGTCTTCACCAGAAATCCTTTCCTCCGTCTTTAGCTCCCAGCTGCCAAATGGCTGCAGGCCAGACAGAACACCTCCTGGTGCAGCCAAGGTCGCCAAGACACCATGAGGTAGGTGTTGATGAAAGGGAAAATGTGATGAGGTTGGGTGGTTTTGGCTTTCTTCTTGGGCAAATGCTTTTCTTAGAGTTTTAGTCACATCCCACCAACCCGTCCTGCAGACATCAACGTTAATTTCCCCCAACAAAAGTTTCTAAGACAGGACAGTTGTAACATGTGACTTTGCTTTTACCAACAAGATCTTCTTGCAAGAAGGATTTTCAGCTGTTCTCCATGTCTTTAGCTGGCTATATAAACGGGTGGTAGATCCTGCCTTGAAGCCCACAGGATGTTCTACTTTGCAACCAAAATCCTCGATGCTTTTAGAGCACCCTTGTTTACACTCAAATAACTACAGGCTGGACATAGTGGATCCCTTGGTCCTTTGATGGTAAATCTCTGGAGCCCGCTGGGAACCTCTGCAGGCTTTGACAGGCTTTTTGTCCCAAGTTAAAGTTCTCCCCACCCTTTTCCCAGTTTGAAAGCTTCCATGTGAAGCATCAAAGAACTGAGTTCACATGCACCAAGCTCAAACTGGACTAATGCTTACAGTTGTTGTGATGGTCACCGCGCCAAAATCGTACAAGGTGATGACGAGTTTGGATCAGCACAGAAAGATCTGCTTGGCAGCAGCCCCGTGCCGGCCCTTCCTCTGGGGCTGGTGTGAACCTACAGTGACATCGTGCATTGCACCCCACCCAAGACTTTCTTATCTGAGCTTTGCACAACCAGCAGAAGAGTGAAACTGCATGGTGGGCAGGTCCTCAATGGGTCGCGAACAAGAGCTTCACCTGCTGGCATGCTCTTACTGTTGGCCCTGCCCAGGGAGCTGTGGAGGGTGGTGGCACAGGTAGGACCAAGGAAATGATCCCAGTCAAACACATTTGTAGGGTCCTTGGTCTGGGACAGTCACCACACTTGTACTTTTTACACCTTCTTTTAAAGCCTGATTATCCCTAGCACCACTGGTGCTTCTCCTTTCTGTGTCTGAGCCTCTGAGAAGCCCAACCTGCAAAATCACCCTCCTGAAGGATAAAGCTAAAGCCCTCCCCATCCAAGAAAAGTGGGCCTCCAGAGTCCATGCCTCCACAGCCTCCAGAGTACATGCCTGGACCCACACAGGGAGACCAGAGAAAAGGCCTCTCTCTGGCCACAGGAAGTTTATCAAGGGGCAGGGGTCTGCACAGCCTCCGGGAACAATTCTGTGGTGGTGTGGGTGTAAATCCCACACAGGACCCAGCTTCTTGAGAGCAACAGAGAGTTAAAGCTACCTCTTGGAAAGAAGGGAGAGGGACACACAAGCCACATTCACACATCCACCACCTGCAACCTCTTGTTGCAGGGAAGGATAGTGGAGGACAGCAAGTGCTTCCTTTATAAGCAGCCTCTGGGGTCTCAACTGTTCTCCTTTTCACATGTCCTGTAGGTAACTCCATACCTCATGCCAGCTCTTTGACCTACACAGCAGACAGGGCACAGTTCACAGCCAGCCCTGGCTTTGAGGAAGAGCAGCTGGACTGCAGCTCCCTCCATCACTCACTCTTCTGCAGCACACAGCACATGTCCCCTTCTATGTACCCGCAGCCTGCTGTGGAAACACTGAGAGACAGCCATGCACAGCCTCTCTCCAAGAGACCTGCTGTCCTTCAGACCGCATTTGGGCTGCTCCGACAGGGGCAGGGTTGCAGGAAGTTGCTCCTTCTGCAGTGTGAACTCCCAGGTGGACATTTTCAAGGAACATGTCACTTTCCTCACGTTGTGACCAGCTCCACAGGGCTTCACTGCACCTGGGACTGAAGCGTAATGGATATCTCTTCCCCATGGGGCAGCTCAAATCTGCATTTCCCAATACTGTGTTGGGCACCATGCTGAGCATTTACACACTCCTCCCCAGCCTGGCTACCACAGTTCACCTTCTCTATCAGGTCCACGATGGCAGAAGGAAGCCTGAAGCTTCAACCAAAGCCACATGTGTTATATGGGCACCAAGGTAGCAAAGGGCAGCAGCACTGCATCTAGCAAGGTTTGCTTGGCTAGAGAAGGAGCCGAGTTCATCACACCTGAGGGAGAAAACAGTAAAGTTCAATCCCCAGAGCCAGGGACACCAGCTCTGACCATTCCAGTTGTTCAAAGGAGCCTCAAGATCAAAGCTCTTTAAAGAAGGTGAAGATGCCTTAATAAGATAACATGAAAAACAAGGACGTGGCCTGAGGACAGATAGAGATGTCACCATAAAAAACCAGATGGAATAAGGAAGTTGATGGCAAAACCCTCAAACCATGAGGAACCACATTCTCATGAGGCCTGTTGTCCCCACTGGTCACAGCAGCGTCTCCTAGTAACCCAGGCAGGCAGGCAGCAGCACAACGAGCACCACCAGGGTGCTGGAAATGGCACCAGTGACAGCACATCTTCCTCATGACCCAGAGCAATGAGCTGTTGATCCTGGTACCAAAGCAGCTCCTGCAGCACTGCAGGCACCATTTGTGGAGGTCACACCAGGTGGGAGAGTAATGGAGTTGTGTGAGGCAAAGGAGCAAGACAGCAGACCTGGCAGCAGTAAGAAGTTTTTTCAAGACAAGCTGGCTCTGAGAGCACATCTAAGGACTCACAGGAAAGATGCACAGGAGCTTCACCAGGAGCTCATTCAACCCCCTGAGCTTTGAATCAGCTTTTGTTTAACATCTTCTAGGACAGGACACGATCAGGAAGCAGCTGAGTAGAAGCAGCTGGAGCAAAATGGTTTCCAAGAGGAACAAGATTCAGCTCCCCTGGTATAGGAGAGATGCCCACAAACTGGAATACATCCAGCAGAGGACACCAAGATGGACAGGGTATAAGGTATATGAGGTGGCTACACCTCCCAGAAGCATTTATGCCACCTACACCCATGTCCCCAGCTCTGAGAGAACTCTTACCTCACTCTGAAGCTCTCTCATGGCTTGTGGCAACACCACAAACCCTTGTCCTGGAAGTCCTACATCCACTGCCATCAGTGTTAGAACATGGGGCTGCAGGTGAGACCTTGCTACTCCTCTAAGAAATGGGAAGTCAACAGTTTCCACTGCAGGTCCCACAATCATCTATGACTCTTGGGAGAAGCAACACCTTGAGTTCAGTCAAAACAGAGTCTCAGCTGGGGTGCTCTTAGTTCTCAGCACAGCAAGAGGCTCTTGAATAACAAATCCCAAATCACTTCTGCAAAAGTGACTCCTAAATGGCATGAAGCCTCTGCTTGGGTATCCAACCACCCTGATTCACTCTGAAACATTTCAAATGTTGTTTCACAACAACTCAATCAAAGTCTCAGCTGACAGGAGACATCAAGGAACAGCAAGGGATGCTCAAAGAGGCTTTGAGAAATAACCTGGGAAAACCAATCCAGACATCTCACTGGTGGTAGGCTGAAGCCTCCACCTCACCACGCACCACAAACACAGCAAGTCATGGCCATGTCAGTCCCCATCTGAGCACCACAAGCAGAAGCCACCAATGAAACCAAACACCTGCCATTTAAAAACAAACAACAGTAACAGGTATTGGACAGGCAGAGAAGCCTGTGCAATCCTCAAAAACCAGAATGGCCAGAGCTGGCAGCAGCGATGGGTGCTGGCTACAGCTACGAGGCCATTTACAACCTGGGTTCAGTGGAAAGGGAAAAACAACTCAAGCCAGTACTTTGTGGGCAAGCCAAGCAGTCTA
Source organism: Rhinopomastus cyanomelas (assembly GCA_013400115.1). Classification (NCBI taxonomy): domain Eukaryota; kingdom Metazoa; phylum Chordata; class Aves; order Bucerotiformes; family Rhinopomastidae; genus Rhinopomastus; species Rhinopomastus cyanomelas. Next base: position 11,767 of record VXBP01006728.1, on the reverse strand, counting down.
GTCCAGAGGGGTCTAGCACAGGTACATGGTGCACATCACCAGTAGCAGAGACAGCAACTCCCAATTAATCATCATTAGAGAGCGTGGTCTCTCAGCACTAACCACAACACAACAGTTTGCACCACAGGGTCTCCGCAAGAAGCCAGAGGGACCATCCTATCACTCACCTCCTGGCACCAGAATAACCAGGAGGCTAGGTGCACCTCTTGAGATTTTTGCAGTGAAAGAGATACCACATAAAAAACCAGCACTAGGATAGTGCTCTGCTGACAGATCCAGTGAGTAATCACACAGGACAAAGAGACTTGGCTTAAAGGAACCACAAAAAGAAGGAACCACAAAAACCTCAGGAGATGAGGATGGTGTTGCTACATAGAGAGACCTGACTGCACAGACAGCTATGAGCTAAATTGCAACCAATAGCAGAGGAAGTCACTGAACGGGAAAGGCAAAGCTGGACACAAGTGTTTCTAACCCAAGTGCCCACACTGAGTCCTAAGCCTGGTCTCAAGGCCTGGGGAACCAGCAGAAGAACATCTCGTCAGGCCAAGCAGTCTGGTAGGTCAGTGTGAGAGGCTCTGGAAAGTAAACCTGCCCATTGAGCTCAAGTGTCTCCGTGACTGCAGCAAGGTGAGGGCTGCAGGCTGGAGTAACATCTATGGCTAGGACGACAAGAGCTGACACAAAGAGATGGAGCTTTCAGGCACATGAAGTTGGTCCCGAAAAGTGAAGCTGAAGCTCCAGATTTGCAAGCTGAATTCTGCTCAGCGTGCTCCTTGCTGCTGTCTGCCTAGAAGAAAGGCTTTGGTACAGAGCCCTCCCTCTACTTCTTTCCAGCATCTAAACTTAACCTGATGCCACTATAGCCCTAGGCCCATGGCCTTTACACACTGTGTACTTTCAGTGACAGGTGTCCCCAACCACCTCCAACACCATCTGCATATCCACAGTCACCTTTTGCTTCCCTGCCCTGCCTCTCCAGTCCAGCTCCATATCAAACCTGCGAATGCAGAACAACCTTAAAGCTCTGAGCTACCGTGCAGAGCTCACCCACCACCTTCCTCTCCTCAGTGGCACACAAGTTCTTCTGGTGATGGATGCTCCAACACAAGCTTACCTCCATTTTAAGGACAAACCTGAACAGTCTGCTAATCTTTCACCAACAAGGAGGGTCTGGCTGAAGCAGTGAAGGTTGAAGGCAGCCTTGGGTGCAGTGACCATGAGATGGTGGAGTTCAGGATCTCATGTGGCAGGAACAGGATACCTAGCAAAATCACAACCCTGGACTTCAGCAGGGCCAGCTTTGGCCTTTTCAAGCAATTGCTAGGGGACATCCCATGGGACAGGGTACTGGCAAGTAAAGGAGCTCAGGACAGCTGGTTAACATTCAAAGACTGCTTTCTTGCAGCACAAGAAAAGAGCATTCCAACAGGAAGGAAGTCAAGGAAGGGAGCCAGAAGACCTGCATGGTTAAACAGGGAGCTGCTGGGCAAACTCAAGAGGAAGAAGAAAGACTATAAGTCATGGAAAGAGTGGATGGTCGCTTGGGGTGATTCTAAGGCTCTGGTAAGAGAATGTAGGGATGCAACTAGGAAAGCCAAGGCCTTCTTGGAATTAAACCTTGCAAGAGAGATCAGGGGCAACAAAAAGAGGCAATGTAGGTCTCCTGTGAATGAGGTGGGTGCCCTGGAGACAGAGGATGAAGAGAAAGCCGAGATACTGAACACCTTCTTTGCCTGTCTATACTTCTGGGGGCTGTACTGATATCAAGCTCCAGACTGCTGAGGGCCCAGAAGAAGTTGAGACAAGAGAGGAGTTTTCCCCCGTTGGTGAGGACTGGGTCAGGGATAAGTTGAGCAAACTGGATGTACACAAATCCATGGGCCCTGATGGGGGATGCTAAGGGAGATGGCAGAAGTCACTGCTAGGCCACTCTCCATCATCTTTGCTAAGTCATGGGGATCAGGAGAGGTGCCTAGAGACTGGAGGGTAGAAAATGTCCCTCCAATCTTCTAAAAAGGAAAGAAGGAGGACCCAGGTAACTAGACCAGTCAGCCTCACCTCCATCCCAGGAAAGGGGATGGAACAATTTGTTCTAGAGGCTGTCTCCAGGCACATCAAGGACAGGAGAGTCATTAGGGACAGTCAGCATGGCTTTACCAAAGGGAAGTCATGCTTGACCAACCTGATAACCTCTTATGGGGGCATAACCAGGTGGATAGATGATGGCAGAGCAGTGGATGTGGTCTATCTTGAGTTCAGTAAAGCATTTGACACAGTGTCCGACAGCATCCTCACAGCCAAAC
>VXBP01006723.1:0-10576 GCA_013400115.1 Rhinopomastus cyanomelas | reverse complement strand
AAGCAAGACAGCAACACAACCTAACAGAACAAGGCGGCGTCTGCATCCCTGCCTGTGCGAACTGCCGTGCAAACTGCCTCACTATGATCCTGTTGGCCTACTCCTGTTAGCCGTGCTCCGGGGTCGCCGTGCTCCCCCGGGGGCTCTTGCCCTTAAATACTGGAAGGAGAGTGGCGCCGAGTCACCTCCCTGCCGGGCAATGTGAACATAAATTTACTGTTATAAAGTGTTGGTTTCTATGTAAGACAGAGGAAGAATTTTGTGTAGGAGTCAGTGGCTGAAATTCTCCCGACTTAACCTTCTCATAGTGGCTTAAAGCCTTTGTCTTCCAATGCCAGCCATGTATTTCCACTTTTTTTCTCTTGTATCTCTCAAAAATATATGCTTTTCAAATTTATAGTGTTTATGATTCATTAGCATATTTTATTCCCTGCTCTATTCCCTTCTCCAGACAGCTATGACATTCATATATCTATTTCATGTGCACACTAATTTTTGCACCAGTTATGGTAAGGGGAAAAAAACCCAAAACAAACTTGGAAAAAAAAATCCAAATATGTTAGCAAAGTATGTATAGTATCCTTTATTTCCCAACAGCACTATTCATGAGCTTGCAGAATAATTTAAGACCACCACAGCAGTAGTAAATTTGTCAGTTTTGTATTATTTTGCTTTGTTCACAGTGAATTCTGAAGTTACAGAAACATTTTGACTGTGCAACCATGCATGGATGCAGTGAGTGCAGAAGAACTGTGTCATCTAGCTACTGCACAAAGTCCTGTTGAACTACTTTGGAGTTTAGCGTGGACAAGATGGGAGTAGTGCGCTGAGTTGCTTTAATTTTCTTTGCATTGGCCACAACCTTTAAAACAGCATGTACATAAATGGAGCTAAAAAACCACTTTACTACTGGCTTGGTAATCTGTGCTCCATTTTTAGAGGCACTGCATAAACAGCTTTTAAATATTCTATTATAATATAGAAGACTCTATTTCTCTTGCAGTGTTCCTGTGAGAATATCACAGGTATTCCTGTGAGAGGGAAAGATCATCAGCTGAAAGGTGCAGCTGAGTGGGAGAAACAGCCTTGCAAATTACTCTTGTTAATGAGGAGCATGAGAATCATGGTCTTGCTGGTTAAGAATAAACTTTAACACATACTCTTTAGCATTTTTGCAGCAGTAGAAGAAACTGTCTTAGCTTTTTCATTAGCACACTGTATGACACTACTGTTGATATCCAACCTGGACTGGTTTTCACACTCTGTGACCATTTTCTGATTGGCAACTTTTGCTGTAATTTGACTTGCATCCCAATAAGTTTCAATATTTAGGCTACTCGTGTCCTACATTTTTAGCAAGGCAGCTGATTCTTCAAGCTTATTTGTTATGACCCTAACTCAAAAAAACCCCCAAAAAACTCAGCATTGGTCCCAACCTTTACCTTGGATCACAGTATTTTATGGAAGACCACTTAGGTCAGGTTTGTTCATGATACTTTAGGGTAATGAGGCCAGCTACTGGGAAAAAGAATCATGAATCCCATTTCATGATTCTTTCAACAATTTCTGAGATAAATAAGCATATAAATACCTATATAAACAAATAAGCGATCTGCTCTTTACAACTAAAACCTATGTACCTCTAATAGGCCGAATATCCATTATGTGTGATGAGTGCACTAGTGGACAATGGTACATCTGAGAGGACAGTGTATCAGAAATTAGTAAGTTTTGAGAGTTGAAGATTTAAGTTACGGTAAAGCCAATATAGCCCATCAACAAACTTGCGTATCTGTAAGAAACATTCTAGTTAGATATAATTATTTTGAGATAACTGTGATAACAGCATTGAGCATACAGAATTTAAGAACTGTTATAAGTGAATTCAATCCAATAAGCCAATTATGGATTAGTAATTATAAATTTATTAATACAGCAAGCGACATCAGGCAAAGTGCAGCGCTGGGTGACCAGGGGAGTCTCCGCTCCACCAACTGGTCCGCCTTTCTCCCAAAAGTCAGTCTCTTTTATCCTCTGGGTTTCGTGGTACTGGAGAAGTTCTCTGCGTCAGCCTGTTGTAGGGTGGTCTTGTCACGCGCAGCCTTATCTTCTTGCTGACCTGGGGACTTCTTGAATACACAACTCACAGGTCAAGACAAGATCTTACAGCTTAAAATTCCAATCTGTTCTTATCAGTCTGCTCTTATCACTCTATTCTTTTCCCTCATCCTGATGAACAAAGAACAACATTTAAGATACAGAAGGTAAGAACATTCATATAGAAATAACAGCTAATTTTTGATGTTTCTGTATCTGTTCTGAGTCACAAACCTGTTCCAGTGCTGCAGTCTTGCTATATTATATCTTCTTATATCATGTGCCAAGAGCAATAACATAAAAATTTTGTTTTTCTTATATGCTCCATTTAATCTCTACAAGCAAGACACAGCTCAGTGGAGTGTGTACATGTACCAGCATTGCACAAGTCCAGTCCTGGAACTGCAACAGCTATTGTTCATCAATTTCTAGATCACAGCAATGCGTAAGTGAGGTGCATAGGTGAAAACTGTAAGAAGTTTAGTATCTAATAAATGTAACAGTCACTTTGTGTAGCATTTGCAGTAAACTTCCAGTTCCTCTGTGATCTGTGTTAGATAGTTTTGTCCTGCTCCGGCAGGGGGGTTGGACTCGATGATCTCTTTGGGTCCCTTCCAACCCCTAACATCCTATGATCCTATGATCCTATGATCCTATGATATATTAAAGCAATGTGCTCTAGAGATACTTAGACACAGCATCCGAAGAAAGACATGGAGGTGCTAGGGTTTCTCCAAACAAGGGCAATGAGGTTGATAAAAGATCTGGAGAACAAAACTTATCAGGAGCAGTTAAGAGAAAAGGATTTGTTTAGCTGCAATAACAAAGGATGCTGAGGACAGACTTTATCACTCCCTACAACTACCTGAAAGGAGGCTGTAGCAAGGGGTGTGTTGGTTTGTTTTCCCAAGTAACAACTTCACAGTATCACATTATCACAGTAATGATAAGGTTGGAAAAGACCTTAAGATCATCCAGTCCAACTTAAATTCAAAAAAACCCAATAATCCTAACATCTAGATCATGCCACTCAGCACCTCATCTAGCCTAACCTTGAATACCTCCAGGGATGGTGACTCAACCACCTCTGTGGGCAGTCCATTCCAAAAATGGATCACACTTTCAGTGAAAAATCTTTTCCTAATGTCAAGTCTAAAGCTTCCCTGATGGAGCTTAAGACTATGACCCCTTGTCTTGTCTCCAGTGGCCAGGGAGAAAAGAACAACCCCTTAAAGAATATGAAGAAATATCTCCAAGTTGCACCAGGGGAAGTCTAGGCTAGACAGCAGGGAAAGAGTCTTCACTGGAAGGGTCTTCAAGCATTGGAGCAGGATACCCAGGGAGATGGTTGAATTGCCATCAATGGACGTGTTTAAAGGTCATGTAGGTGTAGCATTCAGTGATATGGTTTAGTAGTGCTCTTGGAAGGTTAATGGTTGAACTCAATGATCATAAAGGTCTTTTCTGCTCTAAATAATTCTGTGATACTATTATGTATTTGTTATTAGTTCTGAACCAGAGGGAGAGGAGGGAAAGGAGAAGATGCACTTAGTTCTAAGAATACTACATAAAAATTATAAAGTTATAGGCATTGTATGTGAGTACAGTTACAGACTCGTATTTTCAATTACACTCTCACAGTAATTAGCACATTTTGAAAGTATATTATTTGCCTTCAGAAGGGGAAAATATAGCTTTACTGGAGCTGCATGTAAACAGTCCTAAGTGCAAGTTGACATGATTTTTCCAAATAAAATATTCTAGAACAGACTAATACCCAGCAGTGCTTGACACAGAAGAGCTACTGTTGATGCATACATAATGTGTTTCTTAGAGTGCTAAGAAAGTCAGTGAATAATTAGCTATGTTACCTAATTGTAGAAAGTTACAGTGTAGTAGGCTAGACTTTCCTGAAATGTTCATTTCAGGGGAGCAGACACTTAGAAGAGTTGTCACTTCCTAATGTAGAAACCTACTTTACAGGTAGCTCAAGTTCAGTGAAATGTGCACCACTCCAAATGATCGAATTACCACCATATCTGTTTTATACTCATTGCTGACACCTTCTGATAATCCAACTGTCATTTTCTCCTTACAGTAATTCAGCTTTTCAGTATTTTATAAACCAGACTTATAAAACAAATCTTTTTTAACCATCCTTACTCCCATGCTCTAATTACACACTGGCAATGGAAAATGAATGTAGTGATGGATAGAATTAAAGGGAATTGTCATGATTCATGTTACCTATGGCTGAAGTAACATATGGGTGTCAGGTAGAAGAGTGGAATGTATTTATTAAATTACTTACTTCCTAAGTTTTTTATCCCTTTGTCACATGCATGTTTTTAAATTATTGTACTTCTTTATTTTCTTTTGCTTTTAAAATAGTAAGGAATAGCAATGCAAGCATTCTGTATGCTTTTCATTTGTGGTCTCTCGGGTGTTAAAGGGTGCTTTCAGTAACACATGTCTGAGAAACTTACTGTTGCTAATCAAAGCAGTAGTCTGTGTTCAGTGGACATTTGCATGTTGTTAAGATTTCTTGTGAACAAGCTGAATAAGTAATCTAAAATATTTTCTTGACAAAGAAAATCCACTTATAGACTTCTCCATCTCAAGTTTTGCCCATTGTTGGTTGCTGCTGTTGGTGTCAGAATGGCTGGAAAAATTAGAAATAGAAGCAGTAAGAGTACTAGAGTAGACAAGAAATGCTTTTTTCCAGGTATCTTCAGGTTTGAAATAAAAACAGGCACAGCTTGTCATTAAAGTTTTTCAGTCTCATAGAGACAATTGCTAATTTCCTAAGTCCATATGCTCACTACAATTCAAGCATTATTCAGCATTTACATACGGTAATAAAATGTGATTCTAGTAACCTCTTAAAGAAAAACTTCCTGCCCTTTCCTAAATCCTATATTATAGGAGTCTGCATTTCTTTAGTTTATCAGAAAGCTGTCAAGGAGACAAGCTGTTTAAGTCCTTTGTCTAAAAAAAACACCACACTTTTAGAAGTTTCCATAAGTTTGCCTCCTAAGATAAACATCTCAATTGGGTTTTCTTTGAGTTCATTCAGTTCTCTATGGCCTCATCAATGAGTTAATATTGACAAAGGCATTACAAAGAATTAAACAGTTGAGGCCTAAAATCCAGAAAATAAGCTCTGTGTTTTTTGACAACTTGGTGAAACTATACAGGAAACAATGATGAGAGGAAAGAAAGATGTATTCAAGAATAGCATTAAAATGAAAGCAGTAAGTTTCTTAAAAGGAAGAAGAGAATAATTTTGCGAGTTTCTCCAAGAAAGAGACTTCTCCAGCAAGTCTCTTTCTGTCATTTAAGGGCCCACTATTATTTTTTACATTTATCAATGGTACTGAAATGACAGGACAGTATATGTTTTTTTTTCCACTTACTCAATGTTCAGTCATGTTATGATGGTGAAGTGTGGGATTACCCACACAACTAAAAGGAGTAAAGTTCAGCATGTCATGGGGATTGGACTGGATGATCTTTTGGGGTCCCTCCCAATCCCTAAAGATTCTGTGATTCAGTAAAAAATAAAAAATAAAATATAAAATCTTAAAGTAACTTCAAAATGTTATATCTTACACGCTGTTTGTCAGGTTACATTATTTTTAAAATTCTTAACTAATATAAAAAATCCTACCTATACAGATCCAACAGTACATTGCCTCAACTGATCTTGACCACAAGGGTCAAAACTTCTGTGATTATTTTCAAACCAGGCACTATGTAGAGTTTGAAAAAGATAGCTGGGGAGTTGCAGAAAGGAAGCTGGAGAGAGAGCACAAACAGAAATCTGTTAAAAATAGTTGAGAAGCATCTCTGTTCTTGAAGATGATGTACTGTACTTTCTGTTGTATAATACAAAGAAAAGTAATTATAGCAAATTGGCTGTAAAAACACAGACCAGTAACATTTTGTTCTTGTTTTGTTGTGGGATGAAGTATATTGTGGGCTCTAGAGAGTTGAAAGGATGTACATTGGGGGAGATCTGCAGGAAGGAGAGGTTGAGAGATGAGTTTCCAACCTGCTGAAGAAAATAAAAAATGACCAAACCCAAAAAAAGAAATGCAAAGAGCAAGATGCAGAAACAGGGGAACTAAAGATGTTGGGAAATTAAAAAAAAAACAACTTCTTTCAGAAGAAGACAAGAACCAGAGACAGATTTGGATAATTATTCCAATCTACCTCTTTTCTCACGTTTTGATTCTCCACATCATTAAGGATGATTCTTTTTGTCTTTTGGTAGAAACTGTAGGAAATAAAGTAAATACTCCATTGTTATGGTCTCTGCATTTGAGACCACAGGAAACACAGTGTCGATAGAGGCCTTTGTTTTACTGAAATTGCCAAAAAAATAATTTTTGAAAACTACTGATGAGACAGAAGATTATTAATTCCTTTGTAACTGAAAGGAAAAAAACTAGATTAAAACTGGTTTTCACTTTAGGAGAGAGAGCAACCTTAACTGAAAAAAATGTGTTAAAGCTTTAAAGAAGAATAATGATGTAAAAGCTCCTGAGTGTATTACTTCACATAGTGTTACACATAGACCCCTAAATTCCTGGTGTATCTGCATGAAGAATCCTAACAATCTGGATAGCAATCTTCTGTATCACAATGACAAAATGGAGAATAAAGAGTCAAGAGATTCTGATTTTAATTCTCTGAAGTTCTTAAAAATCTGACAAAAATAACTGTGAGACAGTAATGAAACTTTTTATTGTCCTTTGAATTACAGTCTTCAGCTTTGGGGAAAAAAGTCATCACAAGTCCTGGTGGACATGAAGTTGAATGTGAGTCAGCCAAAATGCTCTTTGCTGCAATGAATGCTGTCTGCATTAAACAAAGTTTTTCCATCAGATCAAAGGAGATGGTATTTCCCCTCTCCTCAGAATATATGAGGCCACACCTGCAGTGTTGTCTCCAGCTGTGGGCATGAACATAATGAAGAAAGTCCAGTGTGGAATGGCTGAGAGAGCTGGATCAGGGGGATCTTATTAATGTGTGTAAATACCTGAAGGAAGGGTGCAAAGAAGACATAACCAAGCTATTTTCAGTGGTGCCCAGATGCAGTGGATCCAGACTGAAACACAGGACATTCCCTCTGAACAGCAGAAAACATATACGTAATTCAAACAGTATGCATGTGGTGCCAAACTTACAAGAACATTTTCCCTTAATTTTCCTGTTTTTCAGAAATACTGAATTTGCTTTCTTATCTGCTGTATAATTCAAGCTAGTCCATGGTTTTCCTCTTGAAAAGCAAAATGAAGACCTTTTCAGACTATGAAATTAGTTTATCATTTAAAGAAAAAGATATTGATTCAAATTAGTAATTAGTAATATGTAACAAAGGCATTTTTTAGTATGAGGAGAGTAAGAGGGAAAAGAAGCAAAATTTTTGTAATATGGAAGCAGAGTAAACCTATTTATTACATAACTTATGTAAAATCTTATTCAAACAACCTTCTGTTGTAACAGGAAGTTTATCCAGCAAGAGACATAGTCTTCTGGTCTTAATATTTTGAGGTTATTTAACCATATACCAGAAGAGTTATCAACAATGTGATTACTTTCTTGGGGAACAGATAATGAAAACTTGTTAATGGAATTATATTTATCATAAAGAAATCAGATTTATATGAATTTATTCTTCAAACAGGATTTTTTTTTAATGTAGTCTGCCATCAACCTTACACAGTAAGCATCTGTATTTTCTTTTGTTGGCTAGTATAAAAAAGAACAGTTAATACAGATTTTAAGGGTTGACACTAATAAATAATATGAAGGTAGGAAGAAGTACTCTTACTCTTATCATCTCAAGCTTGTGGATTTGTAACTGTTTTCACATCTTTTCTTGGCATTGTAACTTTTGCTCTTGTCTGAATTTTTATTAAAGAAAAAGGCAGAGTATTTTCTGCTTTATATTCTCTTACACATGTAATGTAGTTCTAATAATAAAAAAATTGAACCTACCTCAAATAACCACACAAATGAGGACTGGAGGTGACATCTTGGAGTTTTTTAGTTTCACTGCCCCATCAAAACAGCACTTTCAAATACTGTGCCAGTTCCTTGAGTTTTTCTCCACTGGAATCTTGCAAAGATGGCGATTTCACAGTGTCTCTTGCTGGCTTGCTCCAGTTGTACAGTGCCCTACCAGCAAAAAGTTATTTCTAAAATGTGGTTTCAAAGTACAGGTGACTTATTATTTCTTATCCCATTTGCTATTACTTGGGATAATTTTCTCATTTATGTAATGGTTTTTCAGTTAGGCTGCTGATACTATATCCTGAGCTTTTTGTCAGAATAAATGAACACTCAGTTTCTCCTCTTTGGTCTTTCACTAACTTGCTAACTCTTTCGCCACCTCCAATTTCTGGACAGCTGCCTTGAACTTGGATGGCCCAGACCATCCTTCGTTTGTGTACCAATAGAGAAGAAAGCAGGGAAGAATGCTAAGAGGCCTGCTTGGCTGAACAAGGTGCTCCAGGACACGCTGTCACACAAAAAGAAACTCTACAAGGAGTGGAAGGGAGGACAGCTAGAATGGGGGGAATATAAAGATGCTGCCCAAACAGCTAGAGGTCTGGTTAGGAAAGCCAAGGCACAGTGTGAATTGGGCCTAGCCAGGGAGGTCAAAGGGAACACCAAGAATTGCTGCAGGTATATGAATGGTAAGAAGAAGTCTAGGGAAGCTGTGGGTCCCCTCAGAAAGGAAACAGGTGAGGTGGTCACAAGTGACATGGAAAAGGCTGAGGTTCTCAATAACTTCTTTACCTCGGTCTTCACTGCAAAAGCCTCCAACCACACTCCTGGGGACATTGAAAATTATGGCAGGGACTGCAAGGAAGAACTGCCCATCATAAGGGAAGATCTGGTTCGTGATCATCTGAAGGACCTGAAAGTGTTCAAGTCCATGGGACCAGATGAGATACACCAAAGGGTCCTGAGTGAACTGGCAGATGAGGTTGCTAGACCCCTCTCTGGGTGGTCTGGTGAAGTCCCCACTGACTGGAAAAGAGGAAACATAATTCCTATTTTCAAGAAAGGTAGGAAGGAGGAACCAGAGAACTGCATGCTAGTCAGTCTCACCTCTGTGCCTGGTAAGATCATGGAGCAGATCCTCCTGAAGGCACTGCTGAGACAGGCGAATAGTGAAGAGGTGATTTGGCACAATCAGCATGGCATCACTAAGGGCAAGTCCTGCCTGACGAATCTGGTGGCCTTCTATGAACAGGTCACAGCATTAATGGATGAGGGGCGAGCGACTGATGTCATTTACCTGGACCTCAGCAAAGCCTTTGACACTGCCCCACACCACATTCTGGTCTCCCAAGTTGGTGGACCATGACTTTGATGGGTGGACCAGTAGATGGGTAAGGAACTGGCTTGCTGGCTGCACCCAGAGAGTGGCTGTTGATGGATCCATGTCCAAGTGGAGGCCAGTGACAAGCGGAGTCCCTCAGGGATCAGTCCTGGTGTTATAAGTGAATTCAATCCAATAAGCCAATTATGGATTAGTAATTATAAATTTATTAATACAGCAAGCGACATCAGGCAAAGTGCAGCGCTGGGTGACCAGGGGAGTCTCCGCTCCACCAACTGGTCCGCCTTTCTCCCAAAAGTCAGTCTCTTTTATCCTCTGGGTTTCGTGGTACTGGAGAAGTTCTCTGCGTCAGCCTGTTGTAGGGTGGTCTTGTCACGCGCAGCCTTATCTTCTTGCTGACCTGGGGACTTCTTGAATACACAACTCACAGGTCAAGACAAGATCTTACAGCTTAAAATTCTAGTCTGTTCTTATCAGTCTGCTCTTATCATTCTATTCTTTTCCCTTATCCTGATGAACAAAGTTCAGTTTATCACAATCCCTCCTTTTTCTCTTTACCATTTTGTTCATCAAAGTATTCCAATACTTGATAGCTTAAAGCTAAAGTTTCATTTACTTTGGGTTTTTCAGGTAAGGTTTCATACTTAGCTCTAATAAACATTAAGTGTGCAGCTTCTAATCGACGTTTCACTAAGTCTACAATCCTGTTGAAAATACAAGGTCCAAAGGTTAATACTAATATGATTATGACTACTGGTCCGACAATAGTTGACAATAAGGTAGTAAACCAAGGAGAATTGTTAAACCAGGATTGATACCAACCTTGCTGGGTCTCCCTTTCTTTTTTGCGTCGTTCCAGACTTTCTCGTAGTTTAGCCATATTATCTCTTACAATCCCTGTATGATCTGTATATACACAACATTCTTCTTTGAGGGCTACACATAGTCCCCCTTGCTGTAGAAACAGTAGATCTAATCCTCTCCGATTTTGCAGTACTACTTCTGAGAGTGACCTTAGGGAGGTCTCTAAGGCTGTTACTGACTTTTCAATTCGTGTTATATCTTCATTCACTGCGCCCCGCAAATATTCAAATTCTTGGTTTTGTTTCACTAATGAAG